>OZ025294.1:41792075-42080526 GCA_964019185.1 Maratus speculifer
ATGAAACAAGAAATTGAAAATACAGTAAAACATTGTACATTACATAAATATTGAAATTGAACAGATAAATCAATAACTATTGTAACAGAATAATATTTATTTCGGTGTAACAATTGCTTTTTGAATTTTTAAGTAAGCCTATGAAATAATAAATGTGAAACTTCAAATAGTATTTCTTATGAATAGGTATCAAATAACTACAAAAATAGAAATCAAATTGACAATACACTTAGAAAATGCGTACGCACAGCAGTAAACTTAGTATACAATATTTTTCAGAATGCCAATGCTAAGAATTTAGTTGACCATTGTTATATATTGAAAATATATAATATATCATAATAAGTACTATTCCAATAAGAGTTTGACAATTCAGGATGAAATTATATCAATATATTATAAAAGGATCAACATTCAGAATTACAAGCACATTTGCAATATTAAAATTTTAATACTAATATGAAATTTTTATAAATTAATGCAAATAACCATTTATAACTGTAATTTAATTATTTGCTATAATTTAAGTTGTGTAAAAAAAAAGATGTAAACATTTTTTTAAATATTACTTGAAACTTTCAATTAAAATTTTCAAGACAAAATGTCACACACAAAGTACATGGCGCGCAAAATACATTTTAACTACTTGAAGCATTATGGCAGATATAACACAGAACATTTTATCTGACAAAATATATTATTTACCAAACAAAATACATAATTTATCTAGCAAAATTTATATTAGTATTAACTTAATAATATTTTACTTTTTATCTTATAATATTTATTAGCTAGCTGGCCCGCCCGATGTTGCCAGAACCCATGATAATAATTTTAAATGAACATATTGATTCTACATCTTTAATTCCATTTTGTCTCAATTTATATTTTGAAATGAGGAAAAAAAAGCGAAAAAAATATTAAATTGAAAGTATGTGCTATTTGGTATTTTGTCTTCTATGTAATTTTTTTTTTTTTTTTTTTTTTTTTTTTTTTGGACTCTATGCGTACTGAAAGCGACCAAAACCACAACGAAACATTTTTATTGATTCGTCGAAATTTTTGCACATTTTATTTTGTAGAAAATATTTATGCCCATCTGAACGTTTCCAAATTTTTGTAGATGATCTACATCTGGTCTACTGAGATGCTCTTAAAAGATTTTTCAAAATATAGACGTTTAATTAATTTTTGAGTAGAAAAATAAATGTAGTTTCCATGAGGCGCGAAGTGACTTAAATGTAGCGTTTGCTGGTATATTTGGAAGAATTAAAATTCATTACTAATTACACCATTGATTAGAAGATTTTTGGTTTTTCGGTATCTCTAAAAGGAGCGTTACCATAAACGTGGAAAATGTTTTTCGGAAAAACGAACTTTTTAAAATTTATTTATTTATTTATTTTCAAAGGGTTAATTGCGTTGTTTTTAGTTGATTGCAGTATTGGAAACATAAGAATATGATCTTTTCGAATATATCTTCCGTTTTTAGGTAGATTTCGTATGAAATACTACCTATTGCATTGTCTCCCATGTTGGAATTTCTGAAAAATTTTTGCGGATCTACACGAATCATGACTCCTAGACCCCAAAACTACCATCAGTAAAAAAGTTTATATATCTATCTATCTATCTATCGGTGTATATCACTTTCTTCTAGACACGATAACTTCCATAATTATGCTCAGATCTTCTTCAAACTTTTACATAAAATCAAGGGGCATAAAATCTCGGTTAAGTTCGTTAATGGGTAAAATCGGACGAAGGGGGTGGAAGTTAGGAGGGTTTTTGCGAAAACAGAAAAAGCGCGATAACTTTTTAATTAAAATAGATATCGAATCAGTTTAAAGTTTATATTACTTCTAAAACATGAGGAAAAAGTTTATGCGTGACAGAGTTTTGATAAAGTTAAAAATGGGCTCAAGGGGCGAAAAAAACATGGTTTTGGGGAGAAAAAAATTCATAACTTCGTCAATTCTCAAAATATCAAATCCAACTAAATTTTATATAAATGTACTCAATATTATCTAAAACTTTTGTATTTACAAGTTTTTGATAGGACCATTTTTTACCGATGAAAAAAATTAAAAACGAAAAGAAAAAGGGGGGAGGGAAAAGAAAAAAACCCATAACTTACTCAATTCTTAAGCAATTAAATCTAATTAAATTTCTTTTACATCTTCACTATAATATCTACAACTTTTATATTGACAAGTTTTTCATAGAACCAATTCTTATAGCAAAAATAAATTAAACAAAAATAGGAGTTGGAGAAAAAACCTCAAATCCAAACTGCTTATATTCTGACTCATTTTAAAATTCATTTTTGATTTTAAACGCATCCAAATGACAGATCCTCTTATTTAGCAACTATATAATGCGACGTATTGGCCAATTTTTTGATAAAAGCAGAATATATTTTTTAAAAGGCTGCCAAAAAAGGTATTTTGAACAGATTTCCCGAAGTTTTCATCATTAAAAAATTCATGAAGTATAACAAATTGCGTTTTTTATGAGTCATTTTTAAATTCAATTTTGTTCTCAAACCCATCCAATTTACAGGTCCTATTATTTAGGAACTATATAACTTGACGTATTGGCCAGATTTTTGATAAAGGCAGAATATATTTTTAAAAGGCTGCCAAAAAGGGTATTTTGAACAGAATTTCACGAAGTTATCGTTATTGAAATTTGAGGAAATTTAAGAAATTGCGTTTTTACCGAGACATTTTAAAATCTTTTTTTGTTCTCAAACGCATCCAATTTACAGGTTCTCTTATTTAGGAAGTATATAATGTGACGGAGTGGCCAGTTTTTTGATAAAGACAGAATATATTTCAAAAAAGGCTGCCAAAATGGGCACTTCGCACAAAATTTCCCAAAGCGATCATGATTAATGAACTGTGGGTATTCAAATAACAAATTGGTTATTTTATGACTCATTTTTAAATCCAATTTTGCTCTGAAACGCATTCAATTGACAGTTTTTTGTTACTTAGGAACTATATAATGTGCGTATTCGTCGATTTTTTGATAAAGGGTGAATATATATTTTTTAAAAGCTGTCAAAGTAAACACTTCGCAAAAAAATTTCCCAAAGCGATCATGATAAAAGAATTGAGATTGTATTCAAATAACAAATTGTTTATTTTATGACTCATTTTTAAATTCAATTTTGCTCTCAAACGCATTCAATTGACAGTTATTTGTTATTTAGGAACTGTGTAATGTGCCGTATTGGTCAGATTTTTGATAAAGGCTAAATATATGTTAAAAAAATCTGTCAAAGTGGGCACTTCGTACAAAATTTTTCAAAGCGATCTTGATTAAAGAATTGTGGATGTATTAAAATAATAAATTGGTTATTTTATGACTCATTTTTAAATTCAATTTTGCTGTCAAACGAATTTAATTAACAGTTTTTTGTTATTTAGGAACTATATAATGAGCATATTGGTCAATTTTTTAAATAAAGTAAATATAATTCAAAATATATTTAGTCCAGGCATTACGTGCTCAAAAAGGACAAATAAATGCAAGTTTTGGTGTAGTTTTGATTTTTGGCTCCCTTTATGTTTTTTGGGTCGCTGAACACGAATCTGGTATTATCCAACAAAATTTCTTCCCGGAAACACGTTTTTTTGGCAAAAAACGTGCAAAAAACGTGGCTTTTATTCGTTTTTTCTAAATAAATTCAAAATTATGCATTTTACAAAAAAGTCGTCAATACATAAATTAAAGAGCACAAAATTTCCTACATTTTATGTATTTAAAGTTTTTTTTTCTGATCAATGGTTTAGCCGTGAGAGAGCCGCAAAAATGGGTGTGAAAAGCAAAAAATTCTGAAAAACGTGAATTACAGCACCGTACGTCGATGAAACATGAAAAACAACCATTTTACGCAAATTTTTCCCACTTAATAATACTAAATATATTATTATTGACTATATTTTATTAATCTGATGATCATTGTTTCTTTCATAACAAAAAAAAAAAATAATAAAAATAAAAATGAGCATTTTTGTGATCAAAATCTTCATTTGCTATTATAAAATAATAATAATAATGATTTCTTAATTTGACTTTTAAATAATGTAAATAAAATAACTAACACAGTCTTTAACCTCCTGACTGCCGCCGGCTGATTTTTTCACACACTAAGCTGCAGGTTTCACTGCAACATAAGTAATATTTAAATTAGCATAATTCCACAAATAAAACTCAGTTATGAAAAATTAAGTTAGCATTGATGCCATCAAAGATTATACACCGATACTAATAACATATTTTGTATCAGGTTGGAAAAAACATCTTTTTTAAAAATATTTTTAATAAATTACAGAGAAAATAACATTACAATATTACCTTTGGCTGGGCAGTCAGGGGGTTAACATATAAAAGCTGATACGGATTCCAGTTCTTAAAGTTCTCGAAGTTCAAAATGTGGGTGTGACAATAAAAAAAATCCGGAAAATAGGAATTCTGGCACTGTACATTAGATTTAACATGAAAACTGACCATTTTTCGCAAAGATTGACTTTAAATGATACTGAAGATATTATGATCGACTATATTTTACAATGAAGTTGCTAACAATAAAAACGACGACTCATTATGAATTATTATTTAATTATAAATAATTATGTACATTAGTAAGTACATTTACTTAAAAAAAAAACAAAGTAATATATCCGCTTTCTTTTATTTGAGGGTCCCTGCTTTTCACCGACATTTACAAAATAGAAAATAGACGAATGGAATTAGTGGGTGTTTTTATAACTATTAATATTATAAATAAAATTTTTTTAATAGTAAATATTTGATACCTTGCGGCCATTGGGACCTCTGATTCATTGTGTGGGCAATCCATTTCCAGATCGGTTTCAAAGTCTAGCTCATCTTCTTCGTCTTGACACACAACTGCGATGTTGTTGCAGTTTCCCGAAGCAACTCTTCTATCTGATATCTTCGCAAATAATTTTTGCTGCTGCTTCAACCACTCGCAGCCTCTCATCTCGATCATATTTACATGTTTGCTGATACCATGCATTAGTCAGTATCTTCCCTCCTATATTCTTGAAACATACAATGGACTTTCTTTTCTGATTCTTTGTGATCAGTATGTCGTCTCCATATCTCTCAATGAGGTTAAACTTTACAGTTCTCATATCAGTTCTCATATCCTCATATCACTCCCTGTAACCTGTTTCATTAGCTCTTCCATGGAGAATTGACACTCGTCATCATGATTTTCAAGGTAATCTTAATATACTTTGCATTGCTCTGTCGATTGCCTTGGCAAATGGACCACGTTTCTACTGTTCTTGGACCTTCGGCCTCCCATAAATATATTTAAAACATTTGATGTGGTATTGAACATTTGCTGCGATCAAATCATTCACTGGTTTGATGCGCTGAATTATAGCCTGTTCATAATCATCATTGCGAGCTTTTGCTGCTTTCAGAATAGTACTTTTGAATCCCATGTGTCGCACACTGTATACAATATTGCATTCGCTAGGTAGATTTTTCACTTGTGTTGCGATGAACTCTTCCGAAATGCACAGTCCACATATAAAACAATTAGTTCGAAAATTAAACTGAGGAGTTAATGATCTTAAAATTTGAGAAGTGCTAGCATTTTTTCCTCAATCTTCTTCAGATAAGCAGTAATCATCCGTTCATTTACGTATGCTTTTCTACACTTAACATGCACATCTACTGAGATTTTCCCCTTTATGAAAACTGCCTTTCCATCCTTTCTTTCTGTACTTGCCTTGATTAATGCTGCAATACCTCGACTAACTTTCACTGATCCCTCTTCTAAAGGAAAGTCACAAATAAAACTCAGCGATATCGCGCAAAATCATTTTAGATGTTCACTATATTCACGAAGACTCAAACAGCAAATTACTAAATTATAAGTAAGCAGTTGCATATAGAAACTGAGAGGAATGTGTCCTCCTGATAAGATAGTGATCTGTGCGACGCATATTCCTAACAGAGGCGAGACTGGTGGAAAAGGGGGGGGGGGTAGTATTTCACTGAACGTGGACATGGGATGCGGAGGTGGGCGCTTGACCAACGTTATTTCATACTTGCACCCCTTCAATCAAGGGGGAAAGTGCAGATGGGATCAGTTAAAGCCTGTTTTAGTTATTTTATTTGCATTATTTAAAAGTCAAATTAAGAAATTATTACTATTATTATTTTGTAATAACAAATGAAGATTTTGCTCACAGATATGCTCATTTTTATTTATTTTTTTAGTTATGAAAGAAACAATGAACATCAGATTAATAAAATATAGTCAATAATAACATATTTAGTATTATTAAGAGGGGAAAATTTGCGTAAAATGATTGTTTCTCAAGTTTCATCGATGTACGGTGCTGTAATTCACGTTTTTCAGAATTTTTTGCTTTTCACACCTATTTTTGCGGCTCTCTCACGGCTAAACCATTGATCAGAGAAAAACACTTTAACTACATAAAATGTAGGAAATTTCGTGCTCTTTAATTTATGTATTGATGACTTTTATGTAAAATGCATAATTTTGAAGTCATTTAGAAAAAAACGAAAAAAAGCCACGTTTTTTGCACGTTTTTTGCCAAAAAAACGTGTTTCCGGGGAGAAATTTTGTTGGATAATGCCAGATTCGTGTTCAGCGAGCCAAAAAACATAAAGGGAACCAAAAATAAAAACTACACCAAAACTTGCATTTATTTTTTACCAAATGCCTGGACTAATTGCCAAAATGGGCATTTAAGTAAAGATGGGCATTTTTTTTTTTTTTTTTTTTTTTTTTTTTTTGAGATGAAAACTTTTCGAAATCTACCTCCGCCTATAGGCCATGCCGAAAGGGATTTTTTTTAATTTACTGAGCCGTTCGGCCGATGGAAGTTAATAAATGGCAAAATATTTCAAAAATTCCTTCTTTCGGTTCTTCATTTCCTCCATATGCGTAAATAGAGCATCTGCGCCTGTGCGAACGCGTTTTCCATATTGAAAGAAATGGATGAGTACTTTGTAATTTTTAATGAATTATTATAAATTTAAAATTCTGAGTTACATGTGCACCAGAAGAGGCCTTGTACGTGCCCTAGATTTTGCTAGCCATCGCAGACAAACAGACACACACAGACAGACAGGACGAAACTTTCTTTTATTAGTACATATAAATACAGTAAAACCTCTTGCAACGAAAATTTGGTTTGGTTTATTTTGTGTCGGCCGATTATCTACTCTAGGGATATAGGCCCTGGGGGGGGGGAGGGGAATGCCCTTCGTGTGTGTGGGAGATGGTCTTTCTAAGGGAACTTAATCCGTATTTACACAAGGTTCGAAGAAAACCACGAAAACTCCGAACAGTTAGGCTGACGGCCGCGATTGGGCTCGAACCCAGCACATGTCAGAACCTCTCGGTCACTGGTGGGGCCTTGCGCCGAAAGCGCCACGAATTGAAAAACTGTACGATTTAGGTAAGTTTCTCTCTTAGCAGGTATACTATGCTAGTCCTGCAATTAGGACCATAAAATTTTCCTTTCAACAAGATTTCGTTGCAGAATTTTTTATTTTTCATATATATTTCATTATAAAAGAGAGAGAGAAAAAAAAGAAAATAAAGAAAGATTTTTTTTTATCATTAACGCTTGATTCGTCTTTCTATGCTTACATAAAACGAAGTGTGTAATACATAGCATAATAGCGTCGTAGTATGCATTATATTCTTCAGAATGGAACAAACCTCATTATTTGAAAATACAATAACGCATGAGAAAATATGCAAAATCAACCTCCTCTAATATGTATAATCAACTTCCTCAACCTTTTCTAAATTACATGTTTTAGGGAATCTTAGGGAATGCCGAACCGATTTCAAAATTAAAGTTGGCAAATTGATGGCGACAATTCTTCTTTCAATATAAGCTATAATTTATGCTGTTGCCACAATCACCAGAGAGGTGATAGACGTTAGATGAAAAAAACTTCAATTTTTTTTTTTTTTTTTTTTTTTTTTTTTAATGTAAATGCGTGTTAAAAGAATGGTTTCTAAAAAATTCAAAACTCTAAATGTAAACTGAAATGAACGGTAAGAAATGCGCATAAAAGCTCCAAAATAGGTTCTAAATTATTGTTTACATAAAATTAATTTTACTTCTTAATAATTTAAGTCCCATTTTCGTCTATTGCAGCGTAATAATGAAGTTTAGCCAAAGTGTGGCTTAATAAGTAATTTTTTAATTACTCCTAACTGTATATTTTTTTTCCAATAAAAATTAAGTTATCAAATACCACTTGGCATATTTCAAGTATTAACGAGCAAAGCCACTATATTACATTTCAAATAATTATATTTCTATACCTGATAGACAGTGGCACCAACTTTTGAAAAATATTGGGTGTGCTCAAAATTTTTTTTTAAACAAATACAAAAATATTGGTTGGGCTCAATTAATAATGGGTAATGGGTGGATGGAGATATATTATTGGGTGGGCTCGTGCCCCATGGGCCCATATAAGTTGGCGCCACTGCTGATAGATCTTATCTGTATTGATCTACTTGAATAATATTTATTATTTGTTTATTTATTTTTCTTTCAGATATACAACTGAATTATGTTTATTAGTGCCTGAAAGAGAGTTAAAATGACAGACAATAATTCAAATAAATTTTTCAATAAAATATCTGTTTATCTTTAAAAAGAAACATATTCATTTCATAAAAGTAAAATATTAAACTCTAAGCAAATATACAGGCATGAGATTGCAAAAAGTTAAAAAAGGAGGTAAAGCACGTGAAACAGAAAATGAGAAATTATTTTAAATAGCACACGGCAAAGGCAATTAAGAAAGTTATTTTGTTAGCAATAAAATTGTCAATATTTTTGTTTAAATCCTGTTTATTTTATTTATTTATTTTTATTATTATTATATTTTTTTGTTGTTGGGGGGGGGGGGCTTAGAGTAAATTTATGCAAATACTACTATAAGTAATTCTGAAATGAAACTTTCTATTTTAAGTTTGTATTTCTGATGCAATGTTTTACACAGCAATCTTAGCTTGTGTGCAGTTAAAATTTTAACATATTTTCATTTAAAAGATCATTTAACAAGCATGGCAAGCTAATGTTTAATTTGCCACTCAACTGCAAAAAAAGTTGTTGAAACGATTAATATTGTTGCAAATTTTCTGCGATTTTTTAACGAAATTTGCATTTTTCTGCAATTTTTTGACAGAATTAGTTTTTTTCTGCGATTCTTTCACGAAATTTACGTTTTTTCTGCGATCTTATGACAAAATCAAACTTTTTTCGCGATCTTTTGACGAAAATCGTGTTTTTTTCTCGCGATCTTTTGACGAAAATTGCGTTTTTCTCACGATCTTTTGTCGAAAATGGCATTTTAATTCGCGATCTTGAAAAAAAATGTGTTTTTTCCTGCTCTTTTGACGAAAATCGTGTTTTTCTCGCGATCTTTTGGAGGAAACTGCGAATTTTTGCGATCTTTTGATGAAAATAGTATTTTTTTCGAGATCTTTTGAACAAAAATAACATTTTTTGCGACCTTTTGACCTGATATCTTTTTCTTCCCGCTATCGTTTGACGAAATTCGCGTTTTTCTTTGATTATATAAAAAAAATCGGAAAAGCGAAAAATAACGGATACGCGGAAGAATCTCATGCCTGAATAACGCATGGTTATAAAATAAACATATATATTTAAATATGCAAATCCAAATGCACATATACCAGTGAATTGTTTTAATTTTATGAAACATTATTATATTTTAAATTTATGTTAAATTTGCATGTTAAATTTATGTTTGGAAAATGTATCTTGAAAGTTGTGCAAAATTTTAATTTTTTGTCTAGAATTTAAAGTTTATTTTCTCAAAAAAGTTAATGCATATATTTTTTAATTCTTAATATCTATATGTTTTTTTAATTTATAATTAAAAGATTAAGCTGAAAATTTGATTAAATTAAAAGAAACGGTTGACTATCTATTTAAAAAACGAGGGAGTAGGAGAAAAACTGTCGCTATCGATTTTTTTACATGTTTATAGAATTTCCTTGTTTACATCCAAATATGTATTGCGCATTATAAATCTGAAAATTACAGAAAGTTGACCGTACTATTTACTGAAATATAACATATGTCTTACAAAATGCGGTGAATGGTTAAATGGTGTAGCATTTTATTGATGATTTGATGAAATATAACAACGTCAATGAAACTCCATACTTTGAATTTTGAAAGTGCGTGTATGGGGAGGGAGGGGAACTTTGAGATCTGTAGCGACTTAGGATGTTGTCTCGAATGATCCAAAAACCAGGAACAAGTTAATGTATGTCATAATAGAAGTTCATACAAAATTCTCTAAGAATTTAAAGTACATACAGAGCTAAAATTTAAACAGTTTCTTCGGGTGACAAAAATTCCAACCTAGTGATAAAATATCTTAGTTGTATTAATTATGCATTTTTCCATAAAAATAATAATCCCCCCCACCAAAAAAAAAGTCTTTGAATTTTAGATAGAAATACACAGTATTTAGACATTTTTTGTTGGTATTGAATTTTATTGCTCATCAACTAAGGAATGAACCAGTACGAATTTTGATTTTTAAGCAGTTCGTGAGTAGAAAATCCAAAATTGGAATCCTGAGCATTCTTTTCGTCAGAACCACCCCCCTGAATTCCTAACTAGGAATCCTACTTTTGGAGCATCTTTTTTACGTTTGTTATTATTTTTAAGTAGATTTTTTTCTCGCTTTATGATACATGAAGACTAATGTATTAGTATTGAAAGAAATTTAACTGAAAAACCACACTCAATACCACACTGATAGGTGTGTTTAAAACATAGTGGCTTCAGATATTTAAATGTTTTGAAATTTTATCATGTACTAATAGGGCCGTGGTATTAAAATAAAATTTAATTACTTGCTGTATTTTTTTCTGTATTTTCATAAAATAATCATTTTCTGAAACATCGTTTGTTTATGTATATTACATTCAAAATATAATTTTTTTTAATGATTTATGTATTATTTTTAATTTGCATAAATTCCTTTATAATCTATGTATTCACATTTGTTGTTGATAATTGTATTGGTTATTAATAGTTATATATACAGGGTGGTCATAGAAAAACTTTGCCGATATATGGAGCTCTAGCGGCCAGTCCGTTCAACCGATCGAGGTGAAATTTCAGATATAGCTATTCAAAGGTATGAGCTCGAGATTCTGTGAACGGCAACAAAATGGCGTTCACGGTTACGGTTATAGTTACAGAAACTCGAAATTTTCCAATGGCAACACCCATTTTTTTTATCGCAAAATGCTCAGGGCATGCGAAAACCCTAAAGAGCGTTAGAACGGTTTGGTTATTGCAATAAACGGACGCGCTATGCTCGCACAAATTCAGCTCTACGAACGGTACCAAAAAAAACACGACCAATACGCACGAAGAAAATCTGAATATGACAGAGACAAAATACCAATCACGGAACATCATTTGTTAGATGGTCAGCGTAGAAAACGGATAAAAAGTAGGGTGGTAATGTTAGTTCTTCAGTCGGAGCTCGCAGATGCCAACAAAATGACTTCGTTCGTGGTGAGTTGGTAAAACTATTCTCAAAATGAGATGAATGATGCTAAAACCTGGTGCGTTTAGCGTCGAAACCAACGCCAAATACGTGGCCTATGCATTTCACAAGCTCTTCGTGATTTAGTAATGAAATTCGAAGAAACTGGCTGCACCTGTGATAGTCTTCGATCCGGACGACCAACTGTTCCTGGGGATACTGTTGTGGAAGTGCATCACATAGTGACCAGAGGACGCATGCAAACTACAAAAGGTGCATCTCGTGTATTTCATATACCAAAATCAATGGCCTTAAAGTTACTGCGCTCTGTAATCCGCATGTTTCTTTACCGGTACCAGCGCGTCCAGATGTTGGAAGTGAGAGACCATCAACAGCATATTGACGTTGTTAATGAATTTCTTATCCAATATGATGGAGATAACGATCGGCCTCTTCGCATATTATGAACGGACGAGACACAATTCATCTTAACTGGTAACGTCAATGGCCTCCGCGATCCTCCGACATCACTTCTATGGATTTCAGGTTCTGGGGACATCTAAAATCTAGAGTGTACATGTGCAAGCCGCAAACTTTGCCGGATTTGAAAAATTCTATCAAACGTAAGATAACGTTCGGCTGTATTGCCTACAGTCGCCACCATGCAATGTGTAATTGCCTGTGATGGCATCCATGTAGAAAATGTGTAGTGTAATCAAAATAAAAGTTTTCTCCGATCTGTGTTGTAATCAGAGATTAGTGTACTGACTCTGTGTCATTTGCAAATTTACTCCTTGCGCCCCAATCGTGTTTTTTATGGGGGGAGGGGAATTCGCAGAACAGTTTTTTGTGCGTGCATAACGTGTCTGTTTCTTGCTATACACGTACGGTTCCAACACTCTTTAGGGTTTTCGCATGCGCTGAGCATTTTGCGATGAAAAGAAATGGGTGTTGCCATTGGAAATTTTCGAGTTTCTGTAACTATAACCGTAACCGTGAGCGCCATTTTGTTGCCGTTCATAGAATCTTGAGCTCATACCTTTGAATAGCTATATGTGAAATTTCACCTCGATCGGTTGAAAGGACTGGCCTCTAGAGCTCCTAGCAAAGTTTTTTTTATGACCACCCTGTATTGGTGTGTGTGTGTAATACCTTTAAAAATCAGAAAACAATTAAGAAATTCTCTTAACAAAATCTGACAAAAATATCTAGTGTTCAGATGGGATGGTGTTTGATTTATTATATAGCATACTTAATTTAAAGTTAAAAGACTAACATACTCGAATGATAAAGCGAATGAAAGTCCAAATTTAGAGATGATAGACAATAATACACAGAAAGGCTACAAGAAAAATAACAAAGCATCAATTGAAATAAATCCACTTTTAAATTCTACTATAATAGGAATAAAAAACGTATGTGTTGATTAACAAATTGAATATAGTTATAAGATGACAATAGAAATATAAGGAATCAAAAGAACAAGTAAAGATCTAATCGTCAGTCTGCAGGACACCATATGTCATAAATAATTAATTATTTCTTATAACAGACTGCATATATGAATATGCAAGAAGATGTCAAACAAAACATTAATTTATTGAATTATTTAAATAATAACAGAATGCTTAAATCATATGAACTTGAATATAATTGTTTAAAGATATTTAATTTTGCAATATGTGCGTTATAACTAGCCTTTTCCAACATACCAGAATTAACACTTATAACATTAATTTAAATAATATCTGCAGAACCTGTTAATTAAGCCTAAAGGAGCTAATTGCTTTATTGACAACTTCCTTGTCAATGCTTTATGAATGATTGGGAGGTGGGGGTGGGGGGGAAGAGGCTGGCTCCTTTCTAATTACGTATTAAAGTTTAAAGTTATCGTTCTCAGGATCCATGAATTCTGTTTTGATATTTTATGCGTTCAGTTCATAGACAATAAATAAATATTTTAATATTTATTCATTGTGATCAAATCAACTAACTCTCTAGAGAGTCAGCTGATTCGATCACGTATATCATAAGTGAAATAAATGATGCTATTTGAATTCAAATCCTGCACACATATCATTTTATAATTTACAATGCGAAATTATAACACAACAAAGCAATTTCCATGAAATAAATATTTTATCCAAAAATTTGACGGTAAAATTAATATATTGTCTTCTTTCATAACTCTAAAGATCTTCTTTCTCTGATTGTTTAATTCATCACAATTTTATGTACTAACAAATTTAAATAAACTTCAAATATAGGTGGCAAGATTATGGAGGAAGAGAGGATAGAATACGAAATGCTCAAATCAAAATTAAAGGAAACTGAAGCAAGGTATAGGCACTTAGAAAACATGTTACAATCTAGGGACAAAGATTTAACTAAGGTTTGGATTTCTTTTATACTTATTTATCAGTGTAAAATTTTTACTTAAATTTCTTAGTTACATTTTTTCTTTAAGGTTATATATATATATATATATATATATATATATATATATATAACTTCCTTTTTCTTAATAGTAAAATGAGCTTTTAAATAGATCATTAAACATTGTGTTTTAATAGGAATTGTGTATAAAAATCTCCATGTAACATTGTTCTCTGACATTAATGTGTCAAAATCAGTATTATATAAATATTTTAATGGGTACCACTTATGTCAAAATCATCTTTCCAATCAATACCATATAAATAGTTCCAGTTTGATATGTGCATTGATTGATACATTACTACATGCATATCATAATGCCAATGTTTAGAGTTTGAAATGATAATATTTAGGTATAGCGCATTTTGATTTTTATGCAGAATTAATGTTTTAAGGGAATTCCGCCCTCTTTAAAACACTGATTAATCTTTGATCTTGACTTGAATTTTATTTTTAATCCGATTAATCTAAAAATTGTCATGCGTAACACGCACTTTTGATAGAAAAAACTATTGAAAACTTTCAGATGTGCAATATATACTCTGGATATAACAATTGAAGATAAAAAAGAAAAAAAAATAGAAAGATATGAACATAGGAATTGAGGTTTCTAACATTAATAAACACTGTACAGTACAGTCGTGGGAAAAAATGGTTAACGTTCACTACTAACTCTGCAACAAGTTATTTTTGAAGAAAGTTACTAGTACCATACCATTGGAAATAAAGTTTACTTTTAAATGATGCATATAAAATTTGCTTAATGGGCAATCTATATATCAAAACAATTTTTTTTTTCAATGACAATACTCAAGTTTAACATCATAAATAAATTGTACGTCGTTCAATTAACCTAAAAACAACTTTTCTTGAAATTTGTACAATTAGTTTAAAAGAGATTAATTATTTTAGAAAAAGCATATTTTAGGGACAGTATCCAAATTGAAGTTCGGTACTCCATTGTTGAAATGCTATAAAATGACTATATCACTTCTATTAACTTCTTGGGGATGAGCGACCGGCATACGTTCAGCATATTCTGCTCAGAACCCTTGATTATTCTCACCAGTAAATTAATTTTTTGTAAAAATTTGCCCTATTTAATCCAAACATTCTCCCCTTTCAGTTAAGTAAACATTTCTGATTTTAAAAATTGGTGATAAAATTCTACAAAAAAACGCTTGCCTCGAAGGGGTAAATGCATTATTTCTTGCCATACAACCCCTTCACTCGTTTCATATGTTTCAATAAAATGAATAACACACACACACACATATATATATATATATATATATATATATATATATATATATAAACAATATATAAATTGTCTGTATGTATAATGAACATGAAAAAATGAAATCCTATAAAATAAACAAAACAAAACAACATTTGAGATATGAAGTTTTTTGGAATGAATATAAACAAAAATATAAAAAAAAGATGGATGAAAAAACATTAGATAAGCTTATATTGTAAACCACTCATCAGGGGTATGTAATTTACAAATATAAGTAATAAACCATTCAATTTCTGTAATAGGTCGAGCTATAAGCTAAGAAATTTGACCCATTATGTACCCTAATGACTAGATGAAACAACAAAATAAAATAGAAAAAAAAAGAATTAATTGAAAAATATTAATATTGAATAATAATAATAATAATTTATTCCTGTTTATCTTGTAGAAAATTATTGTATAATTCCATCAAGAGCACATGTTATATTGCTTCTAATAATGTAAATTTACCGCTGATCATAAAGATTGTCAGTTACAGTTAGTAAAACAAAAATATGTGATAAAATAAAAATTAATAAAAATATTTAGTTACATTCAAATTATTCTTTTCAGCACATCACGAACGACTGCTTAAATCATCATTTTGATGCTTTTCAAGCATAATTCGGAAACTAATTAAACAAAAAGAAATTGAAATTGAAAATTTGCATAAAGCAAAATATTATAAATAAAAAATTGCAAAAAAATTGTAGGTTGTAATTCATGTATTTTTCAAGTATTAATTTCATAATTCATGTTGTAAAATTTTTTAAATTACAAATTCACTGTATTTTAGATTTTTAGAACTATAAACACACACAAAACTATCACACTAAATTTATAACTTCAAGTGATATTAATAAAAATATGAAAATGTAATTTAACATTAAAAGTTCTAAATTTTGAATGTTTATAATTCGAAAATATATCATCCAAATGACTTGAAATTTCGTTTCTAGGCATAGTTTGAACCGTAGATTTAAAATAGATTGTCAAAATTGGGTGTTGCCATTGAAATAAAATGGTCTGCTTTTGAAATGTAGATGGTCCCCTAAGCAAATTTTATATACAAAATTTAAAAGTAGACTTTATTTCCATTTGGTACAAGTAAATTTCTTCTAAACTTGCAGAGTTAGTTGGATGATATTTATTTTTTACTTACCCATCATACAGAGTATAGGGTAAGTGTCTTGCAATCGTTTTAAAAATCGATTTTTTTTTTTTTTTCTTTTTACGGATTTACGCGTTTCTGATACTGGAGACTCCGAAAAACATATTTTTAGAAAAAAAAAATTGCATGAGATAGAGACTTGAAATTTTATATGTACTTAGTATGTAAGAATGGGACGAAGCCTATTTAATATCAGTAACCTCGATAATCCGAAACTATTTTTTACGGACTCTCAAAAAATTCATTCTGATGAAAGGTATATAAAAATTTAAATATTTTTTAATCTTCAGGTGTGGGAGTAAAAGGCAATAAAAGAACACAAATTTTGCATAAAGAACGAAGTCGATCGGATTATTGGTTGTCGAGATATTTCTAATCCTGTTTTCCAAATTTTTCGATTTTTCATGACCCTGTATTTCATTTAAATGTCAATTCAGTGATATAATTTAATTAGAAATGGGACGCTTAATCCGACGCAGTAAACTGTTAGTCAATATGATCATTATTTTTGGAGTTATAAGGATGTTTCTTTTACGCAATTCAGTACTATTTGAATAGTTTGGCGTTTTATATAATTTGTCGAAATTGGTTCATCAGCAATTCATTAATAGAGCATTAATATGTGTTAAAAATACTTAAATAATGTTTAAATTTCGTTTTGGTATTGCAATACATTTTATAAATAGCTTACACATGTTTTGTTTTCATACATTATATTATGCATATCCATGATGGGTAAATATTACGGTGGCCCCTAACGATTAGTTTCCCACAATTAAACATCTCGCACATTATTAGCTTCGTACTTCCTTATTAATCTCTTTATGTTCGTACCTAATTATTACACTGCATAGCAAATTTAAACTCTTTCTCTGCAGCGGAACTGAAATTAATTATTTCTTATTTAGTTTTGCGCTGTCTCCGTATCTGATTTTAGATTTTCACCAGCTTCTAGTTTTTAAGATATTTGCATATTTCAATTCGCGTAAATTTTGGAAATCTCGTGCAATTCTATTCAAATTTAAAGCATAAAGCAACATGAGATTAGCTTTTTTTTAATGTTATGACTACTGTCTAATTTACTTTTAAAAAATGTTGTATTCGAGATTATATTGGCATGTGATCGTGCCTAATTTGCATATTTTTTATGCTTTTCTCAGACGCTTTAACCACACAACATTTGAAATAGCGCGAACGCAGTTTTAGAATTTGGAACCCTTCTATAAGCTCATAATACAAGAGGTATTTGCTCATGTCACCGTTTTCCTTCTTCTCTAACTTTATAATACAACATACGTTTTAACATGTGATTAAAATGTTCTAACAGACCGTTAAACATTGCAGGTAAAAACCTTGGACTAACGCCTAAACTTTTCTCAAATTATTTTGCCAGGTCGATACTGAAATTAGTCCCGTTATAAGCTATTAGAATTTCTGTTTACGTGAATATTTAGAGTACATAATTTTATATACTTTTAGATTACATCAGATTCAGATTCAGCCAGGTGGGAGGCCTACCAACTGGTTTGAGCTCAGCCATTAGAGTACATCAAATGTTGTTCTTGCAGTTAAATTTTTTAATGAATCGTTTCAGCCAACTTGATATGCTGATCGATTAAACATAAGATATATTGATGCCTCTGCAAACTTTTAGGATGTATACGCTAATTAAATCAATATTGGCAACATTGCAATTCTGAAGGTGACACGGATGAAATAAGCACTGTTTACTGGGTTTCACTCTTCTAGTTAGCTAACACTAAACATGACTCTCAAAATTGTTTAGATTCCTTAGCTATACTTTACCAATAAAATTAAAAAGAATATTTACTTTACTGCAAAATTTTCTTTGCGTGTTGTGCCATCCATGTACTGAAATGTACGCTGATTTTATGACTTCTTTTTTTTTACTTAAAATACCATTGATTGAACTACCGTTTCTTCTACGACTTTATTTTTATGATACAGCAAATTATTTACAGCATAATAAACCCCTTTATTATCTTATCTTACTACCAAGCTGTCTCTAAATCCCTTTGGACCTGCTTAAATATATGTGAATTACATTCTGAAACCTTATTATCACTATTTTTCTCAACCCCCTCCCCTTTTTTTTCCCTCGCCCTGACTTTGAAAACTCACCGACTTCGATCAACTACATAAATGTTATAATTATCATCTCCTACATATTCCTCTTCATCTTTTTCATCACTATTAACTTGCAGACTTTCTATTCCTTTAGGTTCAAGCAGTAACTTTTTGCAGTTTACCCCTGACATTCCATTAACCAATTCGGGATGTAAAATTACATGTTCCTTAATATTATCAGTTACTGTGCAAAGTGCTTCCTAATAATAACTAATAGTAATAGTAATACACTGCACAAAACAATTAAAGGATATTGCAGTTTTAGGTGGATTTTGTATCTGGGAAACTTTTTAGCTGATTGATACATGGTCGACAGACATAGTAGGTTATATGAGAATAAATTACATATGTTTGGCAGAAAAAAATGCCTTTTATTGCGCATTTGTGTACAAAAGGAAAAAAAAACACAATTTGTGCACATGAGAAAAAAGAATAAGAAAAGGTGTTTTCTTCAAAGAAAATAATTTTCAGTAGGGGGTATGGTTTCCACGGGCGGCCAGCAACGTTGAACACCTTTGAGGCATGGACTCAATGAGGCTATTAATGATGAGTTGGGGTATTCTGCCCCACTCTTCCAGAAGATCTCTTTCCAGTTCTTGGAGAGTTTGTGGGGGTTGTTGGCGGCCAGAAACTCGTCTTCCTAGAGCGTCCCAAATGTGCTCGATTGGATTCATGTCTGGAGAACACGCTGGCCATTCCATTCGAACCATTCCTTCCTCGAAAAGGAAATCCTCCAGCAGGTTTGCACAATGTGGCCTGCAGTTATCGTCCATTAAAATGAAGTTATCTCCGATGGCTGCAGCGTAAGGGACTACAATAGGTCTGAGGATCTCATCCCTAAGTCGGCGACCAGTCAGAGCTCCACATCGAATGATGTAGAGGTCAGTGTGCCCGTCAATGGAGATGCCACCATACACCAACACTCCTCCACCGCCAAATCTGACACTTTCGTGCACGAACGCAGGATTATTCCTACTGCCACGGTCCCTCCAGATGAAAATACACCTATTATCCGGATGCACAGAAAAACGGGACTCGTCAGAAAACAGAATATTGCTCCATTCATTTCTCCTCCAGTTGACATGCTCGGTTGCCCACTCCCTGTGGTCGCGACGATGCCTTGATGTTAATCTAACACATACCATCGGTCGACGAGCACACAGACCTACAACATGGAGCCGGTTTCGGACAGTCTGAGTTGAAATCGTGGTGCCTGTAGCCGAGCGAAGGTGTTGTTGGAGAAGAGTAGCGTTCATGTTTCGGTGTCTCCGAGCTGTTAACGCTAAATACCGATCTTCATTGGCATTGTTGCCAGTCTACGACCTTGCCCTGGTCTTCGGCCTGCACATCCACTCTCCAAAAAACGGTTCCAGATCCTGGAAATGACACTTTGTGATACTCCAATGGCTTGCGGTACTTCGGCTTGAGTTTGACACCCTTCTAACCTACCAACAATTCTCCAAGATTCTGAATCTGTCAAATGACTTCGCTGAGACATCGTACTCATCGAAACAAAGCAATCACTGAATGCCGATCATCCTTGTCTTCATTCTCTTTTATCCAGTTGAAAGTCAAATTTCATTCGCTGCCGCTGAAGCGACGTTTTTGACGTCGAATTCAAAATTTGCATACTCCACAGTTTGAAAACCAGAAAAATTTGCATTTGTGATTCTATTCTTCTATTTTCGGCAAAAAAAATTTCGTTTATATATTTATTTTATATAAAACTTCAAATATCCTTTAATTGTTTTGAGCAGTGTAGATAACAGTAATTTAATTAAAGTTGAGTTAATTGCTACATCAAATATTCCTTATAAATAAATGCTAGCAGCCTATTTTAATTTCCTTATGGACTATGCCATGAAGATAGAAATAGTAGAAGGAGAACAAAGACGGCGCTTCCACTTTTGTCCCTAGAGTTTTTCTGAGTCTGGCTAGCATTTCCGGCGGTTTGGGAGAAGATGAAATCTGGCGCCCCCTACGTCCCGCTAGCAGACAAGTCGAGAGACTAGCAGACAACAGGTCATGTGATCGAAAGTCAGTCCAGCATCACTAGCGCCACGCCATACACCGGGCAATACTTTGGGACTAAGTTCTGGTGGGAAAAGCCTATCTACTCTGTTCTAGTCTGATTCTATTAATCGTTTCGCTTTTTGTCCATTTACACTCATCTAAATTTTCTCGAGTACTACAGTCAACTGGGGTAACTTTGACGCACATTTAGGAAACTTTGGTCCATGCTGCCACGTTAGAAGCTAGGTGAAATATTTACAAATGAGCTGTCAACCTCACGGTAGTGCTGATACCTATATTTTGAGATTAAAACTTTGCCGATAAGTTAGTTGTGTAGCAGATTTAATCTTCTTTCTCTTTTGGGTCAAAGTTACCCTTATGGGTCAAGGTTTCCCCCAACTGACTACATTTAATTTCTCTCCAAGAGCATTTATTATCCTTTCACTTTTGTTGAGATTCTCGTCTCTATAGTTCCCTTTTGTTACTATTTGCGTTTGTTCACGGAGACTTTATTTACACTAGCTTTTTGTTTCTTTCATTCATTAGTACGATTATTTCTCCTATTGCTTGCTTCAATACAAAATCGTGAGTAATGACCCTTTAAACTACATTTAAAACAACCCGAAAAATCTCATTATTCCCATTTTATCTCTAATTATTTCTAAATTTATTATATTTTTTCAATTTAGATTCTTTATTGTTTACGTAACTTCCTTTATCCTTAAATCTTTAGAAGATACTGCATAAGATTTATGTTTAGTGTACAAAAAATTACTACATTCTGTACGTAATAATTTTAGAAGTTTCTAACAAGTTTGCTGGCTTTATCCAATATCAGCACTCAGCAACAGTTTTCTCATAACGCATTTGCTATAATTTATCGATAGTGATTAGCTAGTTTACCTTTTTAGAAGTTTTGCTACCCTTAATCTTAAAATAATTTTCCCACATTGTTATTAACGCGGCAGAAATGTACATAATTCACATTTTGATTCCTCCTAGATTTCCTTGAACACGCCTTTATTTTCGATTTATGTTCCCGTAAGAACTAATTCCTTTACCTCCTTATAAATCAATTTGTTCCCTAGTAGTGTAAATTAGAAAGTTATTCGCATTTGTCTTACTTACATGTTTAACAGAATTTATGCCTTTCGATTTTCCATCACATTTGTACTTTTGAATGTCCTTTCTGAATTGTTAAAAGATAAATTTCACCCCTCGGTCTCTTCTAGTACCTTAATCTCGATATAGTTCTAACGCTTTTAGCATTTTTTTTTAATGCTAGTTTTATTACTATGCCCCCTAACCTTAATAGGGTGATTTGCCTATTCCTGAATTTTTAACTCTTGCAGCTTTAACTTATGTTCCATTCTCAGCTTCTCAGTTTCTTAAGTTAACTAATTTTTTCAGTTTTCCTTTTTTTTTAATTTTCCCTTTCTATCTGTTGAGTAATAATAGGTTAGCTGACTCCTTAACGTCCTCATCCCAATGATTTTTACCTACCATAATCTTTTTCTTAAGTATCATTATTGTATCTCCGTCAGAAATTGCAACCACAACTTCCTCAGCCACGACCTGAAGATCAACCTTTATTACTGTCAGTAAGTAAGCCATACTTTCTACTAATTACATAACTACTGTTACCCTACCCCAATATTTCAATTTATTAAATTAAACATTTTCTACATTCCTATTTTAGCATTGTTACTTACAGCTTAATCTAATCCTTGACATAATATATTTTCACAACACTGATACAATACAATGATAATAATACAAAACAATTTCAGTAAAAATATTAGTACAAAACAATTTAAATAATAATACTGATACAAAACTATTTGAATAAGACTATTGATACAAAAGAATTTTTATAATGATACTGATGCCAAACAATTGAAATAATAATACTGATGTAAAACAATTTGAATAAGAATATTGATGCAAAACCATCATTTAAATTTAATATCAATGCAAAACAATAATTTGAATATTGATTCTCGTACTTAAAAATAAATCATAGCTTTTGATTCCCCTAAGAGCATTTGTATATTCTTCAACCAGCTTTTTATCCAAATATATAATGCTTTTTTATTAGAAACAAATAAAAATGCAACATAGTGCCATACAATTTAAATTTTACTTTAATGATAATTTGAACCAAATCTTAATTAAATAATTATTTTCTACACATTACTAATTACGTACCCGCAAGAACATTAAATTAACTAATAAAGTTGAACCCATGTTCATGTTAATTAATTAATAAATTAAATAAATTAGGGAATTTATACCCAAATAAACAAAATGACTTTCTGTTAAAATATTAGTAGTTACAGATGTCTCAGCACAATTAGTAAATTACATTGAAATTACATCGCAATTGTGAGAATAAATTCGATCCGATATTTATACAATTAATTTCAGAATAATTAACTAATAACCAATTTATTCTAAACATGTATTCACCACGTATTTACCGAACCTTGTTGCACATGACTCAGTTTAGATTTGTCAGCAAAAAAAAATTAAGAAAACGCCTTAGTACCTATCTTCCAACTAGATCTGACTCAGGGTTGAGGCTTTCTCGATCTTTACGGATGCTTTCGTCGACGGTTCCACTGCTAACATGATTACAGTGTCTAGAAGTATAATACTTCTAGACACTGTAACATGATGTTGAACATAGCGATTCCCTGTTGAATATTGAAAAAAAGTTCCGACATTCACACTTTAAAGTTTCGCAGCAATGTTCAAAATTCATTATGCTTCACAATTTGCTGACACTAATGTAATGGTTGAGGCTTTCTCGATCTTTACGGATTCTTTCGTCGACGGTTCCACTGCTAACATGATTACAGTGTCTAGAAGTATAATACTTCTAGACACTGTAACATGATGTTGAACATAGCGTTTCCCTGTTGAATATTCAAAAAAAGTTCCGACATTCACACTTTAAAGATTCGCAGCAATGTTCAAAATTCATTATACTTCACAATTTCCTGACACTAATGTTGTATCAGGTTAGTCTTATTTCTCCGTTGCACCTTTGGGATATATACTAGGTGATCCAAAAGTCAGGATGAACTTTAAAACTGAATAATTCTAAAATGAATCAAGATACAAAGATAAGGTTTGCACCAAACGGATGGAAAAGAAACCGGGTTTTGTGTCTTGTGTGGCAACGAAGAATTGTTCTGTTGTCGACCAACGGCATCACTAGCAGCATTGAAAGATGCCATCCGCCAAAATGTGTCTGCCATAACGCAAGAAATGCTACTAAATACTGTGAATGGTGTGGTGCCTAGTCTCACAGCTGCGCTTATGAATGATGGAGAGCACATTGAACATTTTCTATAGTAGGGTAACATCCCCAGTAATTGGCATGCACCAGTGATTGGCACATCCTACAAACATGTCCTAAAATAAGATTTGTATCCAGTCTTTTAAAAATGCAAGACCATATACCAGTTGTATGCTCATTTACGTTAAAGATTATAACTTTGATTTATGCTACTAGATGACAATAGTGCCTAGGAAAGAGAAACAATTATGGCTTGTATGAAATTAGCCATTTTTGTTGCAAATGCTTCTGCTTTGGCGTAAGGAAGGCATGCTTTTCAATTTGTTATTGTCTGATTTATAGTATATTTTAAATTTTAATTGACAACAGTTTTGTTTAGTTTAAAAGGGTTACTTTAATTGTGTAAAAGTATTTTCGACACAAATATTTGGATTTCTGAATTAATGATAGATGCCAATTAATGGTGCTTCAATTTTGCTAGTTCCAAGTAATTGGCACCTATTCCAATTACAAGGAATTCGCAAGGAATTTGAGATTAAACCACTTATTTTGGAAGTACTTTTAAAGTTATAGACTAATTTTGTTAATCATTTGTTTTTATTTGAAAATATGAAATATTATCAGTAATTGGAATCCATTAAAGCTTCATATGACAATTACTGGGGACAGCATGACAATTACTGGGTATTAAAATAAGTATATTGTATTGTTTTAAAGTGTTCACATTTCAGACTCATATGCTGATTTCTTACTCTCAAAATCCTAAAATATGCATCCTCATCTACAGTAAATTCATTTAAAGCGATTAAACCCAATGTAAAATGTAAAGTTTTTTTTTAAATATAAACTTGTGCCAATTACTGGATCACAAGGTGTCATACATTGGTGCTCTAGGTGCCAATTACTGGTGATTTCAATAATTTTTTATAAATATATTTTTATAAAAGTTCTTTTTCAAATTTTTTGGCTTTTAGTGGACAAAATAGATGCACAGATATGCATTCTTTGATTTAAAAATATTTCCAAGTAAATATCTTATTTCTTTGTAATGAAAATTGAAGTAAGTTTAAAGACAAATTCTTAATGCGCCAATTACTGGGGATGTTACCCTACTAATTGACTGTAATTAAGCTGACTTGTAAGTTGTCAACAGTTTTTCATTTTTAACTCATCTTTTGAAGAAATAAACACTATAGCGCAGTTTGATGGTCCCCAACAAAACTATTTTGTTTTCGTTGTTACACAAAGCCCGGTTTCTTCTTTATCCGTACGGTGCAAACAGTATCTTTGTATCTTGATTCGTTTTCGAATTATTCATTTTTAAAGTTCGTCCTGGCTTTTAGATCACCCGGTATTTCTCCACCTTCAGTTCGCCACACATGAAGATATAAATATGTTAAGATCCTTTATCGATATGCCTCCCATAACTTATATAAATGCATGATAATGAGCACTAAGTCTTGTACTCGAAAATCTTTTCACCCGACATGACAACTCAAATACATTTAATGTTCTATTATTAAGGTTTATCGGCAGGACCTGACTGAAGCAGGGACGAAAGGGACAGTCGCCATCCATTTGAGGGGACTCCCCATTGAAGTTATCACGATTTTTGTTAAGTGGATGCCGATTAATTAAAATTGTCCAAAAGTGATCGAAATCATTTTTGATCAAAAACGTTTTCAAAGATTTAGGAAGGGAGTGAGCTCCTCCCCTTCCTTTATCTGATTTCTGTACCAAATGGTCCCACCACTTCCACTTCTCCCCACTCCAAAAAATGAGATACCTCTTTAGAAAACTAATGATTAAAATTTTATTATAATAACTTAGTAATCCATTGTCTTAGAGAAATTCGCTACTGACGTTTCATTCTCAACGAGGCAAGTTGGAATCTTTTAGGATAATCATTTGGGCGACTTTTTCTTTTAGACATCTTATGTCATACGTATATTAGCAAAGGGAAAGTTTGCAAGTGCAATACAGCAAAACCTCTAAATAACGGACACTTCGGTAACGCAAAAATTGTACGCTATTCGGAGGTGTCCGCTATTGGGAAAACCTCAGAGATACAAAAATCGCTAAGAAATGCTTAATATTTCATTAATTGGCATTTATATGCTCTAAAATCTCTATTATATGACTAATGAGAAATTAAAATTATTTTTTAAGCAATGAAACTTAAATAAAATTGTGCACACCTTTAATTGCAGTTTATTACATTATTATTAAAAAAAAAAAAAAAAAAAAAAATCCGTTACAAAATTTTTTTTTTTGCTTGTGATTACGTGTAATTTGTTTTTCATTGTGATGTTATTGGTCATTATAGAGTTCCGAGCGGGGATAGGGATTACACTTTTTGATCATTAAAATCATAAAATCTTCCTGGGGGACATAGCATTTGAATGCTCTGGGAGATGTCCCTCCTAGGCAACTCCCAGAATTCAACAACGAGCGCGAAGGAGAAATGTCCTCAGCCCACCCTCTAGTCTACATTTATCTGTGATCACAAAATTTGTGACACATTGCCCTGATAAATTTAGATAACTTTTTACTTTCTTTTTCCATTTTTTTTCCCTTGTTAAAAAAATATTTTTTCATCCTTTATCGCCGAAAATAGTGTCCGCTATTTGGAATGTCCGTTATTCAGAGGTTAAACATACAAAAATGTAGATTTTGGGAGTGGGGATTGGAAAACTGGCCGTTAAATAGAGGTGTCCGCTATTCGGGAGTGTCCGTTATGGCGGTTTTACTGTACTATATTTAGTCAACTAATACATCATTTTTTCTACTATTTTTTTCCTATGCTATTAGAATTTTTCTTAAAAATTGTGATTGCCTATGCTGTGATATACTGTGTAAGATGTAATTTGTTCCTGATGTAAAATGCATATATACATGCAAAAGGTATGAAATTTAGCACTAGTTGTTTAAGCAGAGCTATGAACAATAGGGATAGATAGAATGAGAAGACCCAGAATGATGCTTTCATTGGGCCCTGCCCAATCTATGTCGAGTCCTTATTGACTGAACACATTTACAACAATTATGCGAAATACGATATTTCAGTTTACTAGCAAACAGACAGCAGATTCTGCTCTATATTAAACCACACTTTAGAACACCATCTATGTACTAGTTTTAAAACGCACTGACATGCACCTCACCTTTTTAGATGGACACAGCAAGACTTATCCAATACTACGATCGCACAGGTCTATCCAAAATATCAACCCGCACTTAGGCTTCTCGTACAAGATACTCAAAAAAAAAAAAAAAAAAAGCAGTGTACACAGAGCACAACCAACACCTTTTAGGTTCAAACCAATTATCCTCCCCTTGTTTCTTCAACATTCTGCCCTTCAAATCACTATTTCAATGTGTTTTTCAATGAGTTTTTCTTTCTTATTTTCTTTCTATTTTCACGGGCAGCCCATTCCGGGGCGCTAATTTCCGGTTACTCAAGGATACAGCGCTTGGCGAAATTCAAGGTGTGCCAAATGCTATTCCACCCATCATTCACTCCTTTTCCGAGATTCCTTGATAACATCGTACAGTGTCGCCATCTACTGAAAAAATGTATTATACAAATAATTTATTTGAAAAGAAAAATAATAATAAATTTAATGGAATTTTCTTTTTATATACGACCAAATATTAATTAAATATATACGAGTAACTTGTTGTGTTAACTTAATTTGTAAATTTTAATGTATATTTCTTTACATTTCTTATAGTATTTCAGTTTATAATGAATAATATAATAATGAAAAAATAAAAAAAGAACGAAAGAGAGCTGTTATTGTATTCGGATAAATTACATAATAGCTAAAAATAAATTTTATTTTGTTTAATTTATTTTCTTGTTAAGTATCAATTCAAGAACTTTATAAGAAAATACTGAGATCTGTTATATCAAATTTTTATTTATTTATTTATTTTACTAATGTGATATAAATCACCAAGTATAGCAATGCACTAAGATTGATCAATTAAAACTTCTTAATGCTGGAAATATATATGAATATATTCATAAATATCAACATATATACATAGTATGTATGAACTTATACATTCATACATGTCTGCTTAAATATTATGTATGTGTATATTATATAGTTGTTATATAGTTAGGTCATTTAATTATATAGTTAGAAGATGTACATAATTTCGATATCATTTGTTCCGATCTATTCAGATTTTGATGTCTTACAAATATATCATTAACGTTGATAACATATTAAAAAAAAAAAAAAAAAGTATAGTTTCCAGATTCTAAGAATCATCAAAAAAGTATATATTTCAATTAATAATAAATTGTGTTAAAATATTTTTATACTTGGAAATTTTTCATTTGAAATAAAATATGTTTGGGAATTTACACCAACTTTTGTGACACTGATTTAATGCACCCTTCCTATTCATAAATTGATAAGTCTAAACTAAATATACATGCATATACTGATTGAATTTGTACAAAGTACAAATACAAAACAAAGATCACGATTTTAAAAAAAACACCTTAAAAGTTTTTATTTAATATAAATTTTTAATATTTAATATTTTACTAGACACTGAAAATTGAAGAGAACTAATAACAAATCACTAAATGAAAACATTAAAAACATTAAAAATCTGTTTAAATGATAATACTTATTAATATTAGTTATATATATGTAATAATTAATAATGTTAATTAATATAATTTTATAATTATATATATATATATATATATATATATATATGTATATATATTAATATTAATTAATAAATAGTTAATATTAGTTATATATATTTAAATATTGATAATTTTTTAAAAGAAAATCTTAAATTATGTTTGTGGAAGATTAAAGATTTTCCTTTTTTTTTTTTTTTTTTTTTTCTTAAATTATTATCATGAATTAAATATTTAGAAATATTAAAATTTGAATATTTATAATTAATATTTTTATGTTTTCACTACTTTATAATTGTAAATGAAACAGTAATTATTAAAATAAATACTAATAAATATTATATATATATATATATATGTATATATTGTGTGTGTGTGTATGAATGATACCTCATTTTAAAACATAAGAACTTTAATAAATTGGTTTTACTAATTTGATATTCAACTCTTACAACACGGTAGTAGCATAAATAAAATAAAAATATTTTTTTAGTTTATTTTAATAATTATTGTATTTTAAATTATATTTATTTAATTATTAAAAAGCAGAATTTAAAAACTTATATTAATTATTTACATTTATTTCAAAATAAACTTTATGTAAAAAATAACTATATATATTTTTAAATTAAATTTTATAACTTAATTAAAATTTAATTGTCTAATTGACAATAAAACTAATACAAAGTAACTGAGTTTTATAACATTCTTTATTGATTACTTAAATAAAAATCAAAAAAAAAATCTACAAGAGCAAGGACACAACTCGCAATCTTATAATTACAAGCTTTCTGCTTTAACCACCTCGCTATGCCTCTGATACTCGAAAACAGCTTCCAAGTGCCTCATATACGACAAAAATTGTAAGTAAAATGTCTGAAGCAGCCATGATGCGCGAGAAAATGCGTAGATGCTAGTCAAAACATTTGGCACACCTTGACTTTCGCCAAGCGCTGTATCCTTGAGTAAACGGAAATTAGCTTCCGGGGCACCGTTGACATCTCGTCCCATGGCAGTCCATCAAGTCGGATTATCTTCCGCTCATACATCCTTCTTATTGCAGAGTGTCTACACAATCTGGAAATTGTGGAATCATGGAAAAGTCAGGGAGATTTATCCATCTGAAAAAAATTTTAAAAAAATGTCAAATTAAAACACTTGAAAATCAGGGAAACTTAGCTATATGTAAAAATATTTGTATTTTCACCTTTCCAAAGAGACTGATTCGTCTATTTTATGTACCATATTTTTTCGCATGTTGATTAGTCTTTCCCAATTTTTTTTTAAAAAGAATCACGCGATAGGAGTTTTTGGTATTTAAGGGGGCTGGTCACTCAGCTTTTCAATTCTCCTCCGTAATGTAAAGTCTATGACTGTTTGATGTATTCGTATATTTAAAAAATCTCCATGGGAAATTAATATTTTAAACTTTTTTTTCTGTGCCTTTTTAAAGAAAGGTTCTTTTTTCCTTAGATCTCAAAATATTTTTTAAAAAAATCTATGCTTAATTTAATATTTTATGTGTAAAAATCTGACAAACTGTGAGTAAAATTTTAACACTTCATGTAAAATTAAATATATATTTTAGAAAAAAAATTTAAACTAAGAAAAACAAAGACATTTTTTAAGAATTGTATGCAAAAAATAGAAATTAAAAATATTAATTTCCCAAGACGATTTTTTAAATATAGGAATGCATCAAACGCCAATCGACTTTACATTAGTGAGGGGAATTCGAAAGGGTGTTCTTAAATCAAAAAGGGCAACTTTAATGACATATGCTTTATCTTATTTTTGTTCGGAAATGCATGAAAATAGCAGGTGTTGTTATACAGAAACTGTCTAATTACACTCACTTTTCTGTTTTTTTAAAAACACAATATGTCTTTCATAATAAGCCTTCAAAGTTGACGTTTTTGAGCATATTTCCCGACGAAAGCAGAAAAACCGGTCGAAAAGCAGGAGAAAAAGGGTGATCACGTGATCGAAATAGCTTAGAACTGGATAGGTAATTTAATGATCATAAAATGGAAAACTAAGTTCGATTCGAAATTGCTTCCATAGTCGGGCATTCCAATTTTATATCTCTCTGTTAAAAAATGAATTTGTGTATGTGGCAAAACGTTTTGCGCTTGTTGAGTGGGGCAGTTGAGAACACCCTTAACACAAATTAAGATGATTAGATGTCCTCCTTTTCTGCATATAGTGCTTATGTTGAAGGCAATTTACCCATTTTTGAAGTTTTTAAAAGGTACATTAGCATAATCTGACTAGGTGGCAATCCAATTAGCAAATCCCGTCACAGGTAAATATGTCTTAGAATCGAATATTTTTTAGGAAATGAGGAAATTTTCTGTCACCATATATCCATTGGTCGTATAAAGTTGTTGGACTAAATTATGAGTTTGGATTTATAAAATTGTCAACCAATACTTTATGGATATTAGGCAATTTTGTTTTTCTTTCAAATGAGATGTTAGCAAGCTGGTGTTACACAAGAAAGCAGCATACGTAAAAAAAAAAAAAAAAAAAAAAAAACATACGTGTATTGTTAACAATGTAAATCAGGGAACACAGATAAAAATAGCAAAGGAAAAAAAATCTGGGAACTTTTTCTAAAATTCCTGTAGATGTTCTTTTTTGCTAAAGTTTGTTTAGCTCCAGTTTTGCATTCATTTATGTTAACATAGGCATTCCAAAAGGTAATAATCCCTTTCTGGAATCTCCGTTTATACAGTGTGTATCGCCGAAATAAAGCCACCGTGATTTTCTACCGTAATTGGACATGAAGCAAACCAATGAGAACGAAACAAATATAATAAGGAAGTTTATATACAAATACATATTTACAAGGAGCAATTCATTCCCTTGCCCATCTGGGTAGGAAAAAAATTGAATGTATAAAAAAAGAGGGGGAAGAAAGTGTGCCGTCGAAATAAAGTCACTACCATTAATAGCCAATCTATCCGCCATGTTTATATATGACATGGAATATACGATGTGGCATACCATTTATCAATATCTGGAAAACAGTAGTATCAATATTATCAAGGGCTCGGGCTTCAATGATGGCGGCCTTCAGTTCTGCTATAGACATAGGACTCTCTGCCAATCGCATTTAAAGCTGTACTGAGGATACCCCACGTACTAAACCATAGATTGTATTTTCTTGGGAATTCAAATGAAGGTACAGGGTAGACCATTTCCAGACATGTTCCCAATTATCCATAAACCATTCCCAGGAGGATTTCGCAAAGGTTGTTGTTCTGCTGGAAAATTCACCTTAGGCCGCCAATTCTCTCTACAAATGACAGTAAATGGGTTTCTAGTATTTCTTAGTAATCGATAACCTATATGCGTTCTGAGTGAAATACCAAGTTAAGTTTACCACCATAGTCGCAGCCTCTAAACACCATTAATAACTCTCCATCCACCTACAGCTCATGTTGAAAGCTATCCACAAGCAATGCAGAGTCAGTTGAGCTGAATATAATCAAACAACCTGGAAGGACCAATGGCACCTTGTTACATTTTCAGATGAGAAAAAAATTAGTTTGAATAGCTGAGACAGCCTTGCTTTCTATTGGCATGACATAAGGAAAGGAGAGAAAATTTTCTCCCAATGGTAGCACGGTGGAGGCTTATTAATAGTGTTGAGAATTTTCGTTAATGACCATAAACTTAACCTAGCTTTTCTCTCAGATCGCATGAAGGCTATCGATTACCAAGATTCAAGGTTTTGACGTAATTCGCGTTTTTTTTTAACGATTTTTTTTATGTTATTCGCGTTTTTCAGTGACCCTTTGATAACATTTTTTAAGAACTGACGTAATTCGCGTTTTTTTCCTACAATCATTTGATGAAAAGCTAGTTTTTTGACGATCATTGGATGAAATTCACAAATTTTTGGCGATCATTTGAAGAAATTGTTTTTTTTTTTTTTTTTTTTTTTTTTTTTTACCAAGAATTACTCGAAATCCATTTACTGTCATTTACAGAGAGAATTGGAGACTTAAGATAGATTTTTCCAGCAGGGAAACGTCCCCATAAGCTATGCAAAATCCTCCTAGAAATGTTTTTTGGATAACTGGGAAGGAATGGCCTGCCTTGTACCTTCATCTCAATTCCGAAAGAAATATGTGGGGTATCCTCAGTGCATCTTTAAAGGCCAATGACAGACAGTTCAAATCTGTGATAGAACTGAAGGCCACTATCATTGAATCCTGGGATAATGCTGATGCTATTGTCTTCCAGGGATTGGTAAATTGTATGCCACATCATATACAGGGTGATTCAGCTCGTCGGTGACAAACTTTAAGGATCGATAGAGCACACCTAGATGAACATTTTTGAATAGGGAATGTAGGGTCCCTGACGCGATGGTAAGGCGCTAGGCGCTTTCGAAAATTTGGGTGCCGAAATTCGAAACGTCATAAAAACTAGGGAAATGGTTAGATTTTCTTGCTTGTTGCGTCGAAATGATTCTGTTTGTTTAGACTTTCTTCAGTACCAATTTGATAAGCGTATCTCTTAAAACATGGATAGGGGGCGCTGCAGACTTTGGAGAGCTAGACAACAACTTTAAGCCCGTTATTTTGATAATTTAACACATGCTCGCCAAAGTTTATACTCTAACTTAAAGTTTGAACCCAAAAGTAGAGCCCTGCAAAAAGCGTAAGAGCCGGAATAAAATGTCAAAGTACAGGGTGGTCGAAACTCGAAGGCTCCTAAGAGATAAACAAACAGATTTCTTGACTTATGGCATGCATTTTCATGATTCTGTTTGCTGGGGCTCTCTGAAACTCAGTTGAACGGTACAAAAAGAAACATCGATAGGGGGCGCTTTGGGCAAAAAACAGAATTCGTTGACATTTCGGACGCTAACTGGAAACGGGGCGCTACGATCAGTTAGAAACAAAACAAGAGAGTAATTTACTTATCATAAGAAGCTATTAAAACTGCAGTTTGTTTGTTTTTTTTAACAAACATAGCTGGTTTCAATCATGCACAATGCGCGCAATAAAATTTACATAAGGTGCTTTTTGCTGATTTATGCAAAAGATATCGTACCATATCGATATGCAAAAGATACGTAATGCGTAGACGACAACGCGAGATGACGTAGTTGTATGCGCAGACACGTCTTTTGAACGTGCGGTACCTACTTAAGCTTCGGGTTACTTGTCTGCAGATCGGTAGTAGGATGGAACGGTACACAAACTCTGAATTGGCTGACATGCATTTGGCGTATGGCGCTGCTGGTTGTAATGGACGAGCCGCTCAGCGGTTGTACGCCGAGCGTTACCCCAACAGGCAAATCCCCTGCCATGCCTTCTTCGCTCGAGTACACCAGAGGTTGTCCACAACGGGATCTTTCGACGGAGGCAAGCCTGAACGGGAGCGATCAGTGAGCACCCCCGACAACGAAGAGGCTGTGCTTAACCTGGTTGAGGACAACCCAGGTCTTAGCACGAGAGATATCGCCAGACATGTTGGCATTTCGCAAGCAACTGCGTGGCGCATCTTACGTTCCCGGAATCTGCACCCCTACCACATCCAGCGGGTGCAGTTGCTCAGAGAGCAGGATTTTGGCCCTCGAGTGGAATTCTCAAGATGGTACTTGGCGATGAGATCCAGGGATCCCCGTTTTGTAAACAGCATTTTGTTTACGGACGAGTCCACCTTCAGCCGGGAGGGAATGTGGAACGCCCACAACAGTCATGTGTGGTGTGATGAAAATCCACATGAAACCAGAAGCCGAGCAGCCCAGGAGCGTTTCTCAGTAAATGTGTGGGCCGGCATTCTGGGGGACTGCCTCATTGGCCCTTATTTGTTACCTGAACGGCTGACAGGTGGAAATTACCTGATTTTCCTGGATCAAGTGCTGCCGCAGCTTCTGGAGGAGGCGCACGTACCCGAAGGTTCGCGTCGCCAGATGTGGTTCCAGCACGATGGAGCTCCGGCCCATTACACGAACGACGTGCGTCTCCATCTAAACGCAAGGTATGGCCAGCGGTGGATCGGGCGTGGGGGTCCAGTTCACTGGCCTGCCCGATCACCAGACCTCACCTGCTTGGATTTCTTCCTTTGGGGTTACCTGAAGGCCGAGGTATACCATACACCTGTCAGCAGTGCTGAAGAACTTGTGGCGCGCATTGTGGCAGCTGCAGGGCAGATCAGAGATACTCCTGGCATTGTTGGAAACACACACTCCTCAATGCGACGGAGGTGCGAAGCCTGCATCATGGCCCAAGGTCGAAATTTCGAGCATCTTCTGTAGTGTTATTTTTTGTAAATAAATTTCCAGTATCATTGATGTTTTTGGTCTAAATTTATTCAGAAGTGTTGAGCAGAGGTAGAAAATGTGTTTTCATTATTACTAACTGATCGTAGCGCCCCGTTTCCAGTTAGCGTCCGAAATGTCAACGAATTATGTTTTTTGCCCAAAGCGCCCCCTATCGATGTTTCTTTTTGTACCGTTCAACTGAGTTTCAGAGAGCCCCAGCAAACAGAATCATGAAAATGCATGCCATAAGTCAAGAAATCTGTTTGTTTATCTCTTAGGAGCCTTCGAGTTTCGACCACCCTGTACTTTGACATTTTATTCCGGCTCTTACGCTTTTTGCAGGGCTCTATTTTTGGGTTCAAACTTTAAGTTAGAGTATAAACTTTGGCGAGCATGTGTTAAATTATCAAAATAACGGGCTTAAAGTTGTTGTCTAGCTCTCCAAAGTCTGCAGCGCCCCCTATCCATGTTTTAAGAGATACGCTTATCAAATTGGTACTGAAGAAAGTCTAAACAAACAGAATCATTTCGACGCAACAAGCAAGAAAATCTAACCATTTCCCTAGTTTTTATGACGTTTCGAATTTCGGCACCCAAATTTTCGAAAGCGCCTAGCGCCTTACCATCGCGTCAGGGACCCTACATTCCCTATTCAAAAATGTTCGTCTAGGTGTGCTCTATCGATCCTTAAAGTTTGTCACCGACGAGCTGAATCACCCTGTATATCAAGTCATATATATACATGGTGGATATATTGGCTATTAACAGTAGTGGCTTTATTTTGGCTATTAACAGTAGTGGCTTTACTTTTTCCACCTCTTTTTTTATGCATTCATTTTTTTTCCTGACCAAGTGAAACAGGATTTGAGTTACTCCTTGTAAATATGCATTTCTGTATAGGCTTTCTATATAACATTTGTTCCGTTCTCATGGGTTTATTTCGTGGCCAATTACAGTATAAAATCACGGTGGCTTTATTTCGGTGACACATTGTATCATTCAGTCTAATTTTGTAGTTAAATGTTTGTCTGTAACTCAAGTAGGTAGATAATAATATTCAGATAAATATAATAAATAAATAAATAATGAAGTTGACTAAACAACAATTTACTTTAAACAAGTGTCTCTTAGATGTCAAAACCTGACAATGATTTTTATTTTATTTTTTTATTTATTTATCTATAATGTCAATGGAGGGGGAGGATAAATTTTGTAAATTAATTTTAATTTTTTAACCATATATCTATCAAAATTAATGTTATATTCTTGGAAGAATTTGCTTAAAAAACAAATTCTTATGATACATTTTAACAGTATTTAAATCTATTATTTAGAATGAAAAGAATAGAATCCAAATTTTAGAAGCTACCTTGGAAACAAAGGTAAATTTTACAGAAAATGAAAAAAAAAGATAATAATAATAATTGGTGAAATACAATTTTTACAAATTTTATTTGACCAAAGTCTTATTTCTTTTCTTTGATTATACTGCATGTTGATTCTAGATTTTATATCTGTTTATTCTTACTGCTAGTACTTGCATAATTAGTTTATGTTCATTTTTTTCTGTTTTTATTTAAAATAAATAAGTCAATTTCCTTCAGTTTTTTATTAAAATCTTCTCTTTACTGAAAAAGTAGCAATAATATTTTTTATGTACTATTTTTTAATTATTTTGTTTTGTTATTAATCAAAAACTATGAGAAAAATAATTAATGTTTCGCGAACATCTCCAACATGATTATGTTTAAAAAAAAATAAATTTTGTAAATTTAAATAACAGAAGCAGAAAAAAATTAAAAAGGCTAACGTAACATAATAGGGTAATATATTTTTATGTTTAATTTACATTATATATATATATATATTAAACTTCTGTAAAAAATTACAGAAAAGATTTTTGATACAATAATTTGGTCTAACATCGTGATTCTGCAAATTTTTCCCTTATTTAAACAAACATTTAGGGAAAGTATTGTCTCGTAATCTCATAAATCAACATTTTTGTGAGCTTAAACTGAAATGTGTTTTGGCGAATTCCATTTTGTGACAGACATGACTGAGAGAACTTTTTTGTTCATCTTTAAGTATTAAATATTAATTGATAGTTAAAAAATTGCATGGGGTGATGTAAATATAGGCCTTATGCTATGAAAAAACACTAAAATTTTAATTCAAGGAAAAACTTAATTTAATTGAGGGTTAAAATCTGCCGTGACAGACATGACAAAATTTAGACATAGATTTTTGACTAGACACATATTATTATCATTTGCTCTTAATTGGCATGAATACCAAGACCAGAATTTTTTAGGAAACAAAATAAGACTTGGAAATATGAAGCAGAAAGAAAAATATTGAAAAATTTGTAAATAGAAAAATATAAAAAAATATTTATCAGCGTGACAGACATGACAAAGCTTTGTGACAGACATGACACGTGTACAATTTTCTATGAATTTAATTATTTTTTTTCTTAAATATTACTTTCTTTACTTTTATTACAACTTGGAGATTACAATATGATATAACGGTATATTATGTTAAAAAAATCTCAAAAAAAAAAATATTTAAAATTTATAAAATCCTTTGGAAGTTTTCACTGAAATGAGTTTGTACCAGATATTTTCTATTTGGCAGATTTTCTTTTAAATAGTAGAAAACTTTAGATTGTGTACGTTTCACATCAAGAAATACCATAGCCATCAATTCCAAGTTAAATAATAATAACTTTCAAATCACAAGATTAAAGCAAAACTGTTTGAAAAAATAATTGTGACAGATAATATATCTGAAACAAAGAAATTGGTATCAACGTAATTATATGGTAACTATTACATGCATTCTAAATTTAAGCATTTTGTTGAGTTGAATTGTAAAGAAATATTATTGGCATCAACACTAAGTTAAACAAGTTGGGAATTGCACGTGAAGCGTAGCAAATGAGGTGCGTTCGTACGATAACGAAGTTTTAAAAATATTACTCTCATATATCAATCTCATAAAATTGTAAATGGTGAATTACAATTAAAACGCTCATCAAACAATGTTCTCTCTACACCATTATGTAATGGAATACCTTTGTGTGGCCTTGTAAATAAATGACAAATGTTCTTTGCACCACAAATTATGTAAAATGTATATTATAATATGTACTTTATAGTTTCAAATAAGTTTTATTAAGTTCGAATGAGTGTAACACCATTAAAACGCATTTGAAACATTTTTCCCCATTGACCGTAATGTAACGGAATACTTTTGATTGTCCCTGTAAGTGATCTATGCATCCGATTTTCATAAAATGTGAAATAACTCGACAAAATTATGTAATAATTATGCATTTTAAATTTCAAACGCATAAAATACATTTGAAACTTTTTTCCCTATTGACCATAATGTAATTGAATACTTTTGATTGCCCTGTAATTGATCTATGCACCCGATTATCAAAAAATTTGAAATAACTCAACAAAATTATACAATAATTATGTATTTTAAATTTCAAACGATTAAAATGCATTTGAAACTTTTTCCCCCATTGACCGTAATGTAATGGAATACTTTTGATTGCCCCTGTAATTGATCTATGCATCCGATTTTCATAAAATTTTAAATGACTCAACAAAATAATGTAATATTTATGTATTTTAAATTTCAAACGATTCGGTTGGGTAGTTTTTGCGTTGTTATATGCGGATAGACAGACGGACGGACAGACAGACGGACTGAACGACCACTATAGGTGCTACGTAACGAACGCACCTAAAAATTACAAAAATAACTTTCTAGGAAAGAGATTAAGGTAAAGTTGCTTGAAAAACTAATTGTGACAGACATGACTAGCGTGACAGGCATGACAAATGTGACAGACGTGACAAATTGTAATGCTTTATATTTCACTCAAATTTTAATTTAATCTTTCAATTTTTTTATGAACTGTTCCTTTTGACATATAAAAAGAGAAAATAAAGTGTTAATAATTTTTATCAAGTAGATTTTCTTGAAAATAAATTTTTTTTAAAGATATATTTGTTTCAAAAATCTATGTGATATTTAAATGCTTCAAGGGACATTAAACTAGAGATAAAAATAGCAGATTTTTGATTTCAAAGTTAGTCTTGATAATAATTAACAATAAAAATTTATTTTTACAATTATCTTATTATATCTTGTTATTTTCATGAAATTTGACTTATTTTCTATCAATTAAAACAAAAAAATACTAATTTAGTTCAAATTTTAAAAATGATGTCCATGTCACATTTTCATGGAATTCACCTTTTTAGAACATTCCTGCAAATCTCAAAAAGAAAAAAAAATCTTTATACAATTTGAGTATTGGAAAAAAAAAATGTTTTGTTTGATAAGTAGAAGAATTAAGAAAATATAATGTAATGTTTTCCAAATTCTACACGATTCTGATAAGCGTCCATTTATCTTCGGAAACCTCAGAAGATTTAAAGACTTTCCAAACAAATGTCAAAAATATATATTAAAAAGTAATTATTTGCTTAAAAGACGGCATGTTACTTAAAACGTATTAAAAATGTATTTTAAAAATATAATGTGTTTTTAGTGAAACGACGTCTTTTTAGCAGTAATTAATTTTTAATGCAGTCGAACCTCGATTTAACGAATTGATTGGGACTTACAAATCCGTTCGTTAAATCAAAGCAATTCGTTAAATCGAATATCATTTTTTGTAAAGAGTATGGTATTAAAATATCAATACAAAATACCCTTACATATACAGTGTCGGACGTTCCCCTCAGTCCACACAACTTTGAAGAATGTCCGTGGTAGATATAGCTGCCACCACCGATATTACTAGGTGATATCGGTCACCCACTGTGAGATTGGTGTAAATGAAGACTTACGCTAGTAACTGAATTATCAGTTTATTAAGAATATATGTACACACAAAATACGCTATTTACAAATATATACAACTACAACTCGGATATAGGTGATCCGGTTCAACATTAAATTAGATACCGTAAAGATTGGCTGTGTACTATTCCAATTACACTTTCCACCTCACACTCAATACACGTTAAATTCACTTTTTTGAAGCTCAACCTTGAGTCTCCCAACACAAGTATACTGGGCCTGCACTTCTTAGCCCAGAGCACTAAACACCAGGACGTCTGTGTCCTTTGCGCACCAGAAAACGCACACTTTACGCTCTTCCACACAGAGCAACCTCTAGGTACGACACCTAGGTACGGAATGAATGATCTGAGGCAAACTTGCCCTCTCCAAATCACTGCTTTCCCCAACATAAACCCCTTTGGAGCTTCCTCATTGGACACATACTCCATTCTTTTCTTGCTTAGTGACATGCTGCTAATCTGCTCATCATCCGCATACTTCACTGACAGATGGACATGCCTCTGAGCCATCTCCTTTCTCTAACACACCACCTGTAAAGGATTAGCTGGCAATTCCCCTTTCCACAAAGAAGGAATGTCACCTTGGAAATTCTGTACACAACCATACCATACAAAATATTCAAATAGAGAAAGAGTAGACATTATATTCTTTAGCACAGGTGCTATCAGATCCTGACACCCCCCACCTTAGCGGAAAATATGCCTTTTAGGGGCTAATTTTCCCCAAACATATAATAATATCGCAGAAGAGTTCAATAGTCTCTTTACAGATTTCTTCATTATGCTTATTACATAGGTATTTCCAGGTGTCTGAACACTATCTACTGACATCTCTACTGAACCTTGTACCAATATTAATATTACAAAAACAATACACATGTTAATACAATATTGTAAACAAAAAAAATCAAAAAATATTTACACACACACAGAAAAAAAAATTAAATGTGTGACGACATCCCTTTAAGGTTGTCCACTACTGGGTCGTTGATGCTGATGGGCTAACAACTGGTTGTTCTTCCCAGCTCTTTCTATGTAGCCTAGAAATTGCGTCAGCATTTAAATGTTGGGCTCCTGGACGATGAGAAATACTCAGGTTCCAGCGTTGCAAGGCAAGAGCCCATCTAGTGAGTTTGGGTGATCTTGGGGTTGTTTCGGTGAGAAATTTTAATGGATTATGATCCGTAATGATCTCAATTTGAGATCCATAGGTCCATTTTTCAAACTTTCTCAACCCAAAGAGAACACTCCAAGCCTCTTTCTCTATACTCGGCCAAGCACGCTGAGCCCCTGACAACTTCTGACTGGCAAAAGCTATCGGTTTAAACTGACCCTTTTCATCTTTTTGAGTAAGGCAACATCCTACTGCCAGGTCGGAAGCATCTGCGTGGAGCTGATATTCCCGGTCTACGATAGGTGTAGCCAAACTCGTCACTTTACACAACTCATCTTTAAGAGTATTAAATGCTTTTTCTGCCCTTTCATCCCATGGTACAGTATTTTTAACCTTCCCTTTTGTCAATTCGGTTAAAGGTATAGCAATTTCGGCATAATTTGGAATATAAGATCGGTAAAATCCCATTAATCCCAAAATAGATCTGACTTCTTTTTTAGTTTTTGGTCTCTTTAGATCCCTTATTGCTCCTATTTTTTCCTCATCAGGTGCATGCGTTCCACCCCCAATTACATGACCTAAAAACTTAGTCAATTTCTCTCCAAATTTACATTTGTCTAGCCTAATCGTAAAATTTTTATTTTTCAACTCTTCAATGACAGCCCTAACATGTTCACAATGCTCTTCCCAGGTGTCGGAGAAAATGATGACATCATCAATATATGCGTCCGCATACCTCCGATGACCTTGAAGAACCTCATTCATATCTTTCTGAAACGTGGCAGCCGCCCCTGATAATCCAAAAGGCATTGTACGCCACTGATAAGTTCCATTATGCGTTGTAAAAGCTGTCAAATGTTTACATTCCTCAGTCATTTTAATCTGCCAATAACCCCTCAATAAATCAATTGACGATAAATACTTAGCCGCCCCTGCGGTATACATGATTTCTTGCGAATCTTTCATCGGAAAGGTTGGTACCTGAGTTACCGAATTTAAAGCTCTATAGTCTATACAAAGCCTAACAGTTGCGTCTTTTTTCGCCACACAAACAATTGGATGACTAATTTCAGCATTTGACACTTCGATTAGATTTAATTCTAATAACTCCTGAATCTGCCTATCTACTTCCTCCTTGTAAGCTACCGGTACACTATATATCTTTGGCTTTTTCCTTTCCACCCCCGGTTTAAGATCAATACGATGTTCTCCTACATCCGCTGGTCGTACAGGACCCATAAACACCTCTTTATTCTCCCTCAAAATAGACTTTATATCTTTAACTTGATTGTTAGATAACCCTTTTATTTCGAACCTCTCTATATCTCGTTCTATTTCCTGATCCCGGTTCAAAATAGGAATTTCCCCAACTTCTCCAAATTCCTCATCACCCTCGAAAACAATATTAACTATATTACATTTAGCAATAAATTCACTTATTTTATTTTGGTGCACATGCTTCCTACTCCCGTCGGCTAACTCAACTATAAACGAATGCTGATTTCGTTTTTCGACTATGGTTGCCGGCCCTTGCCACCTAGAATATAACTTATTAGTCGAATCTGGGATTAACAGTATTACCTTATCGCCTACTTCAAACGTTTTTTCTTTTGACCTTAAATTATAATGATACGCCATTCTATTTTGTTGCACCTCGGACGATAATTTTGCCTCATTTGCGGCTCTTTCTAAGCGTCCCCTAAGTTTATTCAAATACTCATGAATCGGCGTAGTATCTAACTGCGCCCCCTTATTTTCTCCTGCCCAGGATGACTTGAGAATCGATAAAGGACCCTCCGGCGCTCTACCATATAATAATTGGAAAGGTGCGATTCCCGTCGTAGAATTTGGGACTTCCCTATACGCCCATAATACAAATGGTATTTGTTCATGCCACTTTTTTCCTTCTTCTCTAATAGTATGATGTAACATACGTTTAAGTGTCTGATTAAATCGTTCCACAAGCCCGTTAGACTGTGGATACTGTGGGGTCGAAAATCTTGGACTAGCACCTAACCTTTTCTCAAATTCTTTCGTTAAGTCGGCGGTGAAATTGGTTCCATTATCACAGGCAATTATATTTGGAATTCCTGTCCTCATAAATATTTGAAGTAACGCATCACACGCGATTTTAGCACTTAAACTTTTTAGAGGGATCGCATCCGCCCACCTGGTATGTTGATCAATTAAGGTTAGTATATACTGATGCCCTTGGGAACTTTTAGGATCAATATGCCCAATTAAATCAACATTAACTACCTGAAATGGAAGTTCCGGACGTGACACTGGAGAAATAGGAGCTCTATCATTTACTTTAACCCCTCTAGTCAATTGGCACTCTAAACATGACTCACAAAATTGTTTAGTTTCTTTCGCCATCCCCTCCCAATAAAATGAATACCTGATTCTCTGTAAAGTTTTCTTGGCTGCATGATGCCCTCCAACTACCGAACTATGCGCTAATTTTAAGATTTCTTCCCTTCTGACTTTGGGTACTACTAATTGCGCTATATTTTCGCCTAACAATTTCTCTTTATGATATAATAAGCCATTTACAATATAATAATCCCCCTTATCCATTTTAGCTAATTCCCAAGCTTTCTCTAACTCTTTACATTCTAATTGGGATTTCTTAAACATATCTGAATTGCTAACAATGGCTTCATTATCTTTCTCCACTTCCGTTTTTTCCGTATTCTGAGTTTGTACATTTTCTGACCGCGCTTCTATTGAGTAAACATTACAATTATCGTTACTCATATCTTCCTTTTCACTCAAGTTATCAACAATTTCCGAATTTTCTAACTCTTGGGCCTCTAGCAATGGCTCCTCGCGGTTGACACCTGACAACTCATTAATCACTTCAGGATGTAAAATTACTTGCTCATTAATATTATCAGTCACTGCGCAAAGTACTTCCTGATGAATTATATTAGTTTGTCCGAATTGCGGAATAGCTAACGGTAGTTTAACCAACGGCGATTTAACTGCTTCACCGAATAACCCTTGTAAATAAATACTACCCGCTCCTTTTAATTTCTCTTCCGGTACCAAATCTTTATGAACAACACTAATTTCACATCCAGAATCAACCAATCCCTTTGCTTTTTGCCCATTTACACTAACTTCAGTTTTCTCAAGTTTATTTAATTTCTCCCCAATAACGTTAGTTCTCTGTTCGGCCTTTGCCGATATTCTCGCCACAATAGCTCCATTAGGTAACTCTTTGCTTTCTTTTACCACAACCTTATGTACACCCGCTTTCGGATCTCGTCCTTTATTACCATTATTTCCCTCATTACCCACTTTATTACAAAAACGTTGGTAATGACCTCTCAAACCACATTTAAAGCATTTAGGCGCTGAAGCATGCTTCTTAAAATCTATTTTCCTATCCGAAAAAGAATTAGTCTCATTACTCCCGTTTTGCCTCCAATTATTACTAACTTTGTTATCCTCCCTCGGTCTCATTTTTTCATTGTTAACGTGCCTATCTTTACCTTTAAAACTTTTATACGTAACGGCGTAAGATTTATGTTTAGCGTCAAAATAATTGTCACATTCTTTAGCTATTTTAGAAGTTTCTAACCACTTACCCTGGTGAGTTAATCCAATATATGACGCAGTATCCTCATCTAACGTACTTACTAATTTATCAGTAACTATTAACTGGTTGACCTTTTCATAAGAGTCAGCACCTCTAATCTTACAATAATTTTCCCATGTCGCTGTTAAACGCGATACAAATAATACATGAGTTTCATTCTGGTTTCTCTTAGCCTTCTTAAAATTTTCCAAACATGCCTTCGGTGTCGGCTCATCTTCCCTTAGAACTAACTCCTTTAATTCCTCATAATTCTCCATTTGTTCCGTAGTCGTATAAATTAACAAATTATCCGCCTTATCTCCCAACATATTTAGTAGAATTTCGGCCTGCTGATTTCCCGGTACATTTTTAGTTTTGAATGCCCTTTCTAAGCTGTTAAAAAATAAATTCCATCCCTCAGTCCCTTCTGGTACTTTGATAGATAGAGTTTTAACACTTTTGATCAATTTTTCTATGTTACTTTCATTATTAGATTCCCTAGAAACATTAGAATTATTTGCCGATCCTTGAACCCTTAATCTCTCCATTTCTAATTCATGTTCCATCCTTAATTTTTCAACCCTTTCTTCTCTTTCTAATTTTTCGCGTTCTAACATTTCCTGTTTTTCTAACTTTTCGCGTTCTAATTTTTCCTGTTTTTCTAACTTTTCGCGTTCTAATTTTTCCTGTTTTTCTAACTTTTCGCGTTCTAATTTTTCCTGTTTTTCTAACATTTCGCGTTCTAATTTTTCCTGTTCTAATCGTTCTGCAACAATAGTGTCAGATAATTCCTTAATAACCCCCTCGTCATACTCATCACTGTCCATTATCTTTTTCTTAAGCTGAATTTGGTATCATCTTCCGCGAATTCAACACCCAACTCTTCGGCTATCCCCTGAAGATCAACCTTTTTTAGTTTCAATAAGAAAGCCATACCTTCACCGATTGTTATTACCACCCCACCAGAATAGTTAAACCTACCAAATTAATATTTCTTAAATTTTTAATTTAGTACAGTTATATCCCATATATTATACTAAATAATACCCTTCAGATAATCAATACATTTCATTTCTAATTAACCTACTGAATACTCTTATTTTCCTCAACCATTGCTATCACACAATACACTTCCAATAAAACAAAAGGTAAAACAGTAATTCGATTTGATTACTATGCAATACAGATTTCAATTTATACACTTACATAACAACATACAATTTACATAAAAATACTGATACGTTGAAATTGAATAGAAGTATTGGTGTCAATCAAGAAAATCCGCATAAAGAAAAATTGTGAAACATGCATATATAAATTTCTACAATTATCCTCACTAAAATATTTCCGAATTCAGTGCTGGTTCTTACACTTAAAACAAATATACTGAAAATCTTTACTTTTATTTTTCCTCACTATGGCTCTCTTTTGAGCCTTTTTTTTTTCTATGACTCTCTTTTGGGTCTTTTTTCTATCACTATGGCTCTCTTTTGAGCCTTTTTTTTTTCTCTACTACTGGCCAATTAAAATTCTAAGCAAGTGTTATTATACACTCTTCAAACTTAAAAATGTTGCTTCATTTAAATATTACTTTAACAATAATTTAACTTTAAGTAAATTTAATTATTCCTTTCAACTACTATTACCACCATTAGTAAAAAAAAAATTATAGACAATCAATACTAGCTCACGTTATTATGACCTTTCCTTAAAACAATAGCCAATATGGTTATTAACACTTTATAGGTAGGGAGTATTGATAAAACACATAAATAATATAGACAATTTACTTAAATTACTATTAATTATACAACAACAAATTTTGGTTCGAGATGTCAGCAGAAAGATATGATCAAAACACCTTACCTTATACTTTATTTGCTGGGGTACTCTTCTAATCACAGGTAGTTCCACGATGTAGCGGTAATATGGCACAACAGTTCAGTTTTGTTCTTTCTAATAAAGATACGCACAACACTTTAGTCCACACTAGATGATATGGCACGACACTTTATCACACACTCGACGATCCGGCACGATACTTTAGCACACACTCGACGATACGGCACGACACTTTAGCATACAATCGACGATCCGGCACGATGCTTTAGCACACACTCGACGATGTGGCACGACCACACAAGAATTCCACTGGATATTCCGGCATTAACAGACTGCAACACGGCTCGCTGGTTACTGGTTTCAGGCGTTTCTATCCCGACGCTGCCACCAATTTGTCGGACGTTCCCCTCAGTCCACACAACTTTGAAGAATGTCCGTGGTAGATATAGCTGCCACTACCGATATTACTAGGTGATATCGGTCACCCACTGTGAGATTGGTGTAAATGAAGACTTACGCTAGTAACTGAATTATCAGTTTATTAAGAATATATGTACACACAAAATACGCTATTTACAAATATATACAACTACAACTCGGATATAGATGATCCGGTTCAACATTAAATTAGATACCGTAAAGATTGGTTGTGTACTATTCCAATTACACTTTCCACCTCACACTCAATACACGTTAAATTCACTTTTTTGGAGCTCAACCTTGAGTCTCCCAACACAAGTATACTGGGCCTGCACTTCTTAGCCCAGAGCACTGAACACCAGGACGTCTGAGTCCTTTGCGCACCAGAAAACGCACACTTTACGCTCTTCCACACAGAGCAACCTCTAGGTACGACACCTAGGTACGGAATGAATGATCTGAGGCAAACTTGCCCTCTCCAAATCACTGCTTTCCCCAACATAAACCCCTTTGGAGCTTCCTCATTGGACACATACTCCATTCTTTTCTTGCTTAGTGACATGCTGCTAATCTGCTCATCATCCGCATACTTCACTGACAGACGGACATGCCTCTGAGCCATCTCCTTTCTCTAACACACCACCTGCAAAGGATTAGCTGGCAATTCCCCTTTCCACAAAGAAGGAATGTCACCTTGGAAATTCTGTACACAACCATACCATACAAAATATTCAAATAGAGAAAGAGTAGACATTACATTCTTTAGCACAGGTGCTATCAGATCCTGACATACAGATAAAAAAAATAAATAAATAAAAAGAATGATTATTGTTTGCTATGAACTTAAAAATTATAAGTTAGGCGATCAACTTTTAAATTATCTATTCTTTATTGTTATTTGCTTTTGAAACTTAATACATAATACACACAACACATACTTATTGGCACTTTGGAAAGAAATCCTTGATAGTGCTTTGTTATGACTTTCCCATTCTTTGTCGATATTTTCTAACTCCGTAAGAACAACACCATTAACCTTGTGAGACAAAAACTAATTATTTAAAGTGTTCAAGCTGCAAATTGATTCTTGGGATGTCACCATTTTTAATTGAATTTCCGTTTCTTCATCATCTTGGCTACTTTCAGAATTTTCATTCTCTTTCTGTTCAATATCGCAGGTACTTAGCTCTACATATTTGTCTATATCTTTGTCATATTTCTAGTTGAATAAGGGAAAAGACTGTCTTTTGAATCCACCAGAAATGAGAGAAAAAAAATGTAACACTTGGATTAGGATGTCAAACATTTAAAGTTTTATGTGCAAAAATTTCAAAGTTTTAAGTTATCTGCAAATGCGATTTTTTTTCAGCGATTGTTGTTCGTTAAATCAAAGCTAAAAATTCGTTAAATCAGAGCATTTTAACATCTTTTTTGTCGGGACAGAGAAAATATTCGTTAAATCGGAGAATTCGTTAAATCAAAGTACGTTAAATCGAGACTCGACTGTATATGTTTTTGACACTTGTTTGGAATATATATTGTTGTGTTATGGTTATTGGTGCGCGTAATCTAGACTTTTCACTTTTGTTTAAATTTACGTGTGAATTCCCGAGATTTAAGAAAGCATTTTTGAAACAAAATTCTCATTTTCTGTCCTTCATTTTTAAAAATTTTACGAATTAGTTTTATATTCTATGTAAAATACCGTTTATTCCCCCCCCCACCACCAAAAAAAAAAGGGGGAAGAAAAATTAAAAAATATTCAGAGGATGCGCTTACGCGGGATTTTTCCTCGATCTTTTTTTACAAAATTTGCGTTTTTTTTTTTTTTTTTTTTTTTTCGCGATATTTGATAAAATGTGCAGTTTTCCACGACGTTTGAGGAAAGTTGTGGTTTTTTTTAGCGATATTTGACAAAATTTGCGCTTTTTCGGTGATTCTTTAACGAAAATCACATTTTCCCCGCAATCTTTTAACGAAATTCATATTTTCCCGCGCGTTTCTTCCGTGATCCTTTGATGAAATTGAGCATGTTTTTCGCGATTTTTTAAAGGAATTCCCGTTTTTTCGGCGGTTTTTTTAAAAATCAAAATTAGCATTTTTTTAGGAAATTCACTTTTTTGGAGATTTTTTGAATGAATTCGTCTTTTTCTGCGATCTTTCGATGAAATTCACGTTTTTCCACGATCCTTTGACGAAATTTGCTCTGCGATCATTAAACTTAATTTGCATTTTTACCAAACTTTTTTGATGACAATCACCACGATCTTTTGACAAAATTTGCGTTTTATTTTATTTTATTTTATTTATTTATTTATTTATTTATTTGCAATCTTTTGAAAGTGTTTTCTTTGTGAATCTGACATACTCGCGTTTTTTTTTTTTTTCCTGCAATCGTTTGACAGAAGTGCATTTTTTGGAGATCTTCAAGAAAATCACGATCTTTTTGACGTAATTCGCGTTATTTTAGAGATTTTTTTTATATATGATTCGCATTTTTCAGCGATCTTTTGATAGCATTTTTTTAGAACTGGCATAGTTCGCGTTTTTTTCTGCAATATTTTTGATGAAATGCTATTTTTTTTATGATCCTTCGATAGAATTCGCGAATTTTCGGCGATCATTTGAAAAAATAAGAGGGGTTTTTTCCCACAATTTTTTGACGAAATTCGCGTTTTCTTCAGCGATCATTAGGTAAAATATCCCTTTTTCCTCGGTTGTTCGACGCATTTTCCGTTTTTTAGCGATCTTTTGACGTAATTTACGTTTTTTTCATCGATCGTTTAGTGGGGAAGGGGGGGGGGGGCTTTCTCGGGATTTTTTGAAATTTTTAATTTTTTTGCTATTTGGATTCGTTTCAAAAACTTGTAATTTCTGAAAAATTCTAAAAACGTAAATGCATTTAAGTTTTTTCTTTATTTCTTATTAAGTCCATTTGAAATATTGAAACAAGTACATCGCAAAAATTGTCCTTCATTATACTCAAAAGTTAATAAATAAATGTAATTTATTACAAATAGTTCTTTACATTCATTGTAGAAATCTTCTCTGAGATGTTCTTTGTAGAAAATTTCTTTTCTTTCAGTTGCTTTTTTGTGTACTTTTAATTCGCATTAATTCATGCAATAAATTAAGGAGATTTTTAATTTTTATTACAATAAGTTGTTTTTTAATCAAATTAGATCAAATCGCTAAAGCCCAGATCAATTTCTTGGCATGTAATCTAGCCAGGGGCCTCACTATGGGGGGGCAGGGGGGAGCCTCCCCCTTCAAACGTTTGCACATGCTGTTACAATTGGCAAATTTATAAACTGAACTGGCAAATTAGTTCAAAACTTTAATAAAAAACTATAATACACTTTCTATTTCTGATAGATTTGACGAAAGTTACCAATATAATTAGAAATATTATTAAGCTTTTTACAAATAAAAACTATATTACATTTTCTGATTGTGATAACTTGGTAAAATTGTAAAACTAGTTGGCAAACGCCAAGAACTATTTATGTTTGCTTTTCATTCAGCTGGCAAATACTGAATTTTGACTTGGCAATTTTAGGTTCTCTCCCCCACCAAAAAAAAAGTGTTCGCGAGGGCCCTAAATCTAGCAAAGGATGATACTCCGTTGCATTATTTTGTTATAATATTTCCTTACACGTGTTTTTAAATTAGATTTTGAGTTATATTTATTTTTCAGTTATTTAGTTTATTCACATTTTATTAAGTTTTTTTTTTTTTTAATTTTATGCATGGAAAACACCTTTAATTTGCTATCCTTAAACTTTTATTGTTTTTTATTTGATTTGATCAGAACAGCAGTACATTTTATTATTCCTAATTTCTCATTTTAATTATTCAGTTTTGCTTATTTTGTTTTTGCTTTTTTTTTGTTTTCTTGTGTTATTGCATGATTTTTGTGCCACTTTATCAGGAATCTAGAATCAACATTTTAGAAGGAGAAATTGAGCTTCTTGAGGCAAAACTTTTAAAAGATGGTGATAAAATTACTAATGGTAATAATGGTACAAGTGAAGAAATTCTGCAAAACAGAAATAATGAAAAAACAGAAAAAGAGTTATTGGAAAAGGTACGTTAACAATAGTTAATATATTTTCATGATGAGTGAGTTAGTGGGTTTTATTTTTTTATTTGTTTATTTTTTCTCTTGCATCTTTCTATTACTGATAGATAATTTAAGAAATATATTTGGGTCACCATTAATCTATATATTTTTCTTTTAAAATAAAAAAATAAAAAATCTATGGAAATGTTTTCATACATTAAAATGCAAGCAAATTTATTTATAACAAATTGTGAAATATGCATAGTCCTTAAAGTTCATTGTATACAGAGTATTTAAAATAAGATGTGACAAATTTAAATAACGGGAAAAGCGCACAACAGTAAAAGTCTTTATATGGGAAACCAAAGTTATAATCACTCATTCTATCAAAAATACAGGGTGTCTCCAAGTCAAATTCAAATTTACACTCATATTTTTAACAATCTTGTTCTTGAAGATATTTTATCAATACTTTCAACAAAACTCAACTTTACTTCGAGTGAAATGTGATGGAGCCTTCACTGACTTGGAAACACCCACTCTGTAATGTTAATCCTGAGGGCAAGTTATTTTCGAATTTTTCGTTTAATTTTGAATATTTTAAAACTATTTCTTTCTTTCTTTTTATTTTATTTTATTATTTTTTTATTATTATTATTCATAGGATAGCTGATCTCGGTCTCTAATATGGCTATTTTTTACTTTTTTGATGCCGGTTGCAGATTTTTTAATAAAGGTACTTTCATTTTCAAAATCAATTTTGAAAGTGAAAGTACTTTTACTAAAAAAAAACTCTGCAACCTAAACTGAAAAAGTAAAAAGTAGTCATATTAAAGATCAAGCTACACTATACTATGCAAAATAATAATAATAATAATCGTTTAAAAATATTCAAAATTAAACGAGAAATTAAAAAACAATCTGTCCTTAGAATTAGCATTATAGAGCGGGTATTTTCAAATGAGTGAAGAATCCCTTTAAGAGTGTAGTGTGGTTTGTTCAGAGAATCAATATGCATTCTTTTACTATAGTCTAAATTATAAAACATCCACCTCAATGTTGTTTGGCCATAAATGGTGGCCCCGTTTTCTCGTAATGTAATTTTATATTTCATAAGAAACAAAATAAACTACTGAAAATATTATTAAAATATGTTCATAATTTGTACAGTTATAAATTAAATTCGTGGTTTAATATCTTGTATTTTTGACTGAAGAAGTAAATTACAATCTTAATAAAGGATTTCCTATTAGATTACAGTCACCGCAAAAAAAATTCTTCACACTTGGGATTTTAGACGTTTTGTTAAATATCTAGAAATATACATAAAGAATTATTCTGAAACTCCAGGTACGTAAACAAAATAGTACAAGTCATATATTTTCGCGAAGATTTTTGTCCAAAATCCAATAGGGGACCGTCAACAAATTGAAAAAGAACGAATATCTTTTGAATCACCCTGTCAAAACCAATGTAGCAAAAACGTTCAAACTTCAGATTTAGATTAAATGGTTATAAAATGTGTTAATTTATATACGGATAGCATCTATACTCGTAGAGAAATTAAGGTTTTTATAAAAACGGTCCCAAATTTTGTAAAGTTTTTTGCTTATAATTTGCAGATTTCTTAATATAAAACAATGTTCTTTTCAGAAAATATGAGAAACAACATTGTACATAATACTTTGTAATCAAAATTTTAAAATATTTATAATTGTATGAAAAATGAGCAGGTTTACTAAATAAATTTTCACTGCGCATGCGTCAACTCTATAAAAAAAAAAAATTTCATTTGCATATTGTGTTAGCTAAGTGTATTGAGCAACTTCTGTTAAAATTTCACAATCATAGCTTGAAAATTATCGTCGAAAGAATAAGATCAAAATCCGACATTCCCAAAATGAAAGAAAAACATGAGGGGCTGTATCCATATTCCATTGATTAGTGTCTAAACAATATTGCACGTACTATTATATTTGGATACAGCTCCTTATCTTTTTGCTTCATTTTGGGAATAACGGATTTTCATCTAATTCTTTCGACGATAATTTTCAGAATTTTCAAGCTATGGTTGTGAAATTTTAACAAAAGTTGCTCAATAGACATAGCTAACACAATATGCAAATGAAATTTTTATAGAGTTGACGCATGCGCAGTGAAAATTTATTTAGTAAACATGCTCATTTTTCCTACAATTATTAATATTTTTTAATTTTGATTACAGGATATTATGTACAATGTTGTTTCTCATATTTTCTGAAAATAACATTGTTTTATATTAAGAACTCTGCAAATTATAAGCAAAAAACTTGTCAAAATTTCTGACCGTTTTTATAAAAACTTTAATTTCTTTACGAGTGTAGCTGTAGATGCTATACGCATATAAATGAACACATTTTATTACCATAAGCAACTTAATCTAAATCTGAAGTTTGAACGTTTTTGCTACATTAGTTTTGACAGGGTTATTCAAAAGATATTCGTTCTTTTTCAATTTGTTGACGGTCCCGTATTGGATTTTGGACAAAAATCTTCACGAAAATATATGACTTGTACTATTTTGTTTACATACCTGGAGTTTCAGAATAATTTCTTATGCATATTTCTAGATATTTAACAAAACGTCTAAAAACGCAAGTGTCAAGATTTTTTTTACGGTGACTGTAGAATCTACTATAAAAGATTTCTTATAAAAAAAAAAAAAAAAAAAAAAAAAAAGAAAGAAAAGAAAAGAAAAATGAAAAAGAAAAAGAAAGAAAGAAAAAGAAAAAAAATCATATATTGATCTCTATTATTTTCCCTAAGTATTCAGTGATAAATTTAACATAGTAGTTTTTAGCTCACAAGCCCGTCCGTTCTGCATGTATGTACGTGCGTAACGCAATAACTCATAATAAAAATATCCGATTCACTTGAAATTTTGGATATATGTATATTCTGAAAAGGCGTTTCCCTGATTAGTTTTTAAAGTTCATTCGATATGTATAAGAGAGGGAACGGGGGCTAATGCCCTTCCCCTTATTTTTATAAATGAGTTTTTCATGCAGATTTATCAGTTTTCGCTCAAAACTTAATTATAGGATCATTCTGCTCGGGTACCACCATGATTAGTATTAGGTGTTTATTGGATAAGTATAAAGTGGGAGAACAGGATCTCATGCCCCTTCCCTTAATTGATATAAATGGGTTTTTCATGCAGAATTATCAGTTTTTATTCAAAATTTAAGTATAGGATCATTCTGATGGGGCGCCGCCGTGATTGGTATAAAGTGTTCATTGGATAAGTATAAAGAGGGGGGAGGGACGAGAGTCTAATGCCCCTCCCCTTAATTGATATAAATGGGATTTTCATGCAGATTCATCAGTTTTTGTTCAAAATTTAAGTATATGATTATTCTGATGAGGCGCCGCCATGATTGGTGTAAGCTGTTCGTTGGATAAGTATTAAGAGTGGGGAATGGGGGACCAATGACCCTCCCCTTGATTTATATAAATGGGGTTTTTCATGCAGAATTTATCAGATTTCATTCAAATTTTAGACATAGGATCATTCTGATGAGGGCACCTCCAAGATTTGTTTTGCGAGTTCATTGGATAGGTTTAAGAGTAGGGAAATGTGAAGCAACCCACCCCCTTAATTTAGGTGAATGGGTTTTTCACGCAGAATTTACCGGTTTGTTTCAATTTTTGGATATAGGTTCTATGACGCTTCCCTGATTTATTTTTGGAATTCATTCTATAAATAGAAACGGGGATCGATGGGATTTACCTCTCTTAATTTAGGTAAATGTTTTTCTTGTAGAATTTACTGACTTGCTTCAGTTTTTGAATACAGGTTCATAGTGATAAGATGATTCCCTAATTAGCTGTAGGGATCTTTTGTTGAGTATAAAGAGGGTATTTAAGATTACCGCCTTTTAAATTTGAAAGATGGGTTTTTCTGCAGAATTATCCGATTTGCTTTTAATTTTAGATGCAGGTTTTTTCTGATAATGCGAATCTCTGAATAGTTTTGGAAGTGTAATGGTTAAGTATAAAAGAGGGGATAACTCCTCTTAAATTATATAAATGTGTTTTCCTTAAGAATTTTCCAATTTGCTCTGAATTTTAGATATGAATTTTTTACATGGTAAAGCATATCCCTGTTGAGTTTAAGGGTTTCAATGATTAAGTATAAAACGGGGAGAAAGGGGAGGGGAGAAGCACTCCCCCCCCCATTAATTAGTTTTTTGAGCAGAATTAACCCTTGAAAATATAAGGCTGTAATGTATAATTAGTATGCGTAGCCTGTGAGCTCAATGCCATCAGTTTAACCGGGTAATATTATCTTTATTTATACATGTTTTTTTAACTCAGTCAAACTGATTGCTAAAAAATGTATACAATTTGAGTTTTTTTCTAACTGAGTAAAAAGATGTCCAGGCAGAAAGCCGAACCAGAAATCTTGATTTAAAAAATAAATTTAATACATCCTGTGTATGATTATTTTGACAAATTTATTAAATTTATCATGTTTAATATTAGTATAGATGAATACTTACATTGAATATTCTGTTTCAGAATGCATTTGTAACCAAGAATCAGCCAAAATGGCAGTCAACATACCTTGTGTGTATGTGTATGATGTTTATTATGGGATAGTTGAAATTATAAATAACCAAAAATTTAATATTGATTCCAGGGACAGTCCAATTTACTTCATTACAACTATTCATTTACTTCATTGTGTTAACAATCTTTCATTTCAGTTTTTTTTTTTTTTTTTTTTTTTTTTTTTTTTTTTTGCGTAGATTATTGAAGAATTCTTTTGCATCCTTTATGTGCCTTTTCAAATATGTTTATGATTTAATTCAGTCTGTTTATTTATTTATTTTTAAACTGAGTTACAGCTCTGTAACTAAAAGACATGTCCATCCTAACTTACATGTATGTTATTTTAGATTCATGTTTGAATAATTATCTATTTCATTATTACAGATGGAAGAACTGAGAATAGAGCTGAATAGGCGAGATCAGGAAATAATGGCTATGAGTGCTAAAATGAAAACACTTGAAGAACAACACCATGATTATCAGAGGCATATTGCAGTATTAAAAGAATCCCTTTGTGCTAAAGAAGAACATTACAATATGCTTCAAGCAGATGTAAGATTTAAAATAATAATAATATATTTTTTTAACAACTCTCTATTTTGGAGTCCATTGTATTGTCATTCAAACAATAATAAAATATTATATATAATCTAATTTAATCATACTTTTTCTAGATAAAAATAAGTATGAGATAAAAATTTTATAAACTAATTTATAGTATGATATACATCATTACTTATTAATGTAATTTCAAATTAATTTCTCATATTAGGATAATATCACGCTGCATTTTTATTTTTCATTTGCATGTTAGGTCAGCTTTCAGTTGTTATTATTATTATGTTATATTCTTCTGAAATATTGTGGTCACTTTCACCAAACAGTGATAAATATTATCATAACATATTTCATAAATTAGGGGCTGTATATATGTATAGCATTATCAACTTTTTGATAATTTTGAATCCTCTGCTTCTCCTTATGATATCATATATTTTCATTCCTAGAACATCCCCCCCCCCTCCCTGTAATGATATCATTATCAATGTCTGAAAACCAAATTTTCATCTCTGATTTTTTTTTTCTTTTGTTTAGAGTGATGTAACTATATGGTATAGTACATTTATTATTTGCATATTTTGTTGATTCAAATGAAAAGAAGTCAATAAAAATCACTTTGCATACAAAATAACTTTATATCATATAACACTTTAAAAAAATAGTTAATATTTAAAAATATTTTATAATAGCTTTTTGGTATGTAACGCATTCAACAGTAATAATGCCTTTGCACTTGACCCACATATGTGGAACTGATGGGACAGTATCACATCAACTGAACATGTAGACAGCATTCATTCTCATTTATTTATCACTAAATACAAAAATGAAATGTGAAGAATTTGAAAGTGAAAAATATTTTAAATTATACTGTGAAGTGAAGTAAAATTTTGTCATAAAGCAATAAATATAAAATTGGGATAATATTAATTTGTTTTTAAGATTATGATTTTTCATAATTCAGTAAAACCAGCATTATTAACACTCACGAATAGTGTCCATCTATACTTAATGAACAATTTTTTTAATCCCCAACACCTAAGTATTTGTACTTATATACTTAGTATTTTGTATTTTATCGCTAAGCAGAGGACATCTCTGAATACCAGACAAATTCAACACTTTCAAAATGTCTGTTATTCAGGGATTTTACTTTTTTTTTTTTTTTTTTTTTTTTTAAATCTTTGGATAAACTCTAGTAGAAATGCCATGACTGTTATTGTATTATCATTTATTGATGTAACTGATTTCATTTTTTCATTAGAAATGCATAACTGACAGTTTATTATTTTATTTTTTCTTTCTTTGTTTTATTTTTTATAATGTTACAAACATGCATCATATTTTTCTTACAAAATCTTTTTTTCTTTCTTTGTATAATTTATTATTTATTCACATATGGTTATTTCATCATATTTACTTTGTATTTATCACCTGTAGTCTGTTTTGACTAAATAAATATAATATATAAATATATATATATATATATATATATATATATACAGTAGAAGATCTTTGTAACACAGTTTCATATAGCACACAACTTCTCAGATGTAAATAACAAATTTTGCAATGAAGAAGCACCTCAATTTCCAGATTGTAAAAAATTGCTCTCTAGAAAACTAAATTTAATGCATTAGTTCAATTTTATATACTTAATTTAGAACTTTTTAATGAAAAAAATTACTATTGCAATAAATGTTTTTGAAATGAGTAATATAATGAATGATTTGGATCTAGGTATATTTGGACCATTTTTAATAAGTATTTTTACGATATGTAGAATGATCTATGTAATAGAAAAATTTTTAATCTGGATAAGGAATGCAGCATAAAGATACTCTTTTGTATTTTAATATGTTTCAGATATATTTGGCTACATTTATGAGGTAAATTTAATAATGTGTGAAATATTATCCATGTAACACAAAATTCTATATAACACACAACCTTGTGTTTTTAGGTTTGTGTTACATAGATCTTCTGCTGTAACATATATTATACATAAATAAAAATTTAGTTAAAAAAACATCCATATAGTTGTAAATTAAATAGTAATACATTAATATTTTATTCATTCATGTAAATTTTATTTTAATTTTATTTTTTAATGCATATGTGTGTCTTTTATTTGCTCAATATTTTCTTCTCCTTTTTTGTATTTAAATGAATATATGTGTCTTTTATTTGCTCAATATCTTTTTTTTTTCTTTTTTGTATTTTAATTCAATTATATCACTGAAATAACAGTATATTTATGCCAATTAATTACAACATTTATGCAATATAGGTTGAAGAGTTAAGAATACGACTGGAAGAAAAGAACAAACTGATTGAAAAGAAAACTCAGCAGACTATGACAGCTACACAAGAAAGAGGCAAACTAACACAGGAAGTACAAGAACTACGAGATCACATGGAAATTAAGGATAGGAAAATTAATGTTCTTCAGAGGAAGGTTTGCATTATTCTTCTTTTTAAATTTTAAAACATTATCTAAAAATAATAATACCTATTCCTAATACACTATATGGCCAAAGATGGCCAGCCACTTGCAACTTTAGACATTTTGTTAAATATCTAGAAAAATACATAAGGAATTATCCTGTAACTCCAGATGTGTAAATATAATAGTACAGGTCATATATTAACGTGAAGATTTTTTATAATAGCTCCGTAGGGGACCGTCAACAAATTGAAAAAGAAAGAATATCTTTTGGATAACCCTGTCAAAACTAATGTAGCAAAAGCGCTCAAACTGTAGATTATGATTAAGTGGCTTTTATTGGTTTTGTTCATTTTTATCAGGGTTGGCAAGTTTTTGACATGCGACAGTTTTTGACAGTTTTAACCATGGTTTAAACTGTCATGTCAAAAACATCCTTGTCAAAGATGTCAAAAACTGCCAAAAACCTATATTTATATTTAATAAGTAAAATTTATTTACTTTTAATAAAGAAAAAGTTTCAAAATATGTTGTAGAAAAAATAAATTTATATTTTTGAAAAACATATTTTGAATATTAAACAAAATCTTAGATTTTGGAAAACTTATATTTTGTACAATATTATTTATTAAATTTTAATGTGTTATTCAAAATATGCAGGGATATTATATTATGAAGAAATTTATTTAATATATAGTATAAACCAAATTTAGTATATAGTTAAAAATAATATTAAAGATTAGACATGTTCTGTAATCGATTAGGAACAGAAAGATGTTCAAAACTGGTTATGTGCTACAGTGTGCTATGTGGGGCAAATGAATTGGATTATAGAACTAAATTTCTACTTTGATAATTTTCATTTGTATTGATTTCCATTACGTAATCAAATTAATTGGAAGTATTTAATGAATGTTTTATTTTTTAAAATTATATATTTAATTAGATAATAAAAAAAACTACACAATATTTTGTGTTTTAGAAGAATTTCATAGATCAGTGTAATTTTTTTTCTGTTTTGACTTTTACAATTGTTATTTGATTTTTCAGAAAAATCAGTAATTCTGAATTTTAAATCGGTCACTTTTTGAATTTATAATTAATATAAAGATAATAAAAAATTAACTCCTTTCTATAAATATCTGAGTATCTATTTACAATATTCAGCCTCTATATTTACTATGCTGAAAAATTCGCCTATACAAATACTTATGAATTTCTTTCCTTTTTTTCCCCCTCACTGAATACTATAGGTTTTTTTTTTTTTTTTTTTAAATATCTTAAGTATTAAGTTTTTGAATAATTACTTTATGTCTTACCTTGCTATCAAAGAAAACATTATTTGTATTTTTAATACTAATTAGTGTGTGTGGGTTTATAATGATGTGTAATAATCATACATATAATAAATAATATGCATTATATTTAAATTCAAATTAAGCTACTGGATATTATGTATATAATGTGTATAGCATAAAAAAGAATTATTAAACATGTGTATCAAGTTCCACACTTTTGAAAAACCTGTATTTACCACACTTAACTCATTAACACTTATAAATATTAGCTATGTCACAACGCATACTAAATAACTTTAGATTTTTTTAAATATTAAAATAATAATAATAATTAACAAACAAGGTATTTAAACATAATTTTGGTGCAAATATTTCTGCATGTCCATTTCGAAATAAATTTGAGATTTGAAATCTATCATTTTTACCTTAATTTTTATTAATTAAAAGTATATAAAGACCTGCTAATTACCCAGAATATAATTAAATTTCAACATAATGTATGGCATCTGTTGCTAGTTTTAAAATTTAACAACAAACTTTAGTGCACCACAGCTGATTGTGACTCTATGGGTTTTTGACGGTTTAATCTGATTTAAACCTTTGTCATGTCAAAAAAAAAAAAAAACCTTTTGACGTCAAAAACCCAACCCTGATTTTTATGTACATAGCATGTATACTTGTAGAAAAATTGAGGTTTTTATAAAAACAATGCCAAATTTTGCTTTTTTTTTTTTTTTTTTTTTTTTTCAGGTTATCTACATATTGTTTCACAGCTCATGTGTGAATGCTATCAAAATTTCATTTGCATATTGTGTTAGCGAAATGTATATAGTAACTTTTGTGAAAATATCCAAAACATAGCTTGAAAATTCTGAAAATTATTGTCAATAGAATAAGCTCAAAATCTGTTGTTCCCAATATGAAGCAAAACAAAAAATGTTGAATTGCATCCAAATACAGTAGTATGTAGTATATTGAGAATTCTACATTGACACTAATCAATGGATATATGAATTACTTTTTAATTTTGATCACAAGGTATTGTGTATAACAATATTTTTTATAAGTATTTGTATTGTTCTTTCTGAAAAGAACATTTTTTTTTATATATATTAAGAACTCTGCAAACCATAAGCAAAAAACTTGGCAAAATTTTAGACTGTTTTTATAAAAACCTTAATTTCTCTATGAATACACGTTATATACATAAAAACGAACTCAGTTTATTACAATAAGCCACTTAATCATAATCTACAATTTGAATGCTTTTTGCTACATCTGTTTTGAAAGGGTTATCCAAAAGATATTTGTTCTTTTTCAATTTGTTCTAGGTCCCCTATGGGATTTTGGGAAAAAATATTCGCAGAAATGTATGACCTGTACTATTATGATTACACACTTGCACTTTCAGGATAATTCCTCATGTATTTTTCTAGGTATTTAACAAAACATCTAAAATCGCATGTAGCTGGTCTTTTTTGGCCATATTGTATACATATATTATAAAACTTTTATTTATAAATGTATTTAGTTAATTTTTGAAAATTTTTATGACCACCTTCAATGATTTATTTTCAAGGTAAATAAATAAAATAATAATATTATCATTTGTGGTGAAATAGCACCAGAGCTATAAGTGAATTATAGGGGGGGGGGGGGGGGCTCAAAAGAATGTAGTGTGGTCTCATATTTTTTTTTCTTTCGCTCTCTGATGCAGAAAGATAAATTAGTGCATATTCACATTGTAAGTACTGTGTTTTTTATTAAACTGTTGTAATAGCTCCATTTTATGCTATGTATAGAATAGGATGGTAAAAAATTTTATTGTTTAACTAGTGCAAAATTAAACATCATGTTAGCTTCATATGTGCAAGATGGATCAGCAAGTGTTGAAACACTTATTTTAGTTACAATTTAGTAACTCTGCAAAACTGTAAAAGGGCCTCAAAATTAAATTAGATTTTTTAACAAAATTTTATTTGAATTTTTGGAACAGAAATTCATTTACTGACCTTGGAATTTTTTCCAGGAGAGGCCCAAAATGCTTTAGGGGGGGGGGGGGGGAGAGGCTGGGCCATCCATAGCACCCGCTTAGCTATGGTCCTGTGGCAAGAACGTCCCTTTGACAAATTAAATGTTAGATAAAAAAAGAAAAAAAAACTGAAATCATGAGCTTTTTTGCAGCACAATATTATTATTGTAATTCAGTTGCTCCATAAATATCAATTTTTTTTCAAAGTTATCATAATTATGACTTTAATAATACTTAAATTGTTTTGATATATGGAGACTTTACCTATCATGGTCCTTAGTAAATGATATAGTAAGTGGAAAAAACATAGCTCTCCCTACATTTTAAAATTTTAGATTTTTTTTCATTTTAATTTTCATAATTTAAAAAAATAATAATTCTAGATGTCTTATTAAACATTAAAATAAAGAAGATGTGATTTAAGATTTAATTTTTTTTTAAATCATAATAAATTATCAGTAATAATAACTTCTACTTCTTTTCTTCAAAATATAATCAAATTGTAAACGAACATTAATGCTTGCCCTGACTATTTCTTGCAAAGATTATTAGGATATTATAGTAAATCTCAAAACTCAATAAAATAAATATATGAATAAGTGATTATTTCGTGTGTGTGTGTGGGGGGGGGGGGGTCATTGCATATGTTTAAATATAGTTTATCACTTGGTCTTCTGAATTTTAATTTTGGGTAAATATCAATGTTACAATGGATTTATTTATAAAAAGTTTATATATATATATATATATATATACACACATATAATAATGATATTTCATTTAAAAAAGTATTGGTCTTTTATTGGTATCTAGTATAGTCTTTTAAACTGAAATAAACATAAAATATTTTTATTAGATATCTTTATTTCATGTATTATATAGTGTTTCAATTTAAAAATTACAATATTGAGATTTAAATAAACATAAATGTTGCTAATTATACTTGTTTTCTCAATTAATTTTGAATAAATTGTAGTTTATATCATTTTAAAATGTAGTTTTCTCTTGGCTATTCCTTTTGAAAAATTTTCAGTTAAAACAAGATTTTGTTTGTATCGTATCTGTAAAAAAATGACAAAAAAAATGTATTTTTTTATTTATTTTAATTAAAGCTTCCTATATTATTACTTGGATTTTCTTTCTAACAAATAATAATAAAAATCCCACACTATTGTTAGAATATAAATCCATTAAAAACTCTTTGTCATTTATAAAAAGGAAAAATAATTGCCTATAAAACAGTAATCATTATGTTCTTGTAATGTTTTTGTTTAAATAAAAAAGTTAAGGACACGAGCCCATATAATGAGCAATTCACAAAGAACACTTAGTAAAAGAAAGTAATAGCCTTGATGGCTGAGATTTTTGCAATTATAAATATATATTTTTTATTTATGTATTTATTTAAATTAAGAAAAATTCTATTCTAAGTGTTTATTTAACAACTGCTATTGACTAAAATATTTTTTTTTAAACACTGGATGCATGATGTGTTATTTAATATATATATATATATATATATATATATGTATAGTCAATTTCCTCTAATCTGCAACTCTATAATCCAGTGTTGATTTCATGGGATGGCCCAGGGGAATGATATTCCCCCGCCCCCCGAGCAATGAGATGTCTCCCTCAGAAAATCGATATTTTGTATTTTCAGTGGTAAAAAAAGTGCAAGCCCCCCCCCCCCCTCTCCCAGAAATCTACTATGTCTTCCCTGGAGTCACAGAAATCACTCCCACAAAAAAATTTCTGAATTCAACAATGCTATAATCCACACTTTATTTCAGATGTAAACAAACAATTGAAATCTTTCTTTAAGCAAGATACTGTGCACTTTAACTATAAAGAAGTGGGTAAGTATGATAACAGATTGCACAGAGGGCTTCATTTAAAATCCATCTTAAGATGAAAATTTCAAGTTTCAACATCGGGAATCAAACTAAGAAATTTCTGTCTTTTAGTGAGATACTTTATTTCCAAGCCATGATGTCTACACAAAAAATGTTGAAATTAAGGTTCTTTTTTTTTTTTATTTAAATTGCAAAAATGAACAGATGACATTGAAAAAATTAATTTAATTAAAATAATAGACTTTTCAAAATTTTATGATTTGTCGTGTAACTCAAGGTATTCAGCTGTAAATACATGAAATTTGAAAAATTTAACTTTTGTTACTAATCAAGAAACCCTAGCTCTTTTATTATTATTATTAAAATATTTTCATTTTTTTCTGTGTTATTTATTTACAGTGTGATTACTATATTTCGTGATAAATTCCAAATGTTAGAATGTAAAAAAAAAAAAAAAACTGTAATCTGCAAATTCCTTGGTTCCAACGCATGTGGATTAGAGGGAATGTACTGTGCATATATATATAAATTTTATTCAATTTAATTTTCTCTTTCTATTTTATAGATTGAAAATTTAGAAGATCTTCTGAAAGAAAAGGATAATCAAGTAGATATGGCCAGAGCCCGTCTGACAGCAATGCAGGCCCATCATTCCTCTTCTGAAGGTGCACTTTCGAGTCTAGAAGAAGCCATAGGGGACAAAGAGAAACAAATAGCACAACTCAGAGACCAGAGAGACAGAGCTGAGCAGGAGAAGAATGAAGAACGGGAATTACATGAACGGGAAATAGCTGAGTACAAGATGAAAATGCACGCAATGGAAAGTGAGATGGAGAAATTACAGGTGAGATTAGAGAAAGCAGCTGCTGAGAAAGATAGGATTGAAGCTAAACTTGAAAATTCCCAATCAGAGTTAGGTCAGGCTAGGGCTGAACTTGAAAAAATGCAATCTGAAATGAACAAACTTCAAGCTGAAACGGATCGTAACCGAAGTGAGTTTGCTAGACTTACCCTGGAGAATGAGCGGATACGAGAGCAGTCTGAGCGTTTGAAAAGCGATTTTGATCGATCTCAAACCACTTTTGGAAAGTCTTCTATGTATCAATCAGAAGAATATGCAATACTTCAAGATCGTTTGGAAAAGGCCCAAACTGAACTTCGTAGAGTGCAAGCTGAATACCGTATGCACCAAGCTGAGCAGGACAGATCACGAGGGGAAGTTGAGCAACTTCAAGAGAAAATTGAGCGCTCACAAGGGGAGATATACCGTCTCAAAGCTAAATTGGAAAATGCCCAGGCCGACAAAGAAAGCATTCAAGAAGAGTACGACAGAGTTCAGGCAACTGTCGCACGATCACAGACTGAGAGAGATGCTGCTCTGGCTGAAGCTGAAAAACTGAGAACTGAGCTAGATCGAATCCAAGCACTGTTAGCAAAAAGCCAGTCCCAGCATGATAAAACACAGGCATCTCTCGATAAGGCTCAAATGGAAGCAGATTTGATCCAAGAAAAGTTAGACAAGGCAAATGCTGAAATTAGACGTTTACAAGTTGAGCGAGAAAGAGCTCAAACTGATTTAGAAAGTATGCAGTCGCAGTTAAGCCAGTGTCAGATGAATTCACTTAAATTTCAAAAAGAAAAAGAAATGTTTGAAATGGAAGCTGAAAAGAGTCAAGAAAAGTACGAAAAAACATTGGTATCATTTCAACGCCTCCAACGAGAGAAAGATGTCATTAGTTCTGAAATGGACAAGTTGCAAGAGAGAACAGATTTACTTCAGGCACAATTAATTAAAGCTCAAAAGGAAAAAGAAAACTCTCAGGCAGAATTTGATGTTGTGAAAGAGAGGTTAGAGAAAAATCAAAACCAACTAGAGAAATATTATAATGATTATGATGCCTCTCAGAAAGAAAACAAAAATTTGAAAGAAACTGTGGAAAAATTGCAAGCTCAGCTACTAAAAGCTCAAGAGGAACGAGATTCATCTAAAAAAGAATATGAAAGAATATTGGAGAAATCGGAAAAATCTCAATCAGAATTATATAAGATGCAAGCCAAATTAGATCAAATGCATGCAGATATTGGAAAACTTACAATAGAATTAGAAAAATCACATCTGACATCCAATAAAACTAAGGAAGAATATAAAACTACTATGGATGAATTAGACAAATTCCGTGAAAATCACTCCAGAACAGTTGCACAATTAACAATATCAAAAGAATCTGAAGAAAAATTAAGATTGGAATTAGATCGGTGTCAGATGGAGTTAAATGTAATGAGAGACCAGTATGACAAATCTCAAGATGCACTGCGCAAAGCTCAAACAGAACTAGAAAAACTGCATTCTGAAGTTGACTCTCTCAGAAATGAATTAAATAGAGTTCAAGCTCAAATCGGTAAAACACAGACAAGTCATGAGAGATCACAAGAAGAATTATCGAGATCACAATCTGAAATGGAAAAATTAAAAGAAAAGTTAGAAAGAGTGCAAAACGAATTACACAGGGTACATAGTGATAAAGACAGATTAACATCAGATAATGCATGCTTAAAAGCTGATGTTGAAAGATACCAGAGTCAAATGTTAAAGCATCATACTGCCCAAGAAAAGTTATTGTTCGAAATTGAAAGCTTAAAATCTGAACTTGAAAAATTCAAAGAAAAGTATGAAAAAGCTTCACTGGACTTCGATAAATGTTCAAGGGAAAAAGAAATATCAAACACAGAAATTCAGAAATTACAAGTTGAAACTGAGAAACTTAAGAATGAAAAAAATATAATTGAAAGAGAAAAGGACCATAGTTTAGAAGAAATATTGAAGTTGAGAAGTGAAATTGAAAAACTAAAAAGCAAAATTGAAAGCTCAAATGATGAAATAATGAAATATCAGGAGCTGAAACATCAACATCATAAAGAAATTGAAAGAATGAAACATGATCTAGAAGTTGCTGAATTAAAAGCTGAACGGCATGCTACATCTGAAGACAGACATAAGCAAGAAGTTGAAAGAGTTAAGTTTGAATTAGAGAAAGTTAAAGATAGATATGAAAGGGCTCTTACTGATTTAAAAAAAGCACAAGAAGAGAAAGAGACATTTGAAGGGGAAACTAAAGCTCTTCAAACAACTGTTAAAGATTTACGCAATCAGTTAGATCACTTTCAATCTAGTCAGCAAGTAACTGACTCAGATCTATTAAGAGCAAAGGCTGAGACTGAACGAATACGTGCATTGCTCCAGAAGTCAGAAGCAGAATTACACAAGACAGTTGCTGAAAACACAAGGCTTCAAATGGAAATCACCAGATTGAAGCAAGAACTTGAAGAGTCAGAACAGTCAATGTCAAGGCGCTTTAAGGATCAGTCATCTAGTAAAACAGAAATTGAAAAACTTCAAAGAGAAGTTGATAGATTTCGAGATAAATATGAACGGGCACAAGCTGATGCTAGGAGAAATTCAGAAGATAAAGAAAGGCTAGAATTAAAATTGCAAGAAGTTATGGGAGAATTGGATCACCATCGATCAGTTAGAGGAAAAACTGAAGAATACCAACAAAAATCAAGAGTTGAGTTAGATTATTCAAACAAAGAAGTTCACAGGTTAAAGCGTGAATTGCAAAGACTTGAACAACAGTTAGAAGAAAGTTTATCTGAAAACAAAGATTTGCGTAAAGAGCTATCAAAATCCTTAGAAACAATTACAAATATTCAGCGTCAGTTGGAAGATTCACAAAGTGATTTAAGAAGATCTGAAGAATTAAATCGTAAATTGAAGTCTGAAGCTAACTCCCAAAGGACTTTTGAGACAGAACTTCTTAAAGCAGAAGAGGAATTATTAAATGCCAACTCTGAGATTAGAGATTTGAGGATAGAACTTGCAAAATCTTATGAAGATGCATCTAGTATGCAAAAGCAGCTTGATGAAGTACAGAAAGATTTGAAACTCCTTATGGAAGAAAATAAAGTTTTAAGGAATGAGCATGTCAAATCTCAAAAAGCAGAGAGTGAACTGGAAAAAATTGAAGAACAGCTTTTCAGTGCTAATGCTGAAAATAGGGAGTTACGAATGGAGTTAGCTGAAACGTATGAAACAGTTTCTAACCTGCAAAGAAGATTAGAGGATCTTGAAAGAGAATTAAAGTCAGTAGAAGATCAAAATATTAAGCTTAAAACAGACCAGGCAAAATCTCAAAGGACTGTTGAAAGTGAACTGATTAAAGTTGAAGAAGAATTGCTGAATGCACATTCAGAAAAAAAAGAATTAAGGATGGAATTAGCAAAATCCTATGAAACTATTTCAATTATCCAAAAGCAACTTGATAAATGTCAGTCAGAGTTAGCCAAAGCTGAAGAAGAAATTAATAAATTAAAAAATGAGCTTGAAAAAAGAGAAAAAGCTGAGAAAAAATTAATGAAAGTTGAAGATAAGTTATTCCAAGCTAATGCAGAAAATACTGAAATCAAAGCAGAATCAAAGAAACTGTATGACAAAATTACAATTATTCAGAAACAGTTAGATGAATCTAATGCTGAATTGAAGAAATCTGAAGAAAATAATCGCCTTCTGAGATTAAAATTGGAAAATTCTCAAGAAAAAGATAAAGAAATGAAAAAGTTAGAAGATCAATTGCAGACACTAACAACAGAAAACAAAGAGTTAAAGAATGAGCTTTCAAGTCTTTATGAAAAGGTTTCAAGCTTAAAATTACAACTGCAAGACTCTCAAAATGATTGTATGAGTCATGAAGAGAGAAATAGAAAACTAAAGAGTGAATTAGAAATTGTAAAAGAGAAAATGGAAAATGAAATTAATAAAATGAATGAAGAATTACATAACTCTCGTATGGAAAATAAAGAAATAAGATTGGAGCTTGTAAAAGCTTATGAAACAATGTCTAATGTTCAGAAGCAGAGAGATGACCTAAACATTGAAATCAAGAAATTGGAAGAACAGAATCAACAATATAAGATGGACATTAATAAAACTGAGCAGAAATTGGATTACGAATACAAAAAGCTTCAAAAGGAAAAGGAGGATCTCTTATCAAAATTAGAAAATTCTAACTTAGAAAATTCATTAACTCGTAAAAAATATGAAAGTATGCAAAGTCAAAAGGAGAGAGCTGACATTTTAATTAAAAAATTGCAGGAAGATTTAGAAAAATTTGCAAGGAGTGATACTGAAAAAGAAAAATTTAAAGATTTGCTAGATGATTCTCAAAGAGAAAATAGTGAATTACGCCAAGAATTAAATAAATCTTATGAAGCTATTTCAAACTTGCAAGGTGAGATCAAGGCATTTAGTTCTCAAATGGGTAAAAAAGAAGATGAAATCAGGAGGTTACAAGGAAATGCAGACAGACTTGAAAAATCTCTTGAAAAAAGAGAAAGTGAACTTTCCAATGAAATAAGTGACCTTAAAGATAAACTAGCTGATATATCTTCACAGAAAGAAAGATTGAATGAAAAATTAAATGCTTGTGAAGCACGAATTAAAAAATTAGAAAAACAATTGAGTGATGAAACATATGAATTAAACAAAGCACAAGAACAAAATAAAAAATTAAAATTAGAAGTAGAAAAAGCAGAAAACCGTTTACAAAGTGAATTACAAAAAACTGAGAGTTTATATGATATCAATGAAGAAAATAGAGCCTTACGTACTGAGTTGTCAAATTGCCAAGAGGTTATATCAGATGTTCAGCGAAAGTTAGATGAAATGATTAATGAGAATAAAAGATTGAAGGAATGTGAAAATAAACAAAAGGTAGAAGCTGAAAAAGCTAGAACACTAGAAAAAGAACTACAAGATTTGAATAAAAAGTTTGATAGTTTAGAAAAATTTAATAAAGAATATCAAAGTCAAATTGATGAATACAAAGAAATAGTTGAACAAACACAAAAACTCTATTTAGATACTCAAAAAGAACTTGGTGAAGCTAGAGATAATAACAATAAACATCAAAAGTTATACACAGACACACAAAAGGAGCTTGAAAATTGTAAAAAAACTGTTTCGGATACGGGTAAAATGTACAGAGATGCTCAGAAAGAACTTTCTGAAGTTAAAGAGAAGTTAGCAGCAACTGATAAACTTCTCCAAGAAACTACCTCTGAACTTCATAAATATAAAGAAAGAAGTAAAATGTTAGAAGATCACCAAAATTCTACTCAGCAGTCTGTTACCAATGAACTACAGAAATTACAAGATGAGATAGAAAATGCTAAACTAGAAAACAAAGAGCTTCAAGTAGAACTTAGAAGATCTTATGATGAATTATCGGATCTCAAAAAACAATTAGAAAATTCTAGTGCTGATAATCAAAAACTGAAAGAGCAGAATAAGAAATTGAAATCTGAAACAAAAACAAAGAAAACATTAGAAAGTGAGGTTCAGAGATTAGAAACTGAATTACAAACTGAAAAGTCTGAGAATGCAAAATTAAAAGCAGAACTTAGTGAATATCATGAGAAACTTTCTACACTCCAAAAGAAGGTGGAAAATACGGCTGTAGAGTTAGATTTTGCAAAAGAAGAAAATAGAAATTTAAAACAATCTCACCATTCTATTCAGAGAAATATGGAAAATGAAATAAAAACTTTAAAAGATACAGTGGAAAATAGAACAACAGAAAATTCTGAAATAAAAAATGAACTGGCTAAAGCATATGAAACTGTTTCTAGTCTCCAGGAAGAAGTTCAGAAATACTTAACTGAGAATAAAAAAATAAAAGAAGACAACAGAAAACTAAGACAAGAGCATTTACATTCTCAGAAAACGGTTGAAGATGAATTCCAAAAAGTTGAAGAGCAATTATTGAATGCTGAAGCAGAAATTAAAGAGTTAAGAACAGAATTAAAAAAATCCTACGAAACTATTAATCATTTGAAAAAGCAGGTTGAAGAATCACAAAACGAAGCTAAAAAATTAAAAGAAAGTAATAAAAAACTGCAATCTGAACAATCTAAAGTACAAAAAAGCTCAGACTCAGAAAAGCAAGAGTTAGTAAAAAAAATCGAAAGTCTTTTACAAGAAAATGAGAGGTTAAGTAAAGAAGTAAATCAATATGCTGAAACTCTCAATCTTTTACAAAAACAAATTGCTGAAGATCAAAAGGAAAAAGAAAAGCTGAAAACAGACTTATTGACTGCTAAGAAAAATATGGAATCGCAACTCTCTAAAATTGAAAAGCAGTTTCAGTCTGGAGATTCAGAGAAACAAGAACTACGTTCTGAATTGGCTAAGTCTGCTGAAACCATATCTGCTTTTCAAAAAGAACTGGAAGCCTGTCAGATTGAACTGCAAAAACTCAGAGAACAAAACAAACAACTCAAAGCAGAACAGCAAAATGTTCAGAAGAACGCTGATAAAGGTTTAGCAGCTGAAAAGGAAAGAATTGAAAAAGATTTTGCGAAAAGTCAGAAAGTAATTGAAAAACAAAATGCTGAAATTCATAAATATATTGAAGAATCAGACAAGCTTAAAAAACTACTAGAAAAACGTGATGGTGAAGTTCAAGCATTTAACGTAGAAAGGGAACGTTTCCAGTCACAGTTGGAATTGCTTGTACAAGAACTTGAAAAGAGGGAGGTCAGTTTGAGCAGTTATGCATCACAGTTGCTTCCCTTCTGCCATTATGATTTAAGTTTGATTTATTTTCAAGGACTTTAGTTCACTTAGAGTTTCTGTTTTTTAATTATTCATTATGAAATTTAGTTCAGCATGGGAATATTTTTAGATTATTTTAATTTCCAAAGTAGTTGTTTTGTGCACACTTATAAAGTATTTGCATTGTGAACAATTTTAGTTCTATAGGCCAATTTGCATGTTTGTTGCAATTTTGATACTTAGTTTTGTGTTTATTTCTAAAATTAGTTTTCATTTTTATGTTTAATGAAACCTTTTGCACATTCTTTATTGTATGTTTAGCTTAATTTTTAAATATTGTGGATTATCATACTGAAATAATTTAGATATTCTCACATGATTAATAAGATTTTGTATTTTGTTTAAAATGAATTCTAAATTTATAGTGAAATTAAGTTTGCATAGCATCATAAATTATAATAACCATTCACATATTAATATATAGAAAAATAAGCTATATTATGAGGGAAAATGTTCAATTTTTTTTTATTGTTATTGTTGTTCTGCTGGTCTTTAAAAAAAAAAAAAAGTGCATAATACATACAGAAATTACTTAAAAATTATACATATTATAATAGTGAAATATTTTTCATAGAATAAATCAATTTATCCTCATTTACAGCTTTAGTAAGAAAATCAGAAATAGTATGATCACTTGAACACATTTCAGTGTAATAATACCTTCTGGCAATAAATCCCCAACAAAAGAAAATCTCAAGTTCATATGTCTAGAATTTATTTGATGATTTTTAAAATTCTATTCATTTTATTGCTACTTGGTTATCAGTGCTTAAAATTATGGTATCTTTTATAAATTGTTCACAATTAAATTCAGATAATAAATTTACAGTCATATTATATCCTTTCAAATTTCTGAAATAGAAAGCAATTCTGCTTCACTAGTAGAAAGAATAACACTATTTTACTAGATTAATTTATGACACGATTTTTCAGTCGGTAAATTAATTATAAGAGACGTAAATTTTCTATGTGGAAAATTCATGTGGAAAATTTACGTCTCTTATAATTAATTTACCGATTGAAAAATAGTGTCATAAATTAATCTAGTATAATTTTGTATGCAGCGTTTTCTGCAGTTCCATATATTGACCTTCGATTTATTCTGTTGAGCTGATCCATAGTATCAGACCAGATTATATGATCGTCGAGGTTATTTGGGTGAAATAGTCTGCCAGTGTTCGTGTCCGGGATGGCTCAGTTGGAAGAGCATTAATGGCTTCAGCCAATACATCCCTGGTTCAAATCCTGGCCAGGACTTTTTTTCACCCACAGTAACACTATTTTGTTTATGACATTTCTAAGATATTAAAGACTTTCTTAATAAGACAACCCCCCCCCCCCCTCTCTCTCTCTGAAAAAGACTTGCCATTTTCTCCATTTCCCCAACCAGTGTTTGAATTATTATCTAGATACCCAAATTCCTTGCTTTAAAATAATCTTTTATCTGGTTTGTGGTTAAATTGAGAATTGTATTTTTAAATTTCTGAAATAAATTAATGAAGATTTTTGATTACTTAAAATCTTTAATAAAGATAATTTTAGTATTATATTATAGTCATACATAATTTGCTAATCTGAATGAATACCACATGTATGAATTTACCTAAACTGATGAACTCTTGGTAAAGTTTCTTTAAAATTTTAACCTGTGATAATTTGTGACAAAGTTTGAGTCAGAGGGCTATAGGAAAAGGAGGAGCTCAAGCATTACCTACTCAACTAAAGAGAATTTTTTTGTACTAAAGAATACTATTTCTGCAAATTTTTATATACATGAATTGGGGCAGGGTCTCCCTCAACTTTTTTTGTCTAATATTTTATATTGTAACTCTCCTCAATTTTGAAATAATGAAAGCATTGGTTTTTTGATAATGATCTTAATAACCAACTTCAATGATTGGATATTCTTATGAATATTTTAATAATTATTGATGACCCAAATTGTTCAATTTACTTACTGATTTCTACTTGAGCCCCTTCCATAAATTTTAATTGTTACATTACTGTTGTATGGCTATTCAATATGTGATTTTTCAATATCAGTTTTATTTTTACAGTCAGATATTCAAAGATTACAACAGCAACAGCAGCAAAGAAGACCAAGTGTTCAGCAAGATGGTGCTCAACAAGCAGAAATTAATGCCTTGCGTAAACAAGTTGAAGAAAAACAGAAAAAGATGGATGAAATGGATAAAATGATGAAAAAGTGCCAAGAAAAATTAAAAGTTTTAGAATCGCAACCTCCACCAGTATGTGTAATTTTTAAAATTCTACTTTAATTGATTTTAAAATGCTTAAAATTTGAATTTATTTTTTTCTGTAGTTTTTCCTTATAAAAAATTTCAGTTAGCCAGGTTTTAGTATTACATATACATATATATTTATACTTATATAAGTACATAATATACATGTACCTGTTTGCGTATGTATACATATTTATGTATTTATATATAGACAGATAGATATGTATACATATCACTGGTGCCCGACTAACTTAAAAATACCAAATTTTCTATAGAATTCTAAATATTTTTTAAAACTATAGAATTTAATAGAATTATGGACATTTTTTCATAAACTATATTATAGGACATCTTTTGTATTTATAAAAAATAATAATAATATAAAGAATTTCTTGGATTCTTGGAATATTTTATGATATCCGATAAAATATTTTTATAAAACTCACTGAAATACATAGAAAACTCTATAGAAATTTTATAGATAGTTAATTCTGTGAAACATTTACAGAAAATCCTATAAAACATTTATAGAATGTTGTGATGATCACCAATCTCTAAAAACAAATTGCACACTTTCAAGTAAAGATTTTTTTTTAGTTTTTTAATCAACGATTTTATATATTGTATTATTTTAATTATTACTGTTGTCTAATATGCATTAATTAAATAAAAATATTTTTAATAAATGGAAAAAGTTCTACAAAATATCAACATAGTTAATAGTTAATTATTATTAAATTTAATTAGAAACTTCGGATACAAAATAGTAGTAATGAATATAATATTAGGGGAGTATGGTTTGTTAGTGGGGTTTCATTATATGCATGAAATAAATATTTCAAAATTAATAAGAAATGTATTATTAACAATAATAAATGGCAGTGAGAATGGGAGACATGCAGTTTAAGTTTTTTCTGATGTAATAAAAATTTAAATTAAATTTGCAAGAAATTTATGTGTTAGAATTAATAATAATAATAAAATATTTTTAATGAATAATAATAAAAAATAAATAATCATGAATTTATATTACATATTCTGTTATATTGTTTGGTTTTGGATAATTTGCTTTGAAAGGTTGGCCATTGTGATACGTTGTAGAATCATATGAAGAATCCTATCATTTATTTCAATATTATTTGTATAAATGCATGAAAATAGTTATACTAGTTAATATTAAAACATTTGTTGGATAATATTTTTAAGATTTAAAAACAATAAGCTAACCAGGGTTGATTAATTTTTGATAGCATTATATCAATTAGAATTAACTCACCAGCTTTATTCATTCTTTTTTATTTTATTTTTTAAATTGTATTTTGTTATTAAAATAATAATAATAATAATGTCTACGTCTGCATATTAAAATAACTGCACTGATAAAAATAAAATATTTTTCAATTAGTCTTTTATTACACAAAAAGTTTATTTCAGTTTTATTAATAAATATATTTATTTAATAATCTCAATTAAATAAATATATAATAATAATCATTAATGTATATTTATTTAAAAATATATTAATAATCAATTTTAGTTACAATAACTGGCTGAAATCATTTGATTAGAAGTCCATTGTCATTATAAACAGTTTTAAACAAAATGAACTTTTATTTCTAAATAATAGTATATATATACAGTGGAGTCTCTATATAACGAAATCCATTGTTCAGTCAAAAAATTCATTATATAGAAAAAATTGTTGAATAGAGAATGGCAAAAAATTTTCATTTGATGTTTAAATTTTGAAATAGAATTGTTTTTGAGATGTTTAATTAAGTTTTTGAAATATTTAATTGAATTTTTCCAGAATTTGAAACATTTTTGCCACTTTCTTTTTTTTCCAGTGTCTTATTGTTTATTTTCAAAATTATTTACTTTATCAGAAAAAGTTATGTTTATCCTAAAAGCGATTTTGTGCAGATGCAGTAGAAGATATTACCAGCATAGATGACATTTAGTAACAATTCTCCGTTCAAATGATCTCTCGCAACAAAAAATGCTCCGAGTTGCCACAAACAACAAACATCTACTCTATACTTTAAAAATAATGAAAGTTAGTTTACGTAGATGAAAACCTGTTGAAAAAAATGACCTTTTTTCTGCAATTGCCCCCTCATCCTTTCCTTATTCCTGCTTTACTATCCAAACCAAGAAACAAACAATATTTTCAAGACGACAATGGAATAGTTTTATCTTTTAGGATGCTTTGTGATTATTGCAAATCGCTCCAGTAGCAAGCAAATGTTTCAATCTTTTCCAAGAATGCATGTTCATCTTGGCTAAAACAAAATCAAGTGTAACCATACATTTTTTTTATTTTTTTTTTTTTTTTTTTTTGGGGGGGGGGGGGGTCTGTATTTTTTTTAAATAAGATTGTTGATTAAAAAAATTAGTTTTTCCCCTTGTGTTTAATATTTGTATAAAATTAGTTTAGCTGTCAGTAGAATCGCTTTTTTTAAATTGTACTTTCTACAAATATATATTGTCTTTTAATTCTGACTTCCTTTTAAGTTTATTTATATACAAAAATATTCTTATGTGCTATTAATGTATGATTATAAGTCCTACTGATTCATTATTTTTCTATAAATTAGAAGGCTGGTGCTGATAGCGAAAGTCAAAAGAGACTTGTAGCTTTAGAAAATCTGTGTGGAGAATTACAAAAAGAAAAGGAAAAACTAGAGAAAGAAGCTGCAAAATCTAATGAAAATGCAAAAAGATTACAAGCAGAATTAGATAGGTTATTAGAAGTAATGACAGCAGTTGAAAAGGAAAAATTCACACTTAATGAGCAAATTAGAGAATTACAAGAGTAAGTAATGAATATTACATACATTTTCTCTCTTTTAATTTTCATCAAAGTATCAAAAATTAATGTACTTTTAAAATCAATATTTATTATTTTGATGTGCTGATTTATTATTTGATAATTTAGAAATAACAGAATCATTAGATGATTGTTATAAATAAAATTACAGTAGATGCCTTATTTATTTGACTGAATGATATATTAGAAGTAGTATTTTAGGATGGTTAAAGTATGTCCTACATTTTATCTGATGATTCTAGGATACATCAATATCCTAGCTCAGTGGGTATTAGATAATCAAGTCTACTGTTTAAGTGAATAATGTGTATTTTTTGTTGGGGAGTAATTTGAGTACTAAAATCGCATGTTAATAACTTTACAATTTTACAGATACTACAAATGACAATATTTGTTGATTCTTTTTTCTCTTTCATTTAACTAACGAACATCTTAGAATGAAACTATGTATCTAAATGTTATGTTTATTGTCAATTTTTATCACCATAAAAAAACAATTTGCATTAGGTGAGGAAATTTGACATAACTATAATGTGTATAAACAAATGGTAATTTTATATTTCATTTAAACTAACTCTCAATATACAAATTTGAGTAAGAAATAAAGAAAACATTTTAGAGTTTTATATATATGAAAGCTTATTATGCTTAAATTTATTATAAGCAGGATTTTCTGATTGCTGTAGCATACGCTGATAAGCTCTTCTCCACATCTTTTGCATCTTTTTTTTAACATCTCCCATCACATCTCATAGATGTTGCACTTACATCAAAGTGGTTTATGTCTGGAAAATAACAAGTAGATTAATTTAAGAAATAGGTTCTAGATCATTTATTTAACTATCTTACATTTTAAAAATTACAATTATATATTCAGCACTGCGATTTAACATTAAATTTTTTAGTCAAATTATTGTAAACAAATGTAATGTAAATATACCTGGTTTAAAAAGCTATAGATCAGATAATTTTGTAATGATTTGTTTCTGAAGTTCATATTTCTGCATCACAGGATTGAAAAAATACATAATTTATGATAGAAATAAAATAATTCTAAAAAATGTCAAGTTTTATAAAATAAAATTAGAACTTATATTCAGGTTATCTCGATTGTACCCAAAATGAGATTATTCTGACAGAGGATAATGAAATAAAGGGACTTTCCAAAATTTTACTTCGCGATCAATAAGTTAAAATTTATTCTCTTCTTTAAAGAAGTTATTTCGAGTATAAAGGATGCCATCAATCGTTTACTTCAATGACTATTTTGTAAAACAGAATTGATATTTCTATATGCCTTTTGTCATACACTATTATGCATGTCTTTGAAATTGTTCACTCTACTTTTTTTTTTTCATGCAATGCTACTTTAATAAGCAAATGTTTGAAAAATTCATTTTATAGTTTTGTAATACCATAGTTCTAAAGTAATGCACAATTTCATTGTTATGAAAATTTCAATATTTTAAAATGTGTGAGAAAATATGATTATGACAAATTTGAAATTCATGCTAAAAGACGAGATATTGGTACAGTGGACTCCTTCAAATCCACACAGCTTGGGACCAGAGGTTATGTGGATTTTAAAAATTTTCTGATTTCTGGTCATTGCTTTGTTTATATTTTTTAAACAGTCATTTGAATGTAGTTAATAATGAAATCGTAACTAGAATAATTGCTTACAATGTAATAAAATATTAAAATAAGTAATCAACTAAAATAATAAAAAAAATAGATAAGTTTTAAAATGATTAAACTATAAAAAGCAAAGGTCAAGTTAATAATCAATAATATGTGATTAAATATTCATTATAAAGATGGAATGCATTTTTCCTAAATTATTCAATGAAACTTGCATCATAGATTACTAATTCACATAAAAGTCATAAAATAAGGAAGTTTTATTTCAGATTTAGCTAGATTTAATAACAAAAAAACTTGATTAACACATAAATACATTTGGTAACATGATTGTGATTATCAGTAATATCTTTTAATTTTTTCAGAAATAAATTTATTCTTCCATCAAGAAAAGACATGAATTCAGTAATAGTAACAAAAATTGAAAATTGAAATATAAATGGAATTGATATAAAACTAAAAAAGTTGAATTTTGTCCCTATATCTGAACTGAATGTTTCATTGCTTATATTTTTAAATTATGTGCGGATTTTAAAAAGTTGCAGATTTTAGGATTGCAGATTTGAGGGAGTCTACTGTATATAAGTCATGTCAAATCATGAACTGTAAAAGGAAAAGAAGAATGAGTTGAGTTGGGTTTATTTTTAATTTCCATACCTGTATATACATCTAAATGAGATTAGAGGCGATGGGACAGCTGCAATAATGCTTAAAATAAGCTTTATTTTTAATTTACAACTCTTCCACAAGATGGAGTATTCATTGCATCATACTTTTTGCTAATAATCATTTTAGTTATAAGCACCTCTGATTTTGTGACTTAAAGATGTTGTTTAATATCAAAAGGAAGTAACTACTCAGATTTTTAATGTAAAATTTCAATTCATTCTTTCTTGCTAGCTTGATTATGCTTAATGTTTTGTAAACTCAATAATATGCATTTTATGAATGCCAGTTAAGTTAAACCCAGCAGCCACATGTTTTTTGTAAAAACTTAATTTTTTAAAATGTTGCTCTAAAGGAGGAATGGGACACTATGACTCGGGAAGGATTGTGACATGTCTTATTCTCCCAAATCACAATTCTATACAAATAATTATGTTTAATTATATACAGTATTTAGAATTTTATATTTATGAGACTAACTTGTTTTAAAATCGAATAGTGTAACAAATAAAATGCATTATTTTGCAAATTAAAAATGAGTTTTAATTTCTTTCATGATTTTATAATTACAAACATACATTGAAAATTTAAAGCAGTGCAAATTTTTTCTTCTCTTACACATGCATTATTTATCAATATCAACCATTTTTATTAAATATTTATTTGTATAATATGAGATTCCTTAGTTTTTTAAAATAAAATATTACTATTTTGAAAAATTATTGAACTGCAAGCTTTTATTTTTACAAGGCAATATACTATGAACAGTAATGAAAATGGAAATTTCATTGCTTCACAAAAAAAAAAAAAAAAAAAAAATGACTATTCTATCATTAATAAACAAAATATAAATGCAGAACTACATAAACCAAAATTAATTGACAACAGTAATCAAGCACAATACTATTTTCCATTTGATTTAGATTGTATAAAGTTTAATATAACATAAAATAATTGCTATGATTTACAATAAACTCTAGAAATATAAATGTAACATTGTCTTTTTCATTTTTTTTACCACATTTTTGAAAATTAATATGAATTTTTGTTTTAAAAACACGTCCCATCCTTCCCTCACATGAGGAAGCGATGACACATTTTTCTTGTTAATTTAATTAGTTAATTAATATAAAATTTTAATTATTACTATCAAATTTATATTTTTTATGTATCCAAAAATGTGTGGCGATGCTATCTTGCGCGGTGGGCACACCACCTGCAAATGTTTCAAGATATTATTCTGAAAATTTGTTATGTACTAGTGAAACATAATGTGTAAAAAATATTTTTCTGAAAATTGTCCCAACTCTCCCTAATCTCCCCCATATATTATACTGATATAAACTATAATATTATAATAATCTAACATAAACCTAAAAAAATAATAACAATTTTACATAAATTACTTAAAATGAACATTATAGCAAGATTCCTTTTATATTGTCACTAAAACTAAATCTTTAATAAGCAGTTTTGATAACAGAACTTCTTTTATTATTTGAAATCAGAATATTTAAATATGCATTTCAATTTTTTTTCTTTTTTTTTTTTTTTTTTTTTTTTTTTTTTTCAAAATTGATGTTAGCTGAAAATTACCTTTGATTGTTCCATAGAAATAGTGCTCATTCAGACTTATTTCTTTCCTCCTCCTAAATGTAAATGAAAATTAAAAATGCATTTTTAAAACTTCTTTTCAACAATATTACTATTCTATTCATTTTCATATATTTAAGACACTGTTTATTTATAAATATATTGAAAATTATTTATTTATAAATTTGATGAAAATTACTTTTTTATAAATTTATTGAAAATTATTTATTTATAAATTTATCTTGCATCATTCATTTAATTTCACATTGTCTTTGAATTTTTTACAGAATTCTCAGAATATTGCTTTGTTAGATTAAATTCTATTCTTGTAATGATTTGTGCTTAAATTTTAATAACATACTTATAAACATATTATATAAATGCTAAGCTTATTAATTATGGAAGTATTTTGTATTTATTTCACTTTAAGTAAATACACCATTTGTTATGAAATATTAGATCAACATTTGTTGTCAAATGATGAATTATTTTTTAGTGAGTTTTTGTTGGGAATCCTTCAATTTATTTATTACAGTAGACTCTCTCAAATCCGCAACCCTAAAATCCACACATTATCACACATGTAAACAATAAAACTTTCAGTTAAGATGTAGGAACAATATAGCTGAATTTTTTAGTTTTATGTCTTTCTATATGTATTTTAATGTACAATTCTAAACAATATGAATGAACTCATGGTTTTTAATGAGGGATGTATGAATTTATGTTTGAAAAAAAATCAAGATATTGCTGATATCACTCGTAATCACAATCATTTCAGCAAATATATTTATCTATTAAGCAAATTTTTTGGTTATTAAGAATGACTAAACTTGAAATAAAACTTCCTTACTTTATGAATTTTATATAAATTAATAGAATGCAATTATAAGGAAAATTTCAAAAATAATTTTTTAAAAAATGCATCTTATATTTATTATGCAAAATTAATTATACATTATTAATTATTTACATGACCTTTACCTTTAATAATTTAATTATTTTTGAAATTATCTTACTTTTTATTATTTTGGGTTAGTTTTTTACATAACTATTTTAATATTTTACTATACTGCAAGCATTCATCATAATTTCACTTGCAGTATTACATTCAATTTATCATTTAAAATTCTAAACAAAGGAATGGCCATAAATCCACAGAACCTTTGATCCCAAGCTGTGTGGATTTGAGGAAGTCTACTGTATTTTTAAATTACAGTGCCAGCATATTAAAAATAAAAGTCTTGACAGTTAAGCCACTATCTCAATGTTCGAATGTTTTATTTTTTGCAATTTTAAATAGAAGATGTGGGTGAGAATTTCTATCATGTGTTGGTTACATGAAATTGTGGTCCTTGCAGCTTAACATGATTTAGAGTTCTCCTTTTATTTCTTTGAGTTCTGGTACTGAATTGATAAGAGGTATTTTTTTTCATTCTTTTCTCGACAAAAATAAACACTTCTAGTTCATTTAACTTATGTAAAGAGTGAACAACCTTGTGCTTTGACTTTATTAGAACAAAATGTACTTTCAAGTTGTAAAGCCTTAGATTTACTAGTATCAAGGCAAACTATCTACATCCTTAAAAGGGCAAGGCTAATTTACCACACCAAAACACAAAAATCGGTTTAAAAAGACCAAAAAAGACTTCAGCCAGGTCTAATATATATTTTTAACTTGACGTACTGTTATTGTCAAGTACAATAGTTGCAGAAATTAAAAAAAAAAAAAAAAGAAAAAGAAAAAAACATTACTAATGAATGTATCTTTACAAACCATCTGTCACAAACATCGCATTTTTTTAACATAATTTTGTTGTGTCAAGATTTGTTTTGCTGGCTCTGTACATAGAGCTTTATTTTCTTTTTTATTTAACTTAAATCAATAATTTCGAATTTATATAGTTCATTTTATCATACTTTTAAAAGTTGATACACATTTCATATATTTTTAAAGAATTAGTCATTATTACATTAAAAGACTAATATTGACAATTTTCAGGGCTGTAAAAGAAAAAGATTCTAAAATGCAAGGTGCAAAAAGGGGCCAACAAGCTGATAGAACTAAAAATGCTCAGATGTTGGAAGAAGCTAGACGGAGAGAAACAGAAGCTACCAAGGAAGCAGCAAAAGCACAGGTATAAACATTTGTTTTTCAAATACAAAATCATTTTACTGTATACTAAAATTAAGTAATTGGAAATTTTCAGATAAACATTTTAAAGACAACACAACTAAACTCTCCTGTCATTGAATTTGTTACATTATTTCTATTGATCTTTCAATCATTTTCATTAAGGCAATTAGTTCTCAAATGCAAAGTGGTAACTTTATGACAACAAGTTTTAATTCAGTTTTTCAGAGCAGAGACACATGAAATTGGCAGGTATTGTTATTCAGAAATTATGTGATCAAAAGACATTTTCCTTTTATGTTTACCAAAAAAAAAAAAAAAAAAAAAAGATCTTTAAAAAAATATTGTTAAAGTTAGCATTTTGAACAGATTTTATGAGCAAAAGGAGAAATATTATTCAGTGAAGGGGAAAAAACCAGTTGTCATGGTACTCATAATTGCTTATAGTTTGATAAATAGTTTATTTATCAAAAAATGGAAAAAGTCTTTTGATGTTAAATCGCTTCTACAGTCAGTCCTGCTACTTTTGCACATTTATGTTTGAAAATTAGTCAGTAAATGTGTCAGAAATTTTGGATTTATTGAGCAGTAAACTTGAGAACCTGCTTTAATTTTATACAATGATTATTTAAGATTAAGGTTTTTGTAAAGATTATTAAAAATTAGAAACAAAAAATAACTTTGTATATAAAGGCTATTTGAATCTTAAAATGCAGTTTATCTTAACTAGTAAGATATAATCCAGAATATCGCAGTGTTTTAAAAAAGTTTTCTGTGAAATTTCCTTTAAAAATATCAAATTTTACCCTAAACTTACTCATTTTTTTTTATTAATACAAAAACTTCTTTCAGTATGGTCAAAGTTTTGTAACAAAATATTTTTTACTGAAATGTTCAATTATAGAATTTTACAGAATTCTATAAATTATTCTATACAAGCACTTCTGTATGAATTATTTCTGTGGCAATCGAGAAATATATCTATACATAAAATAAAATTTAGAAAAACCTTATAAATGGAAATTTTTATAAACATTTAGAAAAATGGAGTTTTACATGGGTACATTGTTTGTTATTTTCTACATATTGTTCTGTAGAAATTCCTCTATTGAACTTACAGAAAAACAGGCTAAAATTCTATTAAATCATATAGAATTAATTCCACAATTGCTTTTAAAAATAAAATGCAAAGTTTTTGTAAGAAATTCTAATTCTATTGCAAATGATGCAAATTTGCTTAAAGTGCACTTTCTTCAATGAGTATTCTAGCATTATGACATGCTCCCAAAAAATTTATAGAAACAGTATAATATAACAATTAACACATCAAGAATCACTGAGCCCCCAAAAGCAATCTCTTAACCTAAACAGTATTTACTTGCTACTCATATACACAATATGGCCAAAGGTGATCGGCCAGTTGTGAAGTTAGATGTTTTGTTAAATATCTAGAAAAGTACATGAGGAATTATTTTGAAACTTCAGATGTATAAACATAATACTATGGGTCATATATTTCCGCAAAGGTTTTTTACCCCAAAATCCCATAGGAGATTGTCAACAATTTGAAAAAGAACAAAGATCTTTTGGATAACCCTCTCAAAACTAATGTAACAAAAGCTTTACTGCACATTATGATTAAGTGGCTTATTGTAATAAACTGTGTTCATTTTTTATAACAATAGCAAGTATACTCATAGAGAAATTAAGGTTTTATAAAAACAGTCCCAATTTTGACAAGTTTTTTGCTTATAATTTGCTAAAAAATGTTCTTTTCAAAAAATATGACAAACTATATTGTATATAATGCCTTACAATCAGAATTCAAAAATAGTAAAAAGTGTATGAAAAAAGAGCAGGTTTACTAAATAATGTTTCATTGTGCATGTGTGTAACACAATCAGAATATAATTTGCATAATATGTGTTAGCTAAATATACAGAGCAACTTTTGTGAGTGTCTCAAAAACATAGCTGGCAAATTCTCAAAATTATCAGTGATAGAATAAGTTCAAAATCCGTTACTCCAAAAATGAAGCAAAAAGATGAGGAGCTATATTCATTGATTAGTATCAATATAGTATACATAATATTGCACATATACTACTATATTTGGATACAACCCCTCATCTTTTTGCTTCATTTGAGGAATAATGAATTTTGAGCTTATTCTATCAATGATAATTTTCAGAATATTCAGGCTATATATTTGAGATGTTTACAAAAGTTGCTCTATATATTTAGCTAGCACATTATGCAAATTATATTTTGGTTGTGTTCACACATGCACAGAGAAACATTATTTGGTAAACCTGCTCATTTTTCATACAATTTTTACTATTTTTAAATTCTGATTATAAGGTATTATGTACAATGTTGTTTGTCACATTTTCTGAAAAGAACATTTTTTTTTTAATTAAGAACTCTAATTATAAACAAAAAACTTGTCAAAATTTGTTTGTATAAAAATTTTACATAAAAAGCTGTATTTATCTATGAGTATACTTGCTATCCGGATAAAAAATGAACACAGTTTTTTACAATAAGTCACTTAATCATAATGTTCAGTAAAATTTTTGCTGCATTAGTTTTGACAGGGTTATCTAAAAGATTTTTGTTCTTTTTCAATTTGTTGAAGGTCCTCTATGGGATTTGGGGAAAAAATCATTACATATGACATATATTATTTTGTTTACACATCTGGAGTTTCAAAATAATTCCTATCCATTCTATTATAATTATGTTAAGTTGTAAGTTAAATACTCTTTTTTCTTACAAAATATATATTGTAATCGAATATTTAAAAGAATATTTTTTTTTTTAAGATTGCACTACAGTCCTCCTCACTTAATTTGGTAACGGATAATCGAATACCCCGCTTATTCGAATAGAACTCTCCAGAACCGAATTTATCGCCATTGGATCTATGTTACTTTCCCCCGCTTAAACCGAATAAATTTCACGAACCTCCCCGCTTATTCGAATACCATCTGGGTCACCTATGTTTAAAATCAGGTGCGAAAAACACTTTTCATCTTGAATTTTTCTTTATTTGCCTTTTGTCATTTCCGGCTCCTTTTCACTGAAGACAAATTTTCAGTTCTTCCTGCAATGATTTCAGCCAGTAGGTATGTAATGGACAGATCAAATGATCTCCCTTCTTTTTTTCTGCAAATGGGTGAAATAAGTTGGCCAATATGGATTATTTTTGCGTTTTGTAAGTTTAGTCGCTTTTTTGTTAGGAAAAAGGCTTTGCTATGAATTTTAAATGGAAAGCTTTAAACCTTTTTGATAAACAACACTTTTTAAAGCGTTAAATAAGAAAACAGAAGTCCAAGTAGCAAAAGGTTTTAAGGCTGTTCTTAAATCAAAAAGGGCAACTTTATGAAATAAATTTCAATTTATTTTTGCTCGGAATTGTATGAAACTAGAAGATATTGTTGTTCAGAAACTATCGAATAGCACTCAGTTTCCCGTTTTTTTATAACATAGCAGATTTTTCTGAAAATAGTGTCAAAATGGGCGTTTTAAACTAACTTTTCGCGGAAGAGAAAAAAAGCCAGTACAAATTGAAGTAAAAATCACCTTCTCACGTGAGCAAAAAAAGCTTATAACTCAATAGGTAATGGATCGATCAAAAAATAGAAAACTGAGTTAGATTCCAGATCTCTTCCATGGTCAGGTTTTGCAATTTGATATTTTTCCGTTAAAAAATGATTTTGTAAATATGTCAAAACATTTTCCGCTTGTTGAGCAAAGCCGTTGAGAATAGCCTTAAAATATCGCAGACGTTAGTTTCCAATATGAAACGCAATGCCAAAATAATCCAAAAAGAGCAGAGATAAAATGGAAATTTTGGATCAAAAGAGGGAACATCTCAATTTTTATAACATTGCTTAGTATGCGCTGGAATGGGTTTAGCAAAAAAAAAAAAAAAGCGAAATTTTTGTTAATAAATGGCGCTATGATTATGCAGAAAGCGTGTGCTAATGTACAAAAAAGTTTTGACGTAAACAAACCACATTAGACACCATTTTTAAGCCTGTTTAAATAACATAAATTACAAATAACAAAGTTTTAACCTAATTCCAATGAACTACATAAAGTATAATGTCAATCATACAGCTGTATGTACTGATATTAAATTATCGCGTACATACTTTATATTAGTATTTGTATTCATTTTGCTAATTTACGTTGTTATATTAACAATTTTACTATGCTATTAATTAATTATCCTGTAGATGGTTGTTTTAACTTTTTATTACGCATTAAGTGTTACATTTCTATGATCCCCGTTTAATCAAATATCCCGCTTAATCAAATATTTTTTTCTGGAACCATCGATATTCGTTTAAGCAGGGCCGACTGTATTTTATTTGACTTTATCAACTTTAGTAAAATTTCACCCTAATGATGAAAGGATACTCTTTCATTAGCAAATTATAAATACAAAAAGTGTATCAAAATGCATAAAAGTTTGCCCAAACAGCTAATATTTAAATTTAAATAAAAATATTTTTTTCTTTTATACTTACTAAAAAATGGAAAATTTTAAATTTAAATAATGTTTATCCAAAATTATTTTTTTTTTTTAAATATGCAATGAAAAGTATAATATGTATAAACAGATATCATTTAAAAAGAAGAAAATGTGATAGCATGCTAAAAACTGAACATCTTTCTTTCTTTTTTCCCCCATTATTTTACAGGATGTAAAATGGGAGATAGAAATTTAGCTTTTTATTACAATAAATTATTATTTTTATTCTTCATGACAATATCTTATTTAATTTTAATGCAACTGCTTACTTTGATTAAGGTAAATTTAAACTTTTTCCGTAATAGCATTTATTTCTTATAATTTTGTTACTGTATTTTTTTTTTTTTTTTTTTTTAAGTATATAAAAAAAATTACATAATTTTTTATTGAATAATCTTTTTGTTACTCAATGAAAACAGTTCCATAAAAGTAGATATTTGCCCAATAAAAGCATATTGTGTATAACAAACTAATTTAAGATGCATGCAATTAATTAATGCAGTTCATTTATTTATGCAATTAATATTTTCCTTGCCTAAACTATATAAAAATTAACAGATTTTTTTTTCCTTTACCTGCTTCCTTCCTTTATTTGTTTGTTTTATTTAGCCATCTGGACCTGCTGGCTTCTTCTCTAGTTTTTTTTAAAATATTATATTTTCATACACAGATTACATTTTATTTATGATTATTAACAACAGTATGGTAATATAGGCCACTTATATATTGGCATTATTACGTTTTAAGTGTTTATTTTTTTTTTGAAAATGTCTTTTGTTTATTTTTTTTCCTTTTTTATTTGCTACTTTTTATTTGCTGCTCCCACCCCCCCACCTTTTCCCCCCTCCCGAATTCCTCAGGAGCAAGTACAACAGCAGCAGGAGAGGATAGAAGAACTAGAGGAGGCATTGCGGGAGAGTGTTCGTATTACAGCTCAGAGAGAGATTGTGGTGGCTGAAAGGCAGGCCATGGTTGAAGCCGCTGATGAAAAGGTAATATCTCTGCATTTTTAGGTGCGTTCATAATTATGTAAATACGTAGCACTTATTGTTGTCGCTCAGTCCGTCCGTCTTTCTGTCTGTCTGTCTGTCCGTCCGTCTTTCTGTCTGTCTGTCTGTCCGTCTGCATATAACAACGCAAAAACTACCCAACCGAATCGTTTGAAATTTAAAATACATAATTATAACATAATTTTGTCGAGTCATTTCAAATTTTATGAAAATCGGATGCATAGATCAATTACAGGGACAATCAAAAGGATTCCGTTACATTACGGTCAATGGGGAAAAAAGTTTCAAATGCATTTTAATAGTTTGAAATTTAAAACATGTAATTATTGCGTAATTTTGTCAAGTCATTTCAAATGTTATCAAAATCGGATGCATAGATCAATTACAGGGACAATCAAAAGGATTCCGTTACATTACGGTCAAAGGGGAAAAAAAATTTAAATACATTTTAATTGTTTGAAATTTAAAACATATAATTATTACATAATTTTATGGAATCATTTCAAATGTTATGAAAGTCGGATGCATAGATCATTTACAGGGACAATCAAAGGCATTCCATTACATTACGGTCAATGGGAAAAAAGTTTCAGATGCATTTTTATGATGTTACACTCATTCGAACATAATAGAATTGGCATGAATCTATGAGATATATACTAAAATATGCATTCTGTACAATTTGTGATGCAAAGAATTTTTATTATTAAATTACAGGGCCACACAAAAGTATTCCACTACATAATGCTATACGGGGAAACATTGTTTGGGGTGTGTTTTAATTATATTCAACTATTTCATATTTTATGAATAAGATATACGTTTCTGAGGCGTAATAAAAATTACTTTCTGCATATTTACAGAAACACAAACATTTTGACTACTGTACTGTATCCGAAGTATGCTCTACTATATCAGCAAGATCTGAATATTTCTACAACTTCGTTATCGTACGAACGCACTTCATTTGCTACGTTCATGTGCAATTTCCAACTTGTTATACATTAGAAATATGGTGTCAATAACTTTAATCAGTTGATTTAAATCAGCGTTTAAATCATGATTTAAATCAACTGTTGTTGTTTTTTTAAATCATTGATTAAAATCAAAATTTTTTATTAAAGGTTAAAATGACATAAATGTATTAAAATCTAAGATTAATTTGGAGTTTTTCTACAAGCATTTTGCCTTATAAATAAAATGAAAAAAAGGAAAAAAAGCTTTAAAAAATTATTTCTAAACTTAATTCCTGACAATTGTAAAACATTAAGTACAGTAAGTTTGTAAAGGCATAAAAGAGCATTTCATTTGAACATTTTATTTAAATTTAATATGCAGTAGACTCCCTCAAATCCGCACAGCTTGGGTCCAGAGAGTGTGCGGATTTTAGAATTTTGCAGATTTTTGGTCATTGCTTTGTTTATATATTTTTTAAAGTAATTTTAATGTAATTAATAATGAAATTAAAAGTATAATGAATGCTTACAATATACTAAAATGTTAAAATAAATAATAAACTAAAATAATAAAAATTTTGATAATTTTTAAAATGATTAAAATTTTAAGAGCAAATGTCAAGCTAACAATCAATAATGTACAATTAAATATTCATTAAAGATATGAAATGTGTTTTTCCTAAATTATTTAATGAAACTTGCCTCATAAAGGTACATTACTAACTCGCATCAGATCGTAAAATAACGAAGCTTTATTTCAGGTTTAGCCAGACTTAATAACTGAACAAGCTTGATTAATACATAAATATATTTGGTAAGATTGTGATTACCAATCATATCAGCAATACTTTGATTTTTTCAGAAATAAATTATTCTTTCTTCATGAATTTAATAACCTTAACAAATATTACAAATTAAAAAATGCATGGAATTGATATAAAACTAAAAAAGTCGAATTTTGCACCTACATCTGAATTGTATGTTTCATTGTTTACATGCTTAAATTATGTGTGGATTTTAGAGAGTTGCGGATTTGAGGAAGTCTACTGTAGTTTGTAATGTCATAATTTTTTTAAATAATCAAATTATTATTTTATATAAAATAAGCATGTATAATAAATTTCTGCAAATAGTGCAAATAACCAGAATCTTATTTTCTCATTTTATTTTTGCAATAAGAAATTTATACCAAATATTGGAGCTAAAAAAATGGAAGAATAACATGTAATCAACAACTGTTGTAAAAGAATGTACAAGAGAAAAAAAACTAATTAGTATAAAAATGTTAAGCATGGTAAGAGATCTTAGTTATTATTTACAATATCATGTAAGTTAAGATTTAGATGATAATTTTTCTTAGTACAAATGCAAAATGAGCTATCAATAATATTTGTTAGTTTTATTATTTGTGACAAAATTAATGAAATTACTTACTTGCAGTTTTTATTAATTCTGTAAGTAATTGTTTTTTCTAGAACATTTTTTAAGGACCCTTTTAAAATTGACAAAATGCATTCTGCTTTAAAAGAAGAAAAAAAAAGTAAAACTTCTCCATACCATAATTTTTTAAATATATGTGTCCAAGACCTTAAAAATAATAGAAATTTATTTCTTGAGGGAAAAAAAATCCCAGAATATTACTAAATTATGTTATTTAAAATTATTTTTCAATTTGTAATTTAATCATAATAAAAAGTTATATACCCTATTACTATTTCTAAACATATTACTAATATATTTTCTTATGAAATAGTGCCCTTTTTTGGAGCTAACATCTTGCTTTTTTTCCTTCTAAAATGAATATTAAATTATAAATTACCACTTTAGTAATTAAAGCATAAAAATGTACATTATATACCTAATTAAAGATTATTTATGTAATAATTATTAGTTTTAAGTAGTGTTATCTTTGATACTGTCTTTAATTAATAATTACTTATTTAATTTATATTGTTTCTCATTTAAAAAAATATGTTGTGATTAAATTTTGTATCAAAGTGAAAAAAAAAAAGTAATAATTTTAGTTAATTTTATAGATACATCGAATGATTTTCAAATTTGGCTAATAATATAAGATTTCTAGCATTTGATCTCTAACATGCTTAATTCTGATATTTCTTCTGATAATTTCCTCTGATGTTTCATAACTTTTTTAATAAAAATGACATTTATTTCTTATATTTAATTATAGATCAAGAGTTTAAATATGGAATTAAGAGGGCTTCAAAAGGCACACAATGCAAGATGTACCAATTGTCCTCCTATAAAAGTCAAATTGAAAGAGGTCGAGAGAAAACTCCAAAAACTTATCTCAGAAAGACAATTCCATCTTGAACAGTTATTTGAAATGAAGTAATACATTTTAGTGCTCCCAAAATATTTAATATATCGAATGTATATACTTTTAATACTGCTGAATTTTTTCCTTTTTTTTCTGAAGTGTTGTACTTAAATTCTACTGATTTTTCATTTTAATTATCTCCTTCACTCTGAAAATAAATAAATGAAAAGAAAGAAAAAAGAATTCAACTGTAGTAAACCTTTGTTATATTATTCATTCTGTACAATATTCTTTATATATGTTTCCTAAAAATAGTTAATTTTTGAAATTAATTTTTAATTAATTTTATAATGTTGATAGATATTAATAAGTCTAATTCTGTATTGATATTTTTATCACGAAAATTGGATATATGGTGTTGCAATCTTTCTGGCAATATCATAATTCCATGCTCATAAAACTTCTTACTTTTGCTTTCAAAAAACTGATCCAAATTATTATTAAAATCCTCATTTGAAGCAAAGGTTTTGTTGTCTAAAAAATTTTGCAGAGTAAGTAATAAACTGAATAAGTAACAATCCAAAGATGCCAGTGTGAAGAATATAGTAAGCATGGCAGTAGATTCCATTCAAATTGTAAAATCTTTTGATGAGTTACCACACTTGTATGAATCTTGAATTATTAGTGTGAAACACACTACTTTTTCTATTGATCAGTTATTGCTTATTTATTTGAGTGAATCATTCACTTTTTCCAGCTCATGACAGTACATTTCAGAATTGATTACAGTATTGTCTAGTAGAAGTTAAAAATAAAAACGATTCCCTTGAAATCCCTTCAAACAGACAGCATCATTTTTTTTATGATTATCAGCTTTCAAAGTGCTTTAAGCCAGTTCATCTTTTAACTCCCTGATTTTTTGCATTTAACATTGTTGTAGACAACCCATTTCTTGTCTCCAGTAATAATTCTCTAAAAAAAAATGGATCATTTTATTGAACTTAGAGAAGCAAATTACAAACGTCAATGTAACAAAACATTTTTTTTTTTAAGAACATACGGAAGCAACATCTCAAGCTTTTAAATTAAACCAGAACATTACACATGATTATGAATAGATAAATTTGATAAATTTAATCTCTTAATGATCTTACAAGTTATTATTCAGTAGTTTTCATGTGTTTCAATGTCTTTATTTTGTCTGCATCAACTTCAGCTGATCTTCCAGAATGTGGTGCATCTTCAGCATCGAAAATGATGTAACGAAATTTTACAAACCAGTTTTGTCACTGGCATTATCTTAATACATTTTATCTCTATCACATTAAATAATTGTTTCTTGATTGAACAGCAATTTTGCATTTTTAATAGTAAAAAAATAAATATGTCGAAAATGCTGCTTTTGACGTTTCATATTTGATAGGGTACAAAACAAAAACTATTGCACAGAATCAAACAAACTTTTTCACAAACAAGCCTTGCTATCATACAAATTGAATACTTCCAACTGAGCAAAAAAATGTTCAAGCTGGAATTGAACTCAGATCCTAGGCTTACAGGGCCAATGTTTTACCGTTTAAGTTCAATTGGAAATATTCAATTCATATAATTTTACTAATCAGTTTGATTGTATTAAAAATAGTAGCTTAAGCCTTCCTATATCAGCTCTTAAAATACATAATTTTAATGCTGCTTAAATGGGAAATTAGCTGTGAAAAAATACAATTACATTATCTGTTGAGAAAAAAAGAAAAATTACTTTCTGAATAACCTAATATTATTAGGAAATAACATTTGTTTGTAAGGGATAATCTCTGGAACTACTCAACCAATTTCAAAACCTATATTTTACATCAATACAATCCTCAAGTGAGTGCAGGAGCAAGAAAAGTTCTAACATTGTAATTTCTGTGATGCTGTTGTGGTTAGAAACTTGGTGTAATGATTGCTTTTAATAGTGGTTATTTACATACTATGAACAGTTTATAAAAAAATTTTAAGTTTTTAAGGATAGAATGAACAAAAAACATTCTTAATTATGATTTCTTTGCAACTGTTAGGGCTAGGCATTTGAAATGACTTATTTTTTAAATGTACCTACTTGCAAAAGAACAGCTTATAAAAAATTCAAAATGTAAAAGGGTGCAAAAAGAAAAAAAAAATTCTGAGTTAGCGATTTCTATTATACTGTTGGAATTAAAAACTTGAAATTTTGATTTGTTGTTGGTTACTTTTAAGATGAAAATTCACTCTAAGAACATTAATCAAAATTTAAAAGGATAAAATGTGTAAAAAAAGTTCTAAATTACAATTTAAATTACTTATATCATGCTACAAGTGATACATTAAAATGAAAATGGCAAAAATATCTTGTTTTTAAATTATTTTTTTTTTTGTTTTAAAATTTGTCTCATGACGAAAAATTTCCTCCCATGATTTGACAATTCCTTATTTTTAAAGTATACTTTTTAAATTACTGACATCTGTATAAATGCATTACTTACAGCACATTTTAAATCTGCAATGTATTTTTAATTTCATTTAAATCTTTTTTTTTTTTTAATTTAAATAGATCTTTTTTTTTTTTCCAATAAAAGTCATGATTTTTTAAAAATCTTGTCAGCCAATAAAATTTTTTAAACAATTCTCAAATTTTTAATTCTTATTAATTTTAATAGTTTTATTTTAGTTTAATTAATTATAATAAGGAAGGTTTTATGTATGTGTGTGTGTGTGCATTTTGCATACTTTTTTTTTTTTTTGACAATTGATGTTTATTAGTAGTTTTCTTTAAATACGTACATTTCCCCACTATATTATTAAAGATAAAGCAATTTAAAAATTACTAAAACAAAATTTCACAGTTTTATATATATATATATAACTTATAAGAAGTACAATTTTATTTTTTATCATCATCTTTACAAAAATATGATTTTTAACTCTTAGAGTTGTGATGAATAATGAAATGATTATGGTGATTTAATTTCAGACAAGAAGCACTCTCTGCAGCAATTAGTGAGAAAGATTCCCATCTTGCATTCCTTGAGATGTCTGGAATCAAAAATGCTAAAACAGCTGAACAAGTTGATAAATTAAAAACAGAGAAAAAGAAGCTTGTTGAAAAAATCAAAACTGAAGTTAGTAGGCATGCAAAATAAATTTTTTAATATCTTAATGACATAATATTTTCTATTATATAGTTCATGTTTGTAAGTCATTATTGTATTAATATACAGTAAACTCCCGCTACAACGATATCCGATACAACAATAACTCCCTGTACTATAATAATATTTCCTGGTCCCGGTGAACTTGCATATAAGCCAATGTTAACCTCCCTTCAATATTACGATATTCTTTAGAACAATAAACCCCTGTAAAACGATTTTTCTTTTAAAATTTCAATGTTATTTTCCCCCTTTATACCGATAGTTTAGTTTTTTAATACTGAGAAAAAATTTTTGTCATTCATCATCTTTGTCATTTTTTCGGTCTATTTTGTTAACAGAAGACTCACTGTTAATTTTCAACATATCTCCATGATGTAAGAATGGCTATTGTTCAGATTTAGATGGTGCGGACCATGTAAAGTTCTTTATGGAAATAGAAGAGAGAAAAACATAACATGTGTCAAATCGTTTGGTTTGTCATCTTGTCATTGCTAAAGGAAGAGGTAAAGTGAAGTATTTATAAATGAAATTCTAAAAAATAAGAGTTTGAAGCTTTTAAAAGGTGTGCAGAGTTGGACGATTTTAGAGTCTTAATAATTTTGAGTTGTAAATAAAAAATCTGATTTTTTAGTTTCTTTCTTTCATCAGTGTATTATCCTTTAAGATGGCAGAGCAAAAACAACTATACTTTCGAGATAAAATGAATGTTATCAACGATATTGATGAGGGAATGAAACAGATTGATACAGTTAAAAAATACGGATTATCGAAATCTACAATTAAAAAGAAGAAAAAACAAGTTGAAGACATTATAAGTTCAAATACAACTAACGCACAGCGAAAACGACTGAAAGTTGCCACAAATGAAAACATTGATGCTACAGTTTTAAAATGGTACCAACCAAGTAAAGAGGTGAAGGCAACAAATGTTCCAATAAATGGACCCTTGTTATGTGCACAAGCACGTAAATTTACAGCAACGCTAAGGAACGAAAATTTTAAAAGAAGTAACGGTTGGCTAATGCGTTTCAGGATCGTCATGGAATAATTTTCCAGGTAATTTTTCACAGAGAGAAAAAGTCTGGAATATAAAGCCAATAAAAAAGTCTTGGATAAATTCTAAATTTTTTTCTGAATGGTTACAAAAATTACAGAAAGAAATGAAGAGAAAGAAAAAATCGTTTTGTTGTTAAATAATTGCTGCGCCCATGCCTAATTTCCAAAATTTAAAAATGTAGAAATTATTTTTTTTTCCTGCCAACTGTACTTCAATTTTACAGACTCGAGATATGGGTATAATTGAGTGTTTTAAGGGATGTTGCAGAAAACAGTTAGCAGATTTGATACTTACACATTTTGATAATAAAATAGAAGACCCTTTTAAAGCTGTAAATGTGAAGAAGGCATGTGACAATATTGCTGAAAGTTGGTGGGAAGTAACAGAGAAAAACAATCGTAATTGTTGGGAAAAGGTCGGTTTTTGGCATGACGATAAAAATCTCAATGTGATGAAAATTTCCTTGAATGAGATCTTTCATATGATCAACAATGTGTTTTGAACATCCTAAAAATCCTTATCCTAACTTGATAAAAGAAGTGGCCAAAAATCTGGAATTAACGTGGAAGACTATTAAACAGCAGATAACGACCTCATGGCTTTCACTGGAGATGCTGATGAAGACATTCTCTTTTTGAAACTATTGACGAGATAGAAAACAACAGGATGGCGATAGGAGAGAATAATAATTATAATGATATAGGTCCATCAAAATCCGTATTGTCATCCCAAGAAGATCTTCAATCTGTGAAGTCTTTACTGGCATTTGTTTCAAGCCTTTAGTCGACAAATGAAGATCATTTTCGTGTACTAGACTTAATGCATACCTTTTCTGTTGATTCTATTGTTAAAAGGTGAATAAACATACCAAAATATTAGATTACTTTTAATAAAAATAGTTTTCAGGTATGTGAATATTTCTTTAATCATTTTCTGAATTTATTTAAATTTATCTTGCATTATTTAACTATTACTATTAACACTTTTCTAAATATTTTCTTCTAAATATAAATATTTAAGTAGTATATACCTTAAAGTAAAAAGAAATCCTTATTAAAAGCCCAAAATACGTAGGACCTCAATATAGCAATAACCCCTCTACAACAATATATTTAAATGGTCCCTAAAATATTGTTGTAATGAAGTTTTACTGTATATCCATCCAACATATAGAAGGGAATAACCTTCATGTTGCACTTGTGGAAATGTATTATGTGAAGCATTATGTCCTAATCTTAACCCTCTTTCTTAATATTTAACTTCTGTCTTTCACTTTGACACATAAATAAAAAAAGTTTTCATGGCTGGTAGTAAACCAAAAATATTCTACTAGCCTTGTGCATTCTATTTGAAGTTGACCAATTTTTTCATCCTTAAGTGCAAAAAGGGCTGGAATTTTTCCGCAGCCAAGAAAACCATTGTTGCTGAATTTATAGAGAAAATTAGGATTTATGGGTGTGCATTTCTGTGATATCTATGGAGTTATGATGCATCTATAAAACATGGAATTATTTATTATTGCAGATTGATGTGATAAAATAATTTGAAAATCTTGGTTGTTGAAAATAATGACTCAGACCTTTTTGTTGACCAAACCCATTTTTTTAGTAGTATACTCGTATGTATGTAGCATATAGAAATTTGGAAGATGCTTCAGGAACCACAAATGTTATCTTTTAAGTACTTGCATGGTCATAAGTTAAGTAAGCATCTCAAATCTATCGAAGTTTGTCATTTTTGCATGAAATTTAGGATTTTGATCTGTGTTTGTAAGATTTTTCAGCAGGTTGGGGGTGGGGAAGTCAAATTGAAAGGCAACTTTAACTTAATTGATTTAATAACTTTGATTAATGCTTCGGACTGTGATGTGAGCTAGAGCTAGCCAAACCTGGTTTTAACACTAACAACAGACTGTTAAAAATTGCATTTAGCTTGTGCTTTGCATCTTAAAGATTGTCACAATTTAACAATCTAAAAGTAACAATGATTCGGCTGGGAAAACAACTTAAAATGGACAGTTTGAGTATCAGACATTTAAGAGTTAAATATTTAATTAGAATATACTTTAAATATTAGCTTTAAAATGGATTTTAATATTTTTCTTGTATTAGCTACATATATATACACTAGACTTTCTTGAATCTGCACAGCTTGGGACCAAAGGTTGTGCGGATTTTAGAATTTTGCAGATTTCTGGTCAATGTTTTGTTTACATTTTTCAAACAGTAACTTGAATGTAATTAATAATGCAATAGAAATTATAATGAATGCTTACAATATAATAAAATATTAAAATAAATAATAAACTAAAGTAATAAAAATTTAGATAATTTTTAAAATTATTAAAATATTAAAAACAAAGGTCAAGTTAATAAATCAATAATGTATGATTAAATATTTATTTATATTTCTTTTAAATTAGCCATTGAAACTTGTCTCATACAGATACATTACTAATTCACATCAAAATAATAAAATATGGAAGTTTAATTTCAGGTTTAAGTAGACTTAATAACCAAAAAAGCTTGATTAATACATAAATATATTTTCTAAAGAGATTGTGATTGCCAGTGATATCAGCTATATCTTGAACTTTGTTAGAAATAAATTTATTCTACCTTCATGAAAGAACATGAATTCACTAATATTTAAAAAAAATTACAAATTAAAATACACGTGGAATTGATATAAAATTTAAAAAGTCAAATCTTGTCTTTCTATCTGAGCTGAATGTTTCATTGTTTACATCTGTAAATTATGTGCAGATTTTAGAGAATTGCGGATTTGAGGGAGTCTACTGTATATTGAAAGACAAATGATATTGATAGATTAATATCCTGAAAATATTCATTCAATTTTTCTAATTTTTTGATGAGTTTTATAATATTTTCAAATAAGATATAAATCTCTTTTATATATATATATATATATATATATATAAAATGAAAGAATTAGACATAATTTTTATTAATTTAAAATGCTATTTGTTTGTTTATATATTTTAAACTATCATTAAAATGTATTAGATAAATATTCCTATTTCTCTATTTTTTAGAATGAAAATAGAGTTAAACTTTTGTTGGCGCTTGAAGATTTAAATTTAAGCAATTCAAATAGTTCTACTGATACCAAAGATTCACCTGAGGTATAATTTTTCATAATATTTATTATTAATTACATACTGTTGTGTTGTTTGCATAGTACATATTTGACAATTTTTTTTTTCTCTCTCAAATCAATTAAAATTAGAAATTTTATTAAGTTAAAAAAGTTAAATAATAATCCATAGAGGCTGTCTATAAATAATGTCAAACTTTTTTTCAATATTTTTAACCCCACTCCCCCCCCCCCCCATTTGTCAAGAAGCGTCACACTTTACCATATCCCCTTCCTCCCCCTTGTCACAATATATTACACATGCTGTTCAGAAACAAAACACTCCATTATAAATCATATTTAAAATGTTAACTATGTGTTTTAATGACATTAGTGAGCATAACAATAAAAATGATTAGTGTACTTATTTTGTATGTAATAAGATTAAGATTTACAAGAAAAATCATAGTACACAATAATAAAATATTAATATGAAAGAGTAATTGGGAGTATTTTGGAATTTCAAATGGAATATATTATATTTGGCTTTAAATTTTATCTTTACCTTATAAACACAAAATACTTTAATTTCAAAATAACTTTAAATTTAATTTGCTGGTTGTTTATATTTTAACCAAAAAGGGATGTCACATTTCTTCTTACCTCCTCCTATCCCTTTGTCGCAAACATCACAATTTCTGGAATCCCCCTCTCACTCACCAAGCATGATATCATTTGTAGATGGCCCCATATAAATAAAAAAATTATTAAATATTTTTTTCTGGTTCAAAGTACGTTTATCTGATTTGGAAAAAAACTGAAAGTTTGGCAGAAAGTAAGCAGCTTGTAGCTTGAATACTTCTTAAATTTTTCAATCATGATCGCTTCAAAATATTCTGCTCAAAAAGGCCAGTTTCAAAGCATTTTTTGAAATATATTCTATCTTTATCAAAAAACTGGCTAATACCTCACATTAAATAGCTCTTAAATAATAGAACTTGTCATTTGGATTCGTTTAAAATAAAAAATGAATTTGAAAATGAGTCATTATATATGCAGTTTTGATCTGAGATTTTTTTCTTCAACTCCTATTTTTGTCTAATTTATTTTAGCTATAAGGATTGGCCCTATAAAAAACTTGTCAATATGAAAGTTATAGATATTATCGAGAAGATGTAAAATAAATTTAATCGGATTTGATATTTAAGAATTGACAAAGTATGTTTTTTTTTCTTTCTCCACCCCCTTTTTGTTTTTTTTTTTAATTTTTTGTTGCAGTAAGAACTGGTCCTATTAAAAACTTGTCAATACAAAAGTTTTAGATAATATTAAGAACATTTATAAAAAAAATTATTTCGATTTGATATCTTGGGAATTAACAAAATTATAATTTTTTTTTCTCCCAAAAATCCAATTTTTTTTGTCCCTTCAGCCCATTTTAAATTTTATCAAATATCTGTCATGCATAAACTTTTTGCCCATTTTTTAGAAACAATATAAACTTTAAACTGATTCAATATATGTTTTTGTTAAGAAGTTATGGTTTTTTTTTCTTTTTTCACAAAGAACCTCTCTATTTCCCCCCCCCCCCCCCCCGGTCCGATTTCGCCCATTAACAAACTTGACTGAGATATTATGCCCCTTGATTTTATGTAAAAATTTGAAGGAGATATGAGCAGAATTATAGAAGTTATTGTTTCCATAAAAAAGTGATATAGACAGATAGATAGATAGACTTTTTTACTGAGGATAGTTTTGGGGTCTAGGTAGGGAGGGGCATTATTTATCGTATTAGGACAAATAACAATGTTACTACGCTGGAACCTAATATTGCATTAATATGTTACTGAAAAGTCCCTGTTAAATAAATAACACGTGGTTGTTAATTACAGCATCTTCCTTCACTTGTTTTAATCAAGATTTCATTTTTTGTACTTCTAAAATAAGAATAATATTCATTAAAAACGTCCTTAATTGTTTCTTTTGAGACGTTTGTCCAACACTGTTGAATTCAGACACTTTTCTCAGGAGGGATTTCTGTGCTCTGGAAGAGGAACAGAGGAACATTATAGAGTTCCAGGAGGTGGGGGAGAAGCATTGCTTTTTCTGACCATTGAAAACCCAAAATCTCAAATCTTCCGAGGAAACATCTCATTGCTCACCGGCAACCCCCCCCTCCCCGACCATCACCTGAATTCAACACTAGCACTCAGCATGACACTATCTTCACCCTTAGTTATGACCTGCTCTCTTAGGTATGTGATGCTAATTTTTTTGCAGTTCATCAATCACTATGACTAGTAGTGAATACATGCATGAATAGTAATAACTTACACCGCTAATTAAACTGCTTGGTGCCTGATGATAGGTCACCATCATAACACACTTTCTGCTATTTTGATAGCACAAACTACTACAGCACAATATCTAGAGCACAAAACACAGAAATTTTTAGATCAGGAAAATATTTGAAAATTTATTAGAAAAACCTCTTGCTTGAAATGTTTTCCTCCATAACCAATATATTATAATCAATATATAAATATATTATATATAACACATAGATTAATGATTCAAAAATAATTAAATTCTGTTTAAAACATTCCAAAACATGTAAATCGATTAAAAGTCGGAAGTCGAAAATCATGAATTATTGCTTTTCATGAATCATTTCTCAGTAAAAATATGAAGGAAAAATGTGTGCAGAAATGTATATTCAACATATCCTAAAAATTGCTTTAAATGCAAGCTTATCTTGCAAATGCATTTTAAATTAATAGTTTTATATTTTAAAAAGAAAACCCTTTTTAAATGCTGCATAACCTATCGTATATGATTGTTAGATTTTGTTAGTATATTTACCGTTACGTAAATGAAAAAAGCAATTATTTCTACTCCTTCACCCCGAAAATATAGCAAAATTTGAGTTCAGAGATTAATTTTATAAAAAGTACCCTTTTTTTCTACATATAATTAAAATGCATTTATTCATAATTTAGTGCCTTAAAAATTCAATTCTCGATTTTAGTTGGAAAATCTATTTTAAAACTAACAAAACAATATTTTGTCACATTCAAATAAAATGCTCGAATAAATGCATTTTTAATTAATTAGCTCATTTAAAACATCTACATTCAAACTTCAGGTTGATTTGAATTCAAAGCAGCAACTGGAAACCAACCCATGCGCGTAACCAGGGGGGGGGGGGCTGAGTGCCCGGATACCCCCCCCCCCCCCCCCCGCTCGCGCAGACCCATTCACAATTATTTTAAAAATTTGCATCCCCCCCTCTTATTAAAACACCCTTAAAAACCCTTATTAAAAAATATCACATGATTATACACTCTAAGATAAAAACTTGTCTAAAACGGAATTTAAAACTGTTTTATAGACTTCCGTTTTAGAAGGTTTTACTATATAAAATATTGTTTGTATCCAGCATGTTCAGGTTAAAAATTCTGGGCACCCATCCATTCAAAAGGCTGGTTACGCCTATGCAACCACAGTACAGATAATTCCTTAATATTCGCTAATTCAATATCTGTTAGATTTTCCACCAGTTTTTCAATAAATGTAGCTCTTTTCTGTTAGATTTTCCACCAGTTTTTCAATAAATGTACTTCTTTACATTACAAAAAAAAATTTATCGCTTCGTAACTATTGCTTATTTTCAAACGTTTTGTTACAAATTATTTGACAAGCTTGAAAAGTGCTGAGTAATACACATTATCTGAGGATAATTTTGTTTTCGTTAACGACTTTTGATTTAAAGTTTCGTTTCCTGTTTTTGAAAACGAAAAAGGAGTGGTTTTTATTCGCGATTGTTGAAGAGCAGAGGATGAATAAAAAATGATTTCGTCTCTTTTTATAAAAGGTGTTCTTAACTGATTCGCTCAACAAGCGAAAAACGTTTTGACACATTTACAAATTCATTTTTTAACAGAAAGTTATAAAATTTTAATGCCTGACTATGAAAGCGATTTTGAATTTAACTTATTTTTCCATTTTATGATAATTAAATTACTTATCGAGTTATAAGCTATTTCGATGACGCCATCCCCCCCTTTTTAGCACTTTCCAACAAAGTTGAAAAGTGCTTATGCATTCGGTTTGTCTGGCCGTCTGTCCGTCTGGCCGGATGGCTGTCTGTCCGTCTGTCCGCGCTCTAACTCCTATAAATATACTCGGATTGCTATGAAATTTTTATACGTTATTGAGGTTTACCCTAGCACGAACCCTATTGAAAATGAAGTATCTACCATGATTAGTTTATCTACAGGGCGAATCAAAAGTTTCTCATTACATTACGGCCTATGGGGAAAAATCGTTAATATACTCGGATTGCCATAAAATTTTTATACATTATTGAGGTTTACCCTAGCACGAACCCTATTGAAAATGAAGTATCTACAATGATTAGTTTATCTACAGGGCGAATCAAAAGTTTCTCATTACATTACGGCCTATGGGGAAAAATCGTTAATATACTCGGATTGCCATAAAATTTTTATACGTTATTGAGGTTTACCCTAGCACGAACCCTATTGAAAATGAAGTATCTACAATGATTAGTTTATCTACAGGGCGAATCAAAAGTTTCTCATTACATTACGGCCTATGGGGAAAAATCGTTAATATACTCGGATTGCCATAAAATTTTAGGACGTTATTGACGTTTACCCTAACACAAGTACTATTGAAAATGAAGTTTCTACCATGATTAGTTTATCTACAGAGAGAATCAAAAGTTTCCCATTACATTACGGCCTATGGGGGAAAATCATTAATATACTCGGATTGCCATGAAATTTTAGGACGTTATTGACGTTTACCGTAGCACGAACCCTATTGAAAATGAAGTTTCTATTATGATTAGTTTATCTACAGGGCGAATCAAAAGTTTTCCATTACATTACGGCCCATGGGGAAAAATCGTTAATATACTCGGATTGCCATGAAATTTTAGGACGTTATTGACGTTTACCCTAACACAAGTTCTATCGAAAATGAAGTTTCTACCATGATTAGTTTATCTACAGGGCGAATCAAAAGTTTCCTATTACAGTACGGCATATGGGGAAAAATCGTTTCAAAGGAATTTTAAAGATGTTATACCCTGTCAAACATATTAAAGTATGTATTCTATAAAATATAAGGTGAAAATGTAGCTATTATTCACTTACAGGGCCACACAAAAGAATTCCATCAGATAATGGTAAAAGGGGGAATTGTGTGTGACATCTTTTAAATATCTTAAGCTTTTTCATGTATAATAAAATTGATATATGTCACTGAAGCTAAATATAAATTATACGCTACTGTCTTGCATAATATGAAGTACATAGCATTTACAGGGCCATACAAAAGATTTCAAATAGTATATTCTTTCCGAATACCGTATATGTGTCCGATGATGGCTGATGGAGGGATGAAATGCATTTTAATTATGATATTTGCGTTTATATTTCACTAAATATATGCACATTATAGGATGTGTATAAATGTTATAGTTGATATACAGGGCTACCCAAAAGAGCTCACCAACGTTACTGAATATGAGCGTAAATTATTTAAACGTGGTTCTTAAATAAGCTATGCATTTTTACACTGAGCTGCATTTAATTTACTGAGAAATGTTTGCAGAATATAGATAAAGGGATATACAGGGCCACGCAAAGAATTCGGTATATGGACGCCTATGAATGATGATTTATCAGAATGTGATTTCAGTTGTTTTAAAAGTGTTTTAGTTTACAATAAATTTTAGCCTAATGCTGACGTGTAATAAAGATACAATGTAAACTACAGGGCTGAACAAAAGTATCCAAGTATGTTTCCATCTACTATTATGAATTGCTGAAAAAAAATTTCAAGCTGCTGAGTATTTTCTTGCTAAGCTAAATTTTCCCATTATATGAACTGATATAGGAAATACAGGGCTGTTCTAATGTACTGGAATACATATTTGGGTATATTTGGCCATACACTATTATTTCCCTAAATAACAAAGTTTTGTTAAAGATTCCATTAAGTGTTGGAAAGTGCTTCATAATCTATGCTTAACGCATGATTTTTCTTACTTGTTTTTCCCTTTTCAACTGGTTTTTCTGCTTTCGTCGGAAAATATGTTCAAAAGTGTCAACTTTGAAGGCTTGTTATGAAAAATCTATTGTTTTTTTTAAAAAACAAAAGAATGAGTGCAATTAGACAGTTTCTGAATAACAACACCTGCTATTTTCATGCATTTCCGAACAAAAATAAATTAATGCATGCGTCACAACGTTGCCCTTTTTGATTTAAGAACACCCTTAAATATCAGAAAGATTTGTGGATTTGATTTCTAAAGGGCTCTTCTGGGGAGGGAGGGGGGGGGAATTCACTCCCCAAACATACGCCTTAAAATTTCGCTCATTTAGTTCTCTACCATTTTTAACTTAAAAGTTTAAGCTACATGGCACCCCCCCCCCTTTCAGTGACTCACCTAATTTTGCTCATTTCTTCACTTCATTTCAATTTTTAAAAGGCTATAACTTTGCTTCTATGGGAGCTACAGCAGAGAGAAAAATTCTAGCATTGCTAACTTTTCCTCGCCATTATTATTGCTATTTTAATTTTCCAGTTTTTCCCTATAGGACCATTTGTAGGGGGAGGGCAGGGGCGGCCGTTTCTCATTTTTTGATGTAATATGTCTATCAAAAGCTTATGCTTCATACATTACAAATCTAGCATAAAAAAAATTTCCCGTTATTCTGGGTCACGTTATGGACCCATAATGGGTTCAAATTTAAATTTCTCAAACTTCTTCGAGGTTTCTTGCCAAATCGGTATCTGAAAAAATTGTACCAATGTGATGTGTGTATGACATATGTGCCATATAAATATTATTCAGTCTTTTTTTATTGCAATTTTTTTTATGTAAAACAATATGCATTATTTTTCATGTACAATTGTGCATTAAATGAAAATTGTAATGTAATTTTTGTAGTAATACTTTATAATAATGAATAAAAAAAACACTTAATTAAAAGTATTTCCTGCACAATAAAATATTTCCTGACGATTAAAAAATATGTCCTGACAATTCAAAAAATAAAAACATAATTGTCCAAGTTTTCACTTCTGTCGGCACTCCCAAAATGTCACTTTTTTTTTGGAGGGGGGGGGGGGGAGTGAAAATTTTGTGGAAATAAGTCATATTTTTTATTTATGTATGGGTCCATATAAAAAAGCATGAACTAGTGAACTTTGGAACCATTTTAATACAACTCATATTCAAAATATTAAAATAATTGAGAAAAAATTATTTTTAATTTAATCATTTTTGATACTAAGTAAATGCAATTAAATTTCTTATAAATTTAATCTGGAATGTTTAGATAAGATTTTAATATTCACAAAATATAAAATACAGTACAATATATTAGGTTTACAGCTTTCTGAAAGACATAAAAATAGTAGGATAAAATTTAGAGGAGTTCAAAGTATTAGAATATTTTATTTTACTCAGCAATATTACCTTATTAATATGAAGTAAATGGTAGTTAATATTTTGTAGCACCCTCTTTTGCTTTCATAACAGCGTACAATCGATCTTGCATACTATACATATCTGCTATTAAGAAACTAGACCAAAAAACTAAGTCTGGAAAAAATTTCATTCTCTACCATCTGTTCTATCTTATAAGTTTCTCTATCCCATCAGTTAATGTTTGTCTTATGTTTTGCAGCTGCTCTGATAGTGGCAGCACGCGTTGACTTGCTGTAAAGAAATTCAGTATGCATTTCATCTCAGATTTCAAAACATCAACAGCGCTGATTGAGAAAACGCGGTATATGGAGGATGGATTTTTGAAAAATTTGTTTTCCTCTGCATGTTAAAGAAAGTTTTCTTAATATGTTTTCTTGTACTTTCTAATTTTCCTGTTTTTCGTATTTCCTATAGGATACATTATTTTATATTCAAAAATATATGTGCCTATAGATATTTTCTTAAATGTTGTTGCCCCACCAGTGGCCGAGAAATTCTGCCTTCAAAACTGCTAGACGGCAGGTGCTGGATTAGAACAGAACCCAATCGCGGCCGTCATCCTAATGATTCGGAGTTTTCCGTGGTTTTCTTTGAACTTTGGATTTCCTTGCGTAAATATGGGTTGGGTTCCCTTAGAAAGACCTCCCGTCCCCACGGAGGTCACCCCCTTAGGGCCCATATCCCATGTGTTGTCCGTTTGGGAGCATATTTAGCAATTGTTTATTATATCCTGTTACAAAAATAATAGGATGTTGAAACCTGTTACCAGCACTACTGTGGAATGATGTAACCTGGTAACCAAAAATATTCATATTTCCCATCTCTAGGTCTAGGGGTCCTGATCGGTGTAGATCTGCAAAAATTTTTCAGAAATTACAACATGGGAGCAAACGGAATAGACAGTATTTCATACGAAATCTATCTAAAATAAACAATCCATATTTGTTTTATAATTCCATATTTGTTTTATAATTGAAAATACTAAATCAGAAAATAGGATTAATAATAAAAATAATTTTTGCTACTCAGTTTTGATCATATGGTGCATTTAATTATAGAAATATTTTATTTCAGTCTTTATTTTACCTTGCATTAATAAAATATTTTAAAAAACATTTTAAATGCAACAGTTTATTTTTTTTAATTAATATTTTACTATAAGGATGTGGTTATTAAAAAAAGTAAGAAAATTTTTGCTTTTAGGATTCAGAAGATGATGGACTGCGATCTGTCAAAGTCTATTCATAGAATCAATGATTTTCATGAAAATAGCATTTAGTAAGTTTAAATTATTTTTATAATTTGCTAGAATATGAGATTAAATATTAATTTTGCTTTTATTTTCTAATAAAGTTACCAATCAGTTTTGGTGAGTGAAGGTTTGATGAACCCATAGTGACCCCAAATGGCCCATTAATCAAAATTTCTCAAACATGCAACCTAATCTAATACTTTTTTTGTGCTTGGAAATAGTATAGTACAAAACTTTGTCAACTTCTTTGGAGCCATTTTTGATATACAATTAACTTAACCCTGATCCATTGTAACCCAAAATGTTTTTGTAATCAAGTTTTCTTGAAAATGCAGCTTAGCACAGCAGTTTTCTCGAGCCCAAAAATGATAGAATAGAAATTTAGTTAAAATCGTTTTCTAGATAAAATTGGTTTGATCCACAGTGACTCAAAAATGACCTACTAACCAAAGTTTCTCAAACATGTGATTTATCTAAGTGGTTCTTTTCATAATCCAAAATGGTAGAATACAAAATTTAGTCAAAATTGTTACAGCCATATTTTAGATAAAATTAGCTTGCCCCGATGTGATCCAAAAATGATCCACAAATTGAAATTTCTTGAATATGTAACATAGCCCAATAGTTTTCAAGTGCCTGACAATGGTTGGTATAAAATTTAGTCAAAAATTGATTAAACCATTTTTTTAAAGTATAATTAGCTTGATCCTGACTCATAATGACCCAAAATGATCCACTAATCAAATTTTTTTGCATATATAATCAAACCCGATGTCTTCTGGTGCTCGAAAATGCAAAATTTAGTCAAAATCTTTAGAGCCGGCTTTAAGATAAAATTTACATAAACAGCCAGACATACATACACACAAGATTTGCTTGTATTATAATATGGGATAAAGAATGATTTAGAACCTAGTTAAGAAACGAATTAATACAATTTGTTTAAATAATTAATCTATACAAAATGAATTACAAGGAAAGTACTTATTTATTTGAAAGCCACATTTTCAAATGTAAAAATAGATCTGAGAATTTACCTGGTGTTAATAATAGTTAACTGCAGTGAGAAAAGATCATTTTTACAAATAAAGATTGTTAAGAAAAGAAAAAAAAAAAAGCTAACAACAATGATGTAAAACTTTCTTTTGTATTTATCATGGCTTAGTCCAGGAATTACATTTCAATGAAACTATTAATGATTTTATATCCAAAAAAGCTTGAAAAAAGCCTTTTGCCAGGTAAATTTTAGATTTAAATTTATGTGTATATATTTTAAATTAATATATGTTGTTGAATTAAAAATTCTTATTTGAAAATAAAATGTCTACATCATAAAGATTTCCATTTGATCATAATTTTAATGTAAAGTGTGGGAACCTCCAAAAGGATCAATCACCTTCTGATTTAATGACTCAAAGATAACTAGGACTTCCCTCAGAGGGATTAGTCTGAGCGATATTGCTTAGAACAGAGTTTTAATAATAATATGCTAAAAGTAAAAATATATGCTATCTTTAATTGATTATACATTGTCACAAATTCAAATGACAAAAAAGAGGAAAGTGAATGGTACAATTGCAAAATATTACATAAAAATTTCTATACACGGTTTAAAAAATGGGAAATCAAGCTAAACAAAACAGCCACGCATGGGTATAAAGTACGCAATACATTAAAGTCAATACAGATAATAAAGCAATAAAATATCTTGCATCGAAATTTGAAGAGGTTTTTGATAAAAAATTGGGGTATTCTCTCTTAAAAAATGATATATAAAAATCTCGAAAACTCCAACAAAGGAATACAATGTGTCGTTTCGAATGTGTTCCATGTATGCTCAATCTGATTTAAATGGGTCGTGCATGCTGGACACTACATGAGCTGTTATGTTTTCGTTTTAAACCAATTCCCATGAAACAGAGCTGTATTTCACTTTAGCATGCATAAAATAAAATGAATTTGGGATCATGAATGTGGTAGAACGTTTACTGAGGTATACACCGTATACTTTCTGGATTTTTTAAGAACCACTCTATACCCCCTCGCTCTCTTTCTCAAAAAGCTGCAGTGTATACATTCTAGGATATGTTCTCTAATTTGAGAGCATAATCTTTGCTTAGAGTGTATATTTTCTGTTTTTTACGACTTTTTCACTGTTGGCAATGTCTATAGTATAAGGTACGAACGAGATCAGAATATCTCATCTGCATAAGCTTTGAGCCGTCAAAGTGTCATCACAAATGATTAACAAATCTGAACATATTTTTTTCAGACCAGCTAGCGACAACTGAGAAAATGATTCTATAATAAAATCCCTAGATTAGTAAAGCTGAAAAGTTATTATGGTCCGACTGGTTTAACATCATTAAAAAGTACTTGGAACTATTTCATTCCATTGGCCGTAATGCAACGGAATACTTTTGATTGTTCATGTATTCAAACTATTTATCCGATTTTGTTAAAATTTGCAAAGACTCATCAAAATTCGGCAACAAATAGATATTTAAAATTTCAAACGATTCGGTAGGATAGTTTTTGTACTGTTATATGCGGACAGACAGAAGGACGGATCAGACGACCCATATAGGTACTAAATTCTTATAATAATTAGGGACATACCTAAAAAACAGTTATATTTAAAAGCGCATGCCGAAATTGAAAACTCATTTCCAGAAATTATTGCTCAAAGACAGTATTGTAACCGATTTCTTTTGTGTAACACTGTAAATGGATTAAAAATGCTATAAATGTCCTGTTCTAACGTAATTGTAATGAAATTCAGTGATTTATATAAGTTTCACACATTTGCAATAGCATAATTTCATTAAAATACTCCGCAAAGGATTTCCCCACATAGACTATAATGTAATGAAATTTTTTGGATGCCTCTGTAAAAATACTATTAATCCCACATATACCATATACAATACCAAACGCGCCTAGGGGACCCTAAATAATGTTTACCAATTGCATATATATCGGTGTATATTTACAGATGTTGAAAAGTGTAAAAAAAGCAACCTCATAGGCTGAAAGATCGCAACCACATTGATTTATTTAATACAAAAAAAAAAAAAAAAAAAAAAAAAAAAGAAGCTCGCCGAAAAGTTTAGAACATGATGTGGAACTCTTCCTTATAATTGGCGCCAAAATATCGTTATTTGCATTGCATGGTGATTCGGATATTAGTGTTTGTTTATTAATAAATTGCTTATTTTTTTCTATATTTATTTATCCTAGATTTAATCTTCATTTTATTAATTGTTACTTCCTTTTCATAACAATAGAAATTCACTCAAAAATAATTTGAGCCAAATACAATGCGTATATGATATCTCTGTTCTAATTCCATGGTACTTTTCAAATAATACCTTCACCAGGGATGTAGTGGAGGGCATAAGGGGGTATACGTCGTATACCTTCTGGATTTTTTAAAAGAACTCCGTATACCTTCTGTTTCTCAAGTAAGCTATCGTTTACAAACTCTAGGGTATAATCTCTGCCTTGAGCGTATGCCCTCTGCTTACAGCGTATATCCTCTGTTATTTTTACGACTACACCCCTGACCTTGACCTTGGCATTTTTATAAATTATGGTCCAGTTTGGGCTTCAGAAATGGAGATTTCAAACCTAATGATCGTTTATACTTATTATTACTCGTAAATATGACATAGATGTCATATTTTTATGTGTAAAATAAAAGGTACATGTTAGTGTGATTTTTTTCCCGCCAAATTGGTGAAAACGCTGTTTTTGAATATTGCTATAAGTGTTTTACAATTTACGATTTATTCTGATAGTTATATTTTTTATTATATTTATCATTAAGTTTATTTTTTATAACTGTTTATTCTTTGCTTCAACTATTATTTCTTTTTTGGTATAACTTGATTATCCAAACTTGACATCGCCAAACAATGAGATAAAATGCCAATAATGAATGATCATGAATGTCGCAATCAATCGCATGAAACACGATACATGTGTTTAAAGCGTCATCAAGAGATTTGTTATTCCACTTTTTATTTGTATATTTATCAATGTTTCACTAATTTATTTCTTCTTTCATTATTTAAAGTAAAAAATATGTCAATATGTACAATATGGAGAAATTGATCAACGAGATAACCAAGTAGTGCCAATATTTTATTTAAACACAACATAATTTTTTCCAATTTGCATGTGCGAAATATAAAAGATGCTAAAGGCGGTTATTAAGTGCTATTATAAAGATTATCGCAAAATTGCAAATACTAATATTAAGTTATTAAGAATTAAGGCTTTTTTCTTTTAAATTAAAAACAACAACAAAATTATTTTCCAGTTTGTTTCCTAAGTTTAAATATAATTTATTGTACTTAAAAATTGTTAGCGTATTTTCCTTGCTCCATGTACTTAAATTTGAGAATCTAACGAAAACATCCAACCGGTGAAAAGCGACGCACACCAATTTTCTGTGACATATGCAAATAAATTGTGCTTTTCTAACAGTTTTTTAAGCATAATTTTAAAACTATTTGAATTAATTTTCAAAAGTAGATACATTTAGCAGGCTACCTTCATAGGTACCGTTTGGTACAATCAGAATCGCAATCCGACATATATTTTTTCAGATTTGCTTGGTGAAAGAATTATGCTTGACTTTTAATATCGTTACGTATTATGTGTATTAGCCTTCGCTTCGCTCAGACAACTATTTGCTCCATGTATTCTGATTCGGTTGTCTACAAAAATACCCAGCCGGTGAAAAATGACGCATACCAATTTTCTGTGACGTATGCAAATAAATTGTGCTTTTTTATCAGTTTTTTAATAAAATTTTTAAACTATTTGAAACTAATTTTTGAAAGTAGGTGCATTCACCAGGTCACCTTCATAGGTTCCTTCTGATGCAAACAGAATCGAAATCCGACAAGTATTTTTTGAGATTTGCTTGACGAAAGAATTTTGTTTGACTTTTAATACTGTTACGTACTATGTGTATAAGACTTCGCTTCGCTCAGACAACTATTTCTGTTAATAACATTAATTCAAATAAATCTTTTAGCTCATGGTGAATGTTTTTTTTATAGAGATTTGAGAAGGACAATTTCATATGTTAATAACATTAAATACTTGATTTACATCCCCTTCTGTAATTTAAGTGTGTTTATTTACTTTTCATTAGGTTTCTTGTGGTTAAGGAAGCTGCTTGCCACATCCAGTTCTCTCTCTGACCCCGTCTTCCAGTATGCTGTAATGCCTCAATCTTGCTTCCTATTATTCATCCTGAAATGCAATCTTTTTTCTTCCTTTTTTGAAACTTAAAGAGGAAGCTGTTTGTATAAACTGCCATGAACTACTTTATTTAAATCAATTTCTGCTAAGCATAGTGCTCTGTTATCATTTTCCACTGGTGCCATATGATCTTGTTCTAACATTGACATTGGAGCTCAAAGAAAAGTTGAATATATTTCATTGATACTAAAGTTAATATTTATAATCTTATTTCATGAACTCTCACTAATGCAAAGTATTGAAGTTAGATGAGTTTATATAAGTGTCTAGCCTGATTAACCTCTCAAGAACAGTATTTAAGTGTCTAGTCAGATTGACCTATCAAGAACAATACTTATATTTAAACAATAATTTAAAACTATATAATGGTACAACATTTGATGAGTTTTGTTAACAAGTGTATAAATATAGTAGAATCTTGACTATGTGAAGTAACATGTAATGAAGTCTTGACAGTAAGAATTTTTATAACAGAAAGATATACAGAGCAACACAAAAGCAATGAATGTAAAATTTATTATGAAATTATCTTTTTAATGATAACTAGTACTTAAGCATTTGCTGAGGTAGGATGAGGTCCATTTGATCCATTGTCAAATTTCTGCTTCATGGATGTCTGTCATAAACTTATGTGGATATGAATTAATTCTATAAATATTCTCTACAGCCTATAGCTGAGGTAGAAAATACCATAGGGGTTATCTAAGGCTCATAGGAGATCCAAAACTTTCCTATTTTTTGTTTTTATAGAATTGTTCAAAAATAGCAGACAGATCCAGAATGCAGTTTTTGTCACTGACAACAATACTCATTATACTGGATTTAAAGACTCAAGGTTCCAATGATATGCCCCCCCCCCCCCCGGAAGACATGAGATTTTATGTTTGACAATGATGTCAAAATGAAAATTCCCAACACTCCGAGACACCATACATTCTGCTCAAAGTATCAAAATTCCTTCTCAGAGAAATATATCTAAATCAACATTGCAGTATTTACTTTCTTAACACTAATGTAAAAAACAGAGTGAAATAAATTAACTACAGTAAGCAAAACTGTTGGTTGTTGGAATAAATATATTTCCTGACATAGATCCAACAATTAGTCATGTTAACTCTCACTCTTTTAAATGCTTCTTCATTTTATACTTGCCAAATTTGCTCTAATCTTCCATAAAATGTGAATTAAATTGAGTCAAATTGAACACATTTTGAACCAGAAGTTTTTTACGAAATGAAACTAAATAAGTTTTATGTAGAAACATGAAATTAAATAAGTAAATATTACTTCAAATGCATTAGCTCAAAACTTATTTAACTTGAATCAAATTAGCTCACAGTTTGTGGAAAATTATAAGAGGTTGGCAAGTATGTTTTGACATATGAAATAATGTGATATTTTTTTCTTCAGATAACAGTGATCAGCAGCATAATCAAAAATTTGTTAAGCTATGGCACAGGCTATAGATAACAAATTTATGAACAACTGATCATAAAATAATTTATTATATATATATACTATAATTTATTAAGAGAGTTCAAAATATCCTTGTTTTTGTTTTATTTGCATTCAGAAATATAGCAGAAAAGACCCAGAATGTAGTTATGTCATTGATAATGATAATCAGTTAATTTGGATCCAGCTATTCAAGGTTCTACTTTTTCAAATCTTTTAAAGCATTCAACTACTGATGAACATATTAATATGCAATAAATTAAAAGAGATATACACATTAAAGCCTATGTAAAGTTTCTTATAGGTCAAATACTTGAAAAAGCACTTAAAAAATTTGAAGGTTTTTTTTTTTTTTTCCATACTTATTTTTATTTATTAATTTTTAATTCTTTAAACTTATATGCTTAGCTGTGCAATGATACTGTTCTTAGTTAACTAGTTTGAATTAAACTCATCAGATTAGTGAGAGCATTTTATATATTCATTGTTGAATCAAGAAATCTATCTAATTTATTTTTATAAGAAAAATTCTATTGACAGAATTATTTGTGTAAGTTAAGTATGTTTGACAATTAATTCTTATTTATTTAATTTTGTTGCACCATGAAAAATATACTGGAAGAGGATTGAAAGTTTTATCTCGTATGTTCCTTGTATGTACCTTGCACTTATAATGTATGGTGAATTACTGTAATTCAGAATTCACATACTAATGATGTTCGCTGAATTCTGAAAAGAGAAAATGTCTAGAAGATACTGAATCAAAAATAACATTTTTTATATATATCTGATAATAAACTGATAAGTAAATAAATAATAAATAGATACTTATGATTACAATTCCTATTTTGTGAACTCAACTAAACACATAAAATTACTTTGCTACAGATTAGATATTAATATCCTATTTACCTCTCTTTAAAGATTTGGGTAAAAGTAAGACAATTTCAGAGTAAATAGTTGGAAAATGTAATGAAATAATCCAATTGTTTATGAAATATATTGCACAGAATACAGTGTTAAGCTTCTGAATGTAGAAATGAAGATATAAAAGATTATACTCTTTCTAAGCCAAAGCTTTAAACCAAAGGTATTTATTATTTGTGATGAATGTGAAAAAAAAAAAAATGTTGAAGCTATGTTTCAGCATAATCTGTATTGTTTCATTTATGTTGTTAAATACACAGAAGAAAGTCTGATTTTATTAGGATTACGAAAACATAATCTGTATTTCCTTTTGTGAATCTTTTTCTTTCAGCCTTAGTGATGAGGGAAAAAAAATATTTATTTCTGATATAAAAAAAAATTGAAAAATCTCTATTGTTTAAAGATTATAGAAATTTGAGGGAACTTAAATTTAAATATTTTGTGAACTGTAACAATTGTATGTCTTTATTAAATGCACTGCTTATGAAAATAATTACCACTTTTTAAGCTTCTGATGCCATTATGCTGACTATAAAAAATAATAAACAAAGAATGTTGGCTTTCTTCTGTGTTTTACAGTTTGTTAGTTTTTTATTTCAATTGTTGCTTCCTTACATTAGAATTCTCAGAATTGTTAAATTGATTTTATGCTTTTGAAATGTAAATATTTGTTTAAATGTTTGGTTGTTTTTATTTAATATATTTTTTTAAGTTTGTAAGTGTTTGTATATTTTCCTTTGTATAGTTCATCGATTGAGGAGGAAAGAATCATAAAAATTAAATATTACTCTACCATTACATTAAAGAAAAATACATTTATACTAACAAAATTATATTAGTTGAACATTTATAAAATTTGACAGTTTTTGAAATCTCAGAAAACATTTTTATTTGCAAATTAGGAACGTCAGATTCAGAAATGTAATTTGTTGCTACTTTTAAGTTATTTTTTTCTCCCCTTCTGTTGAAATAGTTTTCAGAAGTATTTATAATATCAAAGTCAAAAATTTATGAGAATGACTGTGCATTTTTAAGCTAATTAGATATTTAAAAATTATTAATTTGTTAATTATCACATTGGATTAGAGAACTTTATTTATTTCGATGTATAAAAGTAATTAGATTTGTACTGAAAATAAACATTAGAATTGTCCAATGAAACACAAGTTACAAAAAATACAGTTAAGTTACATATTCATAAATAAATAAATATATATAAACATTCTCCAAACACATTCATATAAGAACAAATATTCAAATATTAATAATTAGATACATATTTAAAATTAATTTGCACCTCCTGATATTTAAATTTTGTGGTAGGTAAAACTGTTTGATGTTTTGGAATGTCTCATTTCATTTTAAATTGTAATAGTATAAAAATTATTTAATAACACATATAAACAGAAAATGTAGAAAACCTTTGAAAGAATTTACTTATATTTTCTACCAAAGTAATATGTTTTTTTGATTTTATAGAATATTTCTAAGAGAGAAAAAACTGTTTGATTTCTATATATATATATGCATGAATTTTAAGAAATAGATTTACTATGGAAGACTATAATTGCAACATAATTCAATATAAATAAATCAGATGTGAATTTATATTGCCTTCTACTATGCTAAAAATAAATAAATAAAATAACAATTTAAAATCCTTAGTATCAGAATGAAAAAATGCTTAATATTTAATAAGGAAAAAGCAAACATTGCCGTTTAAAATATTTTTTACAATTTTTAGTCATAAAAATATAAATATTTTTTAATTAAGAAGCTAATTGTCAGTGCGTTTGTTTAAATAATCGATGGCTTTATTTTCATCATTTAAGCAGAATATAAATTTCTTAAAAATATATATAGGTATATATACTTTTCCAATATTCAGGGAAGATAAAATTATTTTTTATTTGTAAAATTATTGTTGTTGTTATAATAGATTCTTCATGACTTTAATTAATCTAAAAGGTAACTAATTTTGTTACCTAAACTATGGTGCATTGCATATGGTCTAATTTCATAACTTTTCTTATATTAAATACTCTTTATTATAATAATGTTGACTTATGATTTATGCAGTATGACATTTTAAAGAATAATTTATCTGTTGATTGTAGAAATAATCTTTTTATATTTTTATCTGTTACTGTTGATAAATAAATTTATTTAAATTCTTAATCTTGTTAGTATCAAGATACAAAGTTTAACAATGTTAAGAAGAATTAAAGCTTCTATAAAAATGTGCTATTTTAAATATAGTAATAATTGGCTGTTTGAAAATATTAGGAATGATTTCTGATATTTGTATAACCTTATTTTTAAATTATTTAATTTGTATTGTTGGTTACATGAATTTGCTACAAAATATAGATAAATATGTAGTCCCCCCCCTCCCTTTTACATTAAAATTATTAAATTTGCTTCTTTGGGAAGGCATTCTTAACAGATAATTATTCATATCAAAAATATAAACTTTTCATCAATTTTTTTTTTTAACTTTTGTGTTCGTTTCATTATAAAGAGACAATTTGAAAATTAAAATTATAAAACATTCATAATTTTACAAACCTTCAACAAAACATCCATTATGAGTTTTAAAAAAATCAAAAAGGTATTATCAAATTAGAAGGTTGCATGACCATAATGAAAACTTACATTATTTATTTACAGGAATTTAAACTAGCATCTGTCAAGCTGAAATATCTTTTTCTTATAGATGGTATACATTTATCTTTGTTTAATAATAAATAATTTGTTTACTAAGGTTAATTAGGACTTTTAAAAATATAAATCTGAAAAATAGTTTTTTAATATTTAAAATATGTTAAAATAAAAACAAATTTATTATTAGCTTGAAACAATTAATAATACAAATTTATGTCACAAAACTATTTTAAAATGGAAGTTTATATTCAAAATATTGCAATGGTTAATGTCATGTCATATCTTAAGTAAGAGTACATATTAACAATATTGTTTTATATATTTCTATTTACATAATTTCAAAATTTATTTTTAAATATTGTTGTGTATTTTAAATTTTAAAACTCATTATCATAAAATTATCTTGTTAAAAAGAATTTTTATATATATAACTAAAAATTCTAATCCAATCTATAGCATACAATGATATATCATTATCAAATATTATTTAAAACATTATGAAAGAAAAAGGTTTAAAACTCTTTGATAAATATGAATCTCAGATTAAAAAGTTTTTATTTTTGATATTTTAAAATAAGTTATTGAACATATTTTTAAAATAATTAAGTGATTTATTTAGTATTTTACATAAAATAATATAGCTTAAATTTCATAAAGAAAATGTAATGGTTTTGCAAGTCTTATAGCGAATCTGATGCTGTCTGTCAGTTAAATCTAAAGTAAGAAAAAAATATTTAAACTTTTCCCCTCTTAAAATAAAATAAATAAATAATATATATGTACCAATGGAAAATTTTATTTATTTACTAAAAAGTAAGTGTAGCTCATAATGCTTGTATTATAAAAAATACAAGATAAATATGAGACATACACACTAAATATTATGTTTTACAATTTAAATATGTTATTGATGGCATGAAAAAATTTCTTTTAAAAATAGTAATTACAATCAACTTTTGATTTCATTAATCCAAAACTTCATAGAGTGTTTTTCTTCTTTTACAATAAATCAAAGACCATTTTTTAAAAAGTTACACAGGTCTGGTAGATTTTTAGTCTCTGCCCGCCCCTAAACAAAATAATGAAATTATTATGACATGGACTTATTTAAAAAATACATATTAATCATTTTCTTTACTGTTATATTTTTATTGTTTAATATGGCCATATACAATTTCATTTATCTTTAATTAAAATTATTTTTTTCTGGCTATAATCTGAATTATATTGATTTAATTTTGATAATTATTTATTTGAAAATTCCTTTTTTGTTACATAGCAATAAAATAAGAATTCTATAACATGACTAAATGAAAACTATGAAGAATAAATTGGATTAAATCAATAATTAAATTGCAGCCAGATAATTTATTCAATCACTATCATCTGTTTATTTTTAAATGCATTTATTTATTTATTTTCAAAAGTACTGCTTTATTATTTATTTATTTTTGTAAATATATTTTAGGAGAAAATAAATTGTCAGCCTTAAATTGCAATTATTATGGTTTATTTATTTATTTATTTATTTAAGATAAATATCACTAATGTAAGTGATTTAAATAGACAAAAGTTCTGTTATTTTCCAGAAGAAAAGCTGACTTTAAAAAAATGATAAGCTTTTAATTATTCATTTATGTAAGATATAGAAGTAAATTAGTATGACTGTTTTTCTTTTAAGGTGAAAAAAGTTTTTTTTTAATCTACTTATTTTGTTTCATAAAAAGAGCCATTTCCCAATAATAATACTAAAACAAAAAATTATTACACGTTACATCATTTACCCTAGCTCGTTGATAGAAAATTTCTGAAAATTTACCTAAAACAGAATCTAAAGAGATCTAAAACTTTTTTACTCATAAAATAACTTATATTTATTAAATTCTGATGAAATGTCTGCAAAATCTATACATATTAATGCATTTAATGTTTTGATAATACATATTCTGAAATACAGAAAAGATATATTCCTCAAAAAACATATATATATATATCTGCAGATTGCTTATTATCTATTTTGATATTGATTTAACAATACTTTTATGCAACTTCATCTTTCCAATATTTCATCATTAAAAGAACTGTATTGTGCATTAATGTTTAAAATTATTATAGTAGATGTTTTAAATATTTAATTCATACATAACAATATAATGCAGGTGTCTCATTCTATACTAAATCCTAAGATCTCTTTTATAACAGTAGTAATAATAATAGAAATCCATATTTGGGTATCGTAATTCTGTGTGAGAAATAATGTAAGAAGTTTATAAGAATGTGGTGATGCCATGCAATTGTTGGAGCTGTGTACTATTAGAAGTAATTGGCAATCAATCATCTAGGTGGCATAGGTTTTGTAAATTGTATAGGCTGTTTTCCTGTCATTTGATGTATTAGATAGGTGTATAAACAATTATCAAGATTTTTTTTTTCCAGGAAAATTGGTCCATTGTTGTACCACAAAGAAAAAAATTATTAAAATATTAAAAATCCATAATTAAAAATTCTGAATCTTCTTAATATCACAGTTTTTACAGGGGTGGGGAATGGTAAAGTTAAATTTTAAGAAATAGATTTATAGGAATAACTATTCCTGTAATATACGATATTCAATTTAATTCCAACCCAAGTTAAAATGCAGACCTATTTCAGGTATTTCTTTATAATCAACCATGTGATCAGTTGATCTTTTGGATAAAAATTACCAAATTTTCTCTCATTTTTTTTTTTTTTTTTTTTTTTTTTTTGTGTGTGTGTCTATGTGTGTGTGTGTTGTATTTTTGGCCAGCACCAATCACAAACACTAGCATTTTGTGCCTATTCAGAGCACATGTGCTTGTTTTTCTTCTACCTGTATTTAATTTGACAACTGTTATGATGACTTTATACAATCAAACAATGGTTAAAAACTAAATTGACCAAGAATTGCATATACATGTAGTTTTATAGTAAATTGATTCAAGATACCAGTTTTGATGCAATTAGCCAGAATTCCCACCCCTGCCCTTAGTTATTGTCTTATAACATTTCATAAGCAAAAGTTTTCTTGGGAAAGGTAATGACTGGGACATCCTGTGAAACAATAAAGGTTCAGAAAGTGTTGGCTAGTAATGTACAATTGTTAAGCTGTGGATAAGCCATTTCATTCATAGTTAAATTAGATAATTCATTTAGAACTTATTGTATTAATGTGCATTTACTTGGAAATCTATTAAAAATATTTCACTTACTATACACATAAATTACATATCGCTTCCTGAAGCACAATACAGACATTATTCTTGAATTGTATAAGTTCTTTAACAAAACATCTGATGTAAGCAAAGTTTATTTTCCTAGGATGTTGATAGATTTAATGTAACAGTATTTTCTATATTTATTTATTTAGCATTTTAACTAATTGTATTTTATGATTTTCTTTTAAAATGTGGACAGTATTTAGTTTTTGGATGAAGTGTATTCTGTATTATACATGTTTTAGCGTAGTTTGTGAGACATATCAATGTCATAATAATCATCATTGACTAAGTAAAGAAATAAAACAAATAAATATGGCTCCCAGCTACATAAAAAAAATTAAAGAAATAATTTTAAAATGAGAAAATATATTCATATTTGAGAAACTGTTAATGGAAATATTGTAAGCAATAAGATTAATTATAGTTAGTTTGTTTAGTTTTCCAATTAATTACTAAAAAAAATCACCTTGGTTTATTGTTAATATAGCATAAATAGTTAAAATATATACATTTTAATATTTGAGAACAATTAATCAAAGTCAAATATTAAAAAATATACATTTTATTGCAGTAACCTTATTACCAGTTATTTTTACCATTTAAATTGATATTATTTTGAACAAAAATAAAGAAAGTTGTTGAATGAACAGACAATAAACATTATTATATAATTATCCCAATTGCTCCATAAATAGATATAAATATGTAACTTTTATGTTGTCAACAAAATGAAACACAAAATTATAGTTTGAAAGACTTTATGTCAAATATAAATCCATCATGACTCTAAAATCCACCATGACTTCAAATAAATGAGGAAAAAATGATTTTAAAACCTTTAAAATGTATGATTCAGTTATCTTCAAAGGAGTAAATTTTAATCCTATAAATTAAATGTAAATTTCTACAAACAAAAACTTTATTCAATTATTATTAATTGAAAACTGTGTTAATGTAACAACTAAATGAGCATAACAATTTTATTGCTTTTCTCAGTAAATTAAAACTTTTATAGATTACGGCTAGTCTATAAAAACCATGGACTGTTTACTTTTATAAACATAAAATTCAATTTAAAAATTGCACACGCTTTTTCCCATTCACTTTCTTCTAAATAATGAGTTTTAATAACTTCATATTGAGCAAAAGATGGAAATAAATTATTTTTTATGTTTACCATTATTATCAGTGCATTTCAATTTTGAATTACTGCTTCATTTTGAATGATAATCCCTTACATTTTGAAATATAATTAGATGAATAACTAAAAGAAAACACCTTTAATCTGTGGAAGGTATCATTATTAATTTTAATGGGAAATTGTACTTTAAGATTTGTTAAAAATTAATTTGTAAGTTTTATTTTTTAAAGAAACATACCACTCCTTAATATCTTTTTAATTAAAAGGAAATTTTTTTTAATGCAATTGGTCGATTTGTAATTTTTTTCATTAATTAAAATAAAAATCATTTAAATTATCAGTTTAAAATTAATTTCTAATTATTTTGGTATTTCTAAAAAATAAACTAAGTTTAAGCTGGGAATCATAACTTTTATTTTTTATAAAAGACTAAAATAAAAATTAATCTAAAAAATACATTATTTATTTAAGTTAAAAGGTAATAAAGATACTTACGGTAATTCATTTAAAGATTATGTCTAAATCGACCACACAATATTATAAAAAGCTCAAAAACAGCAAATTAAAAATCATGTATTCAGTAAAGTGTTAGACTAGATTATAGAAATAGAAACGTTTATGAAACTACCATTATTGAAGCATTTTATTTAAGTGTAGACCTATTAAACTATGTTACTCTCAGGCAAACTAAATTTAAATATGCTATCAGCTGGCTTGAATAGTAATAGAGTTAAAATGTCTGCACTAGATGTAATGCATTCTTGAAAACAAAAGTGAGTTTGAATTATTTCAAATCAATGTAATTTGTTAATTACTTTTAGTATACATATCAAAAATCTTTTAAGCTTGTGAAATTTTTTTAACTTAATATATTTTTGAAATGTTACACATGTTATTACCATTATTTTCTGATGAAGTGTGTGTGATAGTACATATTTATTCATTGAATTTGCATGAGTGAAGTATAATTGTTATTTACGTCTGTTGATTGTATAAAATGTAATTTGAAATAACTTTATGATATTGTAGTTAAATCTCAGACTTTTAAAATGTAAATAAATATATATCATCCTATGAAATATTCTACATCATATATCTTCATTTCAAATAAAGTATACTTTTTATTCACTTTTAACCATTATATTTATTTATCTATTTTTTTGTATTTGTATCTCATGTTTCTTTTAAACAACTTAAATAAAAAATAAGAAATAATCTGTCTATACAGTATTAATAAAAAATAGTATACAGACTAAAAATAATAAAGATAAAATAATGGCACATTGTTATGATTCATAATTTGTAAAAAAGCATTTTTTCAGTTTTAATTATTTAAAATGCTGTAAATAGCTTTCATAGCATTCCAATGTAATTAGTCCTAGGAATTGAATAAAATATGATCATTGTTTTGCAACTATTTATTTTCTATGGAGTTGGATTGAATGGTCATAAACAAATATATAAGTACACTTTACATAATTTGTTTTACTTGTTAGTAGCAGCATTCTTTTAAAAATCTGATGTTAGATACTACAGTTTATTTGGATTAAACTAAGAAATACTTTAATAATAAGAACAAGTACTTATTGACAGTTTTAATTTGAAATAAATATTTTATTTTAATTCTGGGTGGACAACTTGGTTTAGATTTAATTTTTTATTAAAAATAAGAATTCTCCAACCTCAGCTTTTGACAATTTTTAAAAATTTTCATAAAAAAAATACATATATATGTTCTTAAAATTTCAAATAGTTTGTGGCAATGTTATTTTTCTGGGCAGATATGGAGGATGTGTTTCCCTAAGCATTTTGTAAATCTAAGAAAAAAAATGTTTTTGATAAGTTTCAATATATTTTTTTTATAAGTTTTAATACATTTTTTGATAAGTTTTAATAAATTTTTCGACGAATTTTTATGTTTTAAAAATACTATGGACCTCAAAAGCAGATTGCCAAAATCGCAAATCTTTAAAAATCAAACTGGGCATTCCCATAAACTCTTTTTATTATTTTTTTCCCTACAAAATAAAGCACTGGTTAATCCTAGGAACAAAAATTGGATTAGTTCAGAATATTTTTCTTTATTAAAATGCAATATTAGTTAACCTTTATAAAGAAAAAACTGATAAATTCAAATTTGGTTTTATTTTTGTTTTTTTAGTAACATTTTAAACTATTGTTTTATTATACAGAAAATTTTCAGTAATAGCTGTATCACACGGACCCCTTTAACAGAACTTTTACCCTTACACAATGTTACAGTCAGCAAAAGTTGCGTGACCTTGATGAAGGGAAGAATTCTCTCACTATTCTTGCTCATAGAGCGTTTTCAGCGTAGCACAGAAAATGTTGGCGATTCATTCAGCACTGATCAACTGACCAATAGGACCGGAGCGAAAAATTAAATAACACCATGAGAAGTTTGAAAAACGTGTTTACCGAACAAGAAATAAGATGAATGATCATGTTTTGTAAAATGTTTGCCTTGCTATCATTCCCCGTGTGATACAGCTATAATGGAAATGTTTGTTAATGTTCTTCAAACTTCACTAATATGTACATATATATGCATACACACACACACATACATAAAAAAAAAAAAAAGACAGTAACACAATTTAATATGAATCTCTAATGAGCATCAACTTTTCTCATTTTAATAATTATCTCTTTCTATTTTATGAATGAAATATACATGTAGTAATAATCACATTTCAGAGTGCATGTCCAAAGAATTCTGACACCTCATTTTAGAAAATATCTTTAAAACAATTTAAAAGCACTTTTCGCATCCACCAATTGAAAATCTGTTTGAATAGAAAAATTGCTCAGAAGAGATATCTTTTTAAAATGTATGCTGATAATTGTTCTTTTCAATACTATATTGTGAAACTGTCGTTAGATTCAATAGCAGCAAAATATCAGTTTTTTCTGGATATAATTACATTGGTGTAAGGAAAAACAAGGCCACTATTTTTGATAATAAAACAAATAATGGATTTTGACAAACACCGTATGTTTTTCATAGTGATATATATATATATATATAAATTTTGAATAATTGCACCAGTAATTCATCACTGAGACACGAAATTATATAAAACAAAAAGTAATGCATGAAAATATTAAGTTTGGTTGGTATTGGATCATTTGATGCAAAACAAACAAAACAGGTTTTTAATGAAAATCATAAATGTAGATCATATTTATTTATGAGAAAATAGAAAGCAAAGTAGTACATTTCATGATTTTTTATTCAAGTATTAAAATTTATATTAAAAGTTGATACAAAATTATGATTTTCTTTATGTACTTGAAATTTCAATATTCATTATTAGCTTTAGGAATGGGAAGGTAATATTTATTTATTTATATTTATTTTTTTTACCATTAAGTACCGAAAGTAAGCTCTCTCCAAATACAATCCTCACCCCTAATCTATGTACAGTTTTCCAATTGTATAAGCTATCCCTTTGAAAATACCCTTGATATTTGCCTATCCTTTTCAAAAAAAGTACCAATTGTAAGCCTCTTTTAAAATCATTAGAATTTCCTGTGTGTTAAAAGGGGGCTTACTTTCAATATTTAATGGTAATTAAGATTGAATAATAAGTAATAACTTGGCATAATTTAATAATAATAATGAAAAATTTTGAGGGGAAAATACAATATTTCTACTGCTTGTTTGAGCATGATGGAAACTTCTTAAAATTAAAAAAATATGTATTTCACATTATAAATAAACATCTCTCTTTTAAATGTAGAAAATTCTGGTCATGAGTTTATTTTTGTCGCAAAAATATTTTAAAATAGAGCAGAATTGAACAAATAATTATATAGCAATCATCATAAATCAATATAAATGGCAGTACTAATTTCCTTTCTGAAATCACGCTTGTAAAACTATCTAAATTCTTTTTCTATTTGACTGAAAATATTAAAGTCACTGAAATGAAAAAGAATTTTGAGAAAAACCCTGGGCAAATCTGAATTTCTTTATTTATCTCCAATGTGTTTAGTAAAAACTGATGGCTTGGTATTGCGACTGACATTTCAATAAATAACTGATTTTTCTTGAGAAGTTTATGAGCACAAATAAACTAATGTTTTTCATTGCGCATAGAGGTGATCTTTATTGTATGCCACTTGAAAATATACTTATTACAATACCGGTTCCATCATCAACAGGCAAAATCTTACAAAATTGAACAACACATTTTTAACCAGATTGGGGAAATATTTCAAACGAGATTTAAATCTGTTGTGCAACTGTTGACAGATTCTCATTTTATAATAATAAATGTTTTTACATGTCTTCTTTTCTTAAAAATCAGATAAAATATTATTCATTTGACAGTAATATTTTCATCTGTTTTAAGTCTAATATTGATCTTATCAGAGTACATGCATCTGTGGTATGGGAATACAAGCTATGGTATATATGATATTAATTGAGTTTCAGGTTCCTCTTTATTTACATATATATATATATATATATATATATATATATATATATATATATATATATATATATATATATATATCACATACATAACTGAGCATAGTTTTTAAATAAATATACATATTTTTTTTTTAGGAAACAAAAATATTGTAATCTAATTTAATGACCACATTAGCCATTCATAAGATTTAAAAAAAAATAACTTAAGATCATAACAGATATTTTTTAAATATTTTCAAGCAGAAAAAAAAAATCCATTTGTAAGATGTTCACAAACATGGCACAGCTTTGAAGTCCAACTATCTTTCATATAGTAAACAGAAATTGTCTAACTGAAAGCAAAAACTTATCCTTAGATATCTTTTTAAGAGATACCATGATTCTTTACAAAATATTAATTTTTTAATGTTATGAGATGGAAAAATATACTACAAACTAACTTTCTATGTCACACATGTCATAATAAAACAACCAAAAAAATGTAACAAATGACACATTTTGCAACCTAATTCTGTTATTTTAAGAATATGAAAACAATTTTGATTTTTTTCATTCATATTATGGGCTTTTTGATTGTTATGCCTATACAATATTATTGACACCCAAATTTTCATTAAGCTCTCTTTTTCTCTCTCTCTCTCTTTTTTAATCAAATAGTAGAATTGTTTATTGATTTCTATCATCAAAAATTGCAAAAAGATAAATATATACATATGTATAAATATATATACATATATATATCTTTAATAATAAAAGAATTAATCTTGTAAACTAGCTACTATTGAAATGGTTTTTACACATTTTTATTTAAATTAACCTAATTTTATATATAAAGAAGGAATTTTGTAATATATTTTTAAACATTTCTTGATATCATAGAATTATAAAAATTATGTTTACAACTTTGTTTCTGAGAACAATACATCCAATTTAGTATTTTTAATACTTAACTACAAATCAACACATTAATTTTAAGGCATTTTTTTGTTAGCCCCCCTTCCCCCCCCATGCATGCATGTGTGTGCACACACACACACAGAGATGATAAAATGCCAAATATTCTCTGCAACTGAAACAATGGATTTTATTTTGTGTCAATAAATTCTCATCAAAATATGAGAAATAGCTGTGAAACTACCACAATAAATTATTTTGTAAGCTAAAAAGCAAAAAATAAATTACATAAAGAAATGAAAAGTATAATATTTTATAAAATACGCTTTTATCAAATAGTTTCATGTAAATTTATTTATGATTACATGTTAAGAAATCAATTTACCCCCCAACACACACACACACACACACAAAAAAAAAAAAAAAAAAAAAAAAATGTTTAAAAAATCTTTCATTTTTGGTTTCTTATTGTCCTATCTTAAAATTGGAGCAGATTAAAAAGTAAATATATTTTTAATAAATTCACTCTCTTGCACTTTCTACTATGTATATAAAAAGCAGTTAATTTTTCATAATTGAGTTTGGCACCCATGCCAAATTAATGTAGCAATAGATTTTTTTTTGGGGGGGGGGGGAATTAGGCCTGGTTTTTAAAATAAACATTAAATGGTTATAAAAGTGTTTTTTTTTCTTTTTTTTAAACTATTTTAAACTTAATTACTGAAGGAAAAGGTTGGTATAATAGTATGTAACATGGAAAAGGAACATAACTCATAATTTAATTTTTACTTAACACACTTTCAAGCTGCTTATACTGTTAATTATGAAATTTTATGAGGACATTTTTACCTTTATGTAGACGTGAGCTATATTTACTACACTCCACAAATTAATAGTTACTTGCCACAAGATAATGTATTTGATTATGAGAGAATGATTAACAATTGTCTATTATGGAGTAAATACGCAAAATAAAGTATATATATATAGATATATATTTCATATAAATATTTTTTACAAAAATATGTTTGTATAATTTAGCAAAATAACATTTAAAGAAGCATAACACTAACTTTAAAACAAAAGTTATTTCTCAGCTGCGTCTTCTTCATTTTCATCTGAACTTGACCCATTCCTTTGTTCTTCATCCATTTTCTATGATAAAATGAAAACTTTAAGAAAACAGTACATTGTTTAAAATGCAAGCAATTTCAGATAAAATAAATGTTTTGAAAAAAATAAAGCATTGTTTTTAATACAAATATAGCTCACATTAAGATTCCTTTCAATATGCAAATCTTTGCCGAGAATTTATTTATTTATTTGGTAAAGTGATAAACTAACAGGGAAATTCCTAAAATTGCATTTTCACTGAAATTTTCTAAAAGTTTTTATATCTAAAGCCTAAAAATCTCATTCGGGAATGAATATGCATAAAATATATCATTCTGATTCAAACATTATAAAGCATTTCAGCCTTATGAAAATGCATTACTTCCTTTGCATCAGGGAAACATCTAACATCCTGGGATGTTAGCCCACCATGCAGAAATTTAAGCAGCAAATTCGTACAATCAATGATGTATAATCCAGAAACGTCTATTATGTGCACAAGATGTTGAAATGTAAACAATGAAAATTGTCATTAACAGTTAATCGCATAATGTTAAATTTGGTACTTTTTTTTTTTTTTTTTTTTTTTTTTTTCAGTAATCAATTTTCCAATGAATAAATATTTAAATATAAATTGGATAAATATATTTAAATTTCCTTGAGTAACAAAATTTTATCTGTGTGCAAGAAGTAATTAATGTTCATAGACTGCAGGAAACAGTTATTGACAACAAATCAAAACAGAAACTATCACTTTGTTGTGTAAATGTTTAAAATTTGTATTCTATATAATTTAAAATTCCTTTAATCTTACTTATTAAATATAACCAACCAGTCTTACATTATCTATTTTTCCCATTGTAATTTTTGTGCAGTTGTTTTTAATTTATAGTCCAACCTTAAAAAAATAAACTGTAAACAAAGGGATGATCTATAATCTGCAAAAATGCATAATCTGCCAAACCCTCAGCCCCTAAGTGTGCACATTTCACAGAATTGACTGTACAGATAAGAAATTACCAAGATGTAAACAAAATATTATTTGTTTAAAATACCGAATTAAAAAAAGTATATCAGAAGGTAAATGTTCATTAATTGTAATAAGTTTATTCATTATTGAAATTAATTTCTTTTTATTTATGCATAATATATATAATAATACATTTTAATGCATGTTCAAACTCTGTGCTTGCTCTTAGAGATAAATATAAGTTTGAATTTCAAACGAATACTAATTCTTCAAGAATTAATAAATAAACATTAGTAATAACTAATAAATAAAAATTTTGGAGACATGAATATATAGGAAATAAGATTTCTTTGACTAATCTAGTTTGATAATTTGGTTCTAAAATTACACTGATCACAAAAATATGGTGATCAAGCATTAATATTAGGCAATAATAAGTAACTGTCAAGTAAAAAAATGTGTTTACTATTATTATACAAATAATTTTTACTTTTAATGGCTGAATAAATTTTAACATATTTATGCATCTATCTATATTTTTTGCATTTAAACACAAAAGCATAGAAAGAAAAATTAAACAATGAGGAAAATATATCACATCTTTTTAAAAGAAAATATAAAAATATAAATCTCAATGATATCAAGCTGGAGATTACTCATCAAGTGGCCAAACAGGCACATGTGTTCCTTCAATTCCTATCACTTGTCTTCAAAAGTTGGGTATTTAATTAAATAAATATGTATATATTTAATTTATTATATAATTATTATATTTTATATGTATATCTATATTTAATTAAATACCCAACATGCAGTGGTGTAGTCGAGGGGGGACGCAGGGGGACGGCGTCCCACCACTTTTTTATTTTCTTTCATGCGTCCCCTTACTTTTTTATCTCAAGGGGGACGCTAAAGACGCGAGGGGACGCAGATTCTTCTGATTCATTAAATGATTAAAATTTAAAAAAATATATTAAAAAATTAACAATTTTGAGTATAGAATTGATATTTTAAACCATTTTAGTTTTCGTTAACAACATAACAACGGCACTCAAAAAGATAAATTACCATTAATGAAATACTTTACTAACATTAGTTCTTTCAAAGGCATACATTACTTTTACTTGGAAGTCTATTATCCCCTTCCTGTTTCCTATCAGAAAGATCATACAAGCTCCCGAAAAAAACCTTGGACACACCGCAGTCTCAGTTTTAAAAATATCCAGATGTTCGAGAATTGAAAGTCTGGTCATTTTTTTACTCACATGACAATTAGCAACAGCATGCTTCCATTAGTCAATAAATAAGGTCTTTAAAGACATTCAGGGTAATTGTCATAGCTGTCATATGCTGTTAGTTAATAATGGTCATCAATTGGCCGGTATATGGCGTCTGCAGTTGAATACAGACTAGTCAATAAAAGATCATCAATGCAGACCGACAACTTCTGATACTGTTCAGTGAAAGAATCCCCCCAGAACGATTAGTCTCTTTTCTCTCGTTCACATTGACAATTATTTCTTGATTAGATTCAAACATTGGACTAGTTTAAAGTGGAGTGAGTATCTCTGAGTAGTCTCGTTTTTTCAAGCGATAAATATTTTATATCATAATTTTAATTTTTGAAGGAAAAATAACAATGAAACGATGTAGGCAGCCAAAACTGAAAAGCTTTGCAATTTCTTTCAAACGTTGCGGTACACACAATTGCATATCACAATTGCAGATCAAAAGTCAGGTCCAACAGAATTGTAAGTATCTTTTGAGTTTTGATGAATAATATCTTAAATTATTTGGTATATTTTGAATTTTTGATAAGCGTTATATATTTTCCAAATATCAATAGGTTTTTGTTATAAAACTATGTTTTTTATTGAACGGGATTAAAAAAAGGGGGCGGGGGACGGAAAAGAAACATGTTCGTCATCAATGGTGGTGGAGCAGAATTGCAACTCTAAATTTTCAAATTTAATTAATTAAATTTTCTCTTTCTCTCAAAATTTTCAAAAAATATTACAGCTTGTTTTTCTCAGAGGATTTAAGTAACTGAACAGTTAAAAGAAAAGAAAACCAAGGATTATTCATTAGGGAGAAGTGGTACACGGAAAAAAAGTTGTCGGGGAAAAAGTGACATAAACTACAAAAGCGGAAAAAAAGTGATATAAAGTACAATAGCGGAAAAAAAGTTATTGGAAAAAAGGTGACAAGGAGAAAAAAGTTACCGGAAAAAAAGTGACAAGGACTTGATTTTGGAGATTCATTATTGATTTTTGGGATTCATCGGTTAAGTATGAAAGGAGATTGGGGGGGAGCTCTTAATTTAGGTAAATGAGTTTTTCATGCTGAATTAACTGTTTTGGTTCAATTTTTGGATATACGTTCATACTGAAAAGACGCTTGCCTGATTAGTTTTGGGAACGAACGATTCCCCCTTTCCTCCCATCGCCGTAAATTAGATGAATGGGTTCTTATGCAGAATTATCCAAACTGTGTCAAATTTTGGATATAGTTTCTTTCTGATAAGGCTTATATATAGTATATAATACCTGAAGAATTTTGGGAGTTTAATGGTTAAGTATAGAAGGGAAAATGGGGATAATTTCTTTTAAATTAAATTAATAGCTTTTACGCAGAATTATCCGATTTGTTTGGAATTTTGGACATAGATTCATTATGATAAGCGCTATATCTCTGATTAGTTATGGGGTTCTTTTGCTTATTATAAAGGAGGGGGGGGGGGGCAATTATCTCCATCTCAAATTAGATACATCGGTTTTTATGCAGAATTATCCGATGTATTTCAAATTTTAAATATAGGTTCTTTCTGTTAAGGTGAATCCCTGAATAATTTTAAGGGTTTAATGGCTAAGTCTGAAAGGGGGCGGGGGATAGCCCCTCTTTAAATAAATAAATGGCTTTTTACGCAGAATTAACCGATTTGCTTCGAATTTTGGACATAGGTTCATTATGATAAGACGTATCCCTGATTAATTTATGGGTTCCTTTGTTAATTAAAAAGGGGAAGGTGATTTCCCCCCCCCCTTAAGTTAGATAAATTGTTTTTTAGGCACAATTATTCAATATATTTGAAAATTTTTATGTAGGTTAATTCACATAAAGTGAATCCCTGAATAGTTTTAAGGGCTTAATGGCTAAATACAGAGGGGGGGAACGGGGGGATAATCCCCGTTAAATTAAATGAATACTTTTTACGCAGAATTATCTGACTTGCTCCATATTTTGGATGTAGGTTCATTATGATAAGGCGTATGCCTAATTAGTTAAGGGGTTCTTCTGCTAATTAAAAATGGAGGCGAGCGATTATTCCCCCCTCTTAAATTAGATTTTTTTTTTATGTACAATTATCCGATGTACATCTCTGATTAGATATGAGGTTCTTTTGCTAAGTATAAATGGGAGGAATGTGCGATCCCCTACTCCTTAAATTAGATAAATTGGATTTTTTGCAAAATTATTCATTGTATTTTAAATTTTGGATATAGGTTTTTTTTGATAAAGTTGGAGAGTTTAAAGAAATAGAACCCTGAATAGTTTTAGGGGTTTAATGGCTAAGTATAGAGGAGGGGAATGCCGGATAATCTCTCTTAAATAAGGTAAATAGCTTTTTTTACGCAGAATTATCCGATTTGCTTCAAATTTTGTATATAGGCTGATTATGATAAGGCGCATCTCTGATTACTTATGAGTTTCTTTTGGTAAGTATCAATGGGGGAACAGGCGATTATCCCGCCCCCTCCCCTAAATTAGATAGATTGTTTTTTATGCATAATTATCCGATGTATTTTAAATTTTGAATATAGGTTCTTTCTCATAAAGTGAATTCCTGAATAGTTTTAAATGTTTAACGGCTAAGTATTGAGGAGGGAATGGGAGTTTAGCTTCTTTTTTTCTGTGTATTCTTCTAAAGGCTTTTCTCTGCTCAATATGCGCAAAATCTTTTGACACATTTACAAATTCATATTTCTATGCAAAATTATAAAATTGGAAGATCTGATTATGGAAGTATAATTTCGAAATGAATTCTGTTTTCTATTTTTTTAATTAATTAATTACCTATTAATTTATAAGTGTTTTTGATCACGTAACGTAACGTTTTTCTGCCTCTGTTAATTGTTTTTTTCTGTCCTCATCAGGAAATTCGGTTCAAAATGCCAGCTTTGAAAACATTTTCTGAAACATGTACTGCGTTTGCCCCCCCCCCCCCCCCCCACCAAAAAAGTGAAGATCTTTACGAAAATTACATTTCTATTTCTCTGTTTATATACCGGGTGATCCAGAAGTTTCGGGAGTTTTGAAAAGTTAATAATTAGGAAACTATGTATAATACAAAGGTTCTGTTTTCAGATATATGCTCAGAAACATGTGGGATTTTTGTTTAGAATGAATATTTTAAAATATATATAGTTACCATTTTTAACAACAGGTGGCGCTGTTGTATAAGACTGAATGTACCTATGACGAGCGTTATATAGACACATGTGTTCATTGCGAAACTTCTTTTCTATGATATTGATGAGATTTCGTTTTAAGGGTGATTTATGTTCAAACATTTTTTGTAAGGTAAATGAAATTGCATTGTAAGGGAAATTTGATGCAAAATTTCATGAGCGACTGCAGTGTTTAGACATTGTCTAGACTATGTTTAATCACACCTTTGCATGTCGCGTTGTTTTCATATCGTACAATACGTCAAGTTAAAACTGCAAAAGAATCGAAGACCATTGCAAATGTGAAATGCTATGGTAAGCAAAGTTTGAGAAAAAGGCTCATTGGAAGATCGTAATAGAAACAAGAGATCCCAAATGTCTGTTACAATCGTAAATTAGGTAGGATTCTATGCCAATACTCTGTAGAAATCACCAGTTCATGGTGAGTGCAGTAAACTTGTGATATCACGATGAACTGAAATTTCTTCTGGAATTTCTTTCTGCTCTGAGGAAACTGTGCACGCTGTTTTGCATCGGCTCACGGCGGTACTTATAAGCCATGAGCGTCATGATTAAACTTTGTAACCCTTGGACACTAATTCGTTCTTTTAAATGAGCTGTATCATACTATAAAAACAATACTATCAATTTTAGCGCCACCTGCTGTCAAAAAGTGCAACTAACATAATATATTTTTTTCATCGAAAAAACAAATCCCACAAGTTTCTCAGCATTTCTGTGAAAACCGCATACTTCTATTGTTTATGGTTTTCTAATTATTAGCATTTCAAAAGTCCCGGGACTTCTGGATCACCCGGTATAAAAATAATAAATGCGTTTTTTTACTTGTTATACAATACCGATAATAAAAAGCATAATTTATATTAAAAAAATCAATTAAGAATATACAAATTCTAGAGTATTCTATAGAATATATAGAAATCTGTTTTTATCTAAATTAATCCATTATACATTTTTGTTTGTGATTTGATTGCACTTTTATTGCAGCAATATAATGAGTTTTATGTGATTGGGTTGAATGTAAATCCGACAAAAAAATGGAAGTTGAAATTTTTCACGAATACAATATTTTCTCTTTGTAAAGACAGAAGAAGTTAAAAAATTAACAAACTGCTAATTTTCTAATTTTAGGAGCAATTTAACAAAGGTCTTGTTATTTACTTATTTTATTTATTTGTTCTATTAATACTTGAAAATATTAATGCAACTGGTCAAAACATAAATAAAAACAATATTGCAAATTTAAATTAATGGCATTGAGCTCATAGACTATTCAGACTAACTGCATAATACATCCTTTTTTTTTTTTTTTTTTTTTTTTTTCAAGGAATAATGTCCCTCGAAAAACAAATTAAACATACATAGTCAGCGATATGCTTTATCATAATAAACCTATATCCAAAATTCGAAGTAAATAGGATAATACTGCATAAGAAGCCAATTATTTAATTTAAGAGAGGTTATCCGTCATTCCCTTCTCTATACTTAGCCATTAAACCCTTAAAACTATTCAGGATTCACTTTATCCGAAAGAACCTATATCCAAAATTTGAAATACATCGGATAATTTTGCATAAAAGCCAATTTATCTAATTTAAGGAGAGGGGGATAATCGCCAGTTTCCCCTTTTATACTTAGCAAAAGAACCCCATAACTAATCAGGGATGCGAATTATCATAATGAACCTACATCCAAAATTTGAAGCAAATCGGATAATTCTGCGTAAAAAGCCACTTATTTAATTAAAGAGGAGCAATCCCCCGGTCCCCTTTATACTTAGCCATTAAAGACTTAAAACTATTCAGGGATTCACCTTATCAGAAACAACTTATATTTAATATTTGAAATACATCGGATAATTCTGCATAAAAACCGATTTATCTCATTTGAGAGGGGAGGTGATTGCCGTTCTCCAGCAAAAGAACTCCATAACTAATCAGAGATAGGTCTTATCATAATAAACCTATGTCCAAAATTCCAAATAAATCGGATAATTCTGCTTAAAAAGGGATTAATTTAAGGGAGGCTATCCCCCGTTCCCCCTCTATACTTAACCATTAAACTCCCAAAATTTATAGAAAATTTGACATCGTTGGATAATACTGCATAAAAACCCATTTATATAATTTTGGGCGGATGGGGAGGGGGAGAGTAATTGTTTGTTTCCAAAACTAATCAGGCAAGCATCCTTTCAGTATGGACGTATATCCAAAAATTGAACCAAAACAGTTAATTCAGCATGAAAAAACCATTTACCTAAATTAAGAGCCTCCCCCCGATCAAAGAAATCCGACTTAACCAATGAATCCCAAAAATCAATTAATTGTCACTTTTTTTTCCTGGTCACTTTATTTTGGTAACTTTTTCGCGTTTAACTTTTTTTCCGCTTTTGTAGTTTAAGTCATTTTTTCCCCCTAGATTCGGGAGAAGAATTGTCCCCTTGAAGCCTCCGTAAAAGACTATTTTTAATTTTGTTTCTCTTTTACATTTGCGATTTTTTCCCCCCGTAAACCAAAGATTAAAATGCACCAAGTGTTCAGAAAAAGAAAAAAAAAAAAAAAAAAAGATCTGTTTTATTACTTTATTTTGTAAAAAAGCTGATAGAAATTTAATTTGGGGTTTGTAATATACATCTTATTTGTTATATTTCTAAATAAAATTTTTTTTGAATTACTGCAATATTGTTTAAAAATGTCTGCAAGCTGTATAAAGTTTGCAGCACCATAAAAAAATACAACATTTTAAACTTAGACTGTCTATATATATTATTATGATTTGCATTAAAGAGATTCTTTAATGCAAATTAAATATGTGGCACTTGTAATTCGTTTAAATGTTACCACAGAACATTTCATTAAATTATGCTATAAGGAAAGAAAACTCTTTATATTCTATTTTAATGACGTTACATGCCTTCAAAACATAATGAAATTTATATATATTACAGAAATGCGTAACAATATGCTTAATATAGAATAAGGATTGAGTAGCTTTTATCGTTCATTTACAGGGATATGCAAAGAAATTACATGTCAATTTGTCCCTTTTTATTATTCCAAGTTTTCTCATTCACATCAGAAAATTCTTATGTTATTATCTTCTTTACTTAAAAGAGAGACATTTCAGGATTACTTAAAGGAACAATTCTTTGAAAATCTCTGTTATGAAATCAAACTTCCTCATTTAAAAGAACTCCATTTCTTTTTTTTTTTTTTTTTTTTATGTATATTCTGTGTTTGACAAATTTACTAGTTTTTCTTTCTTTCTTTCTTTCTTTTTTTAATTTAAAATTTTCGATTTCATACCATAAAATTTCAAAGGAATTTTCTTCTTTTTGTAATCATGAAATGCCCTTCTTAAATAAACAGAAGAATATTATATGATTTTTCTGGTATGAAGGGAAATTTTTGAAATAGAAAAGGGCTAAATTGGCTACTTAAACTTTTTATATGAATTTAGAATCACCCTGTATTTAAAATTGTGTTTGAAGTAAAAAATTGTTAAAATTGTTGTAACATAAAATAAATTACGTTGAATGAATTTCTTTTCCATTTTAAATAACTACGTACAAAATAAATAAATAATTTAAAATGCAACTTTCTTTTAATTTTAATTAAATTATAATTTAAAAATTTAATTACTTTTAAAGGTAAATTTAATTTAATTTTTAATTTTAATTAATTTTAAAATAAAAATTATTTTTTTTTTAATTTAAATTTAATTTTTCAATTATTTATCCCTGGAATTCACAATCAAGTTAGCCGTATGGGTGATAGAGATCCTAATGTTCGAGACTATGAGCGTCCCCCCACTTTTTTTTCCAGGACTACACCACTGCCAACATGTGAAGACACATGATATAGATTGAAGGAAGACATGTGGCTATTTGGCCACATGATGAGTAATCTCCAGCTTGATATCGTTATTGACATTTATATTTTTATATTTGCTTCTAGAAAGATGTGATATATTTTCCTCATTGTTTAATTTTTCTTTCTATACTTTTGTGTTTAAATTTAAATGCAAAAAATATAGATAGTTAGGTAGAAAAAAATTATAGAACCAAGTTTTATACTGATTTTTATTGCATCATATTTTAACAACAATTGTGAGCTCTTTTAAAAATAAATCTTACAAAATATCAGACATGCCAACCTTAAAAAATGAGAAATTATAGCACAAAACATTCAAATTAATCTGGAGGTTGATTGGTTTTTCATATTTTGCAGCCATTTTTTGACATTTGCAAAAGGAATAATGTTTCAGTCTTTCCACTCAATCTAGTAAAATTTCTTCCTCTGATAATTTTTATGTGATTTTTAGAGCTTCTCATTTTGCACCTTTTTTTGACATTTCCAAAAGGAGCCCAGTTTCAATTATTTTTAGTCTAGTAAAATAAATTTTGATGAAATTCATAATTTTTTCTTGTGATCATTTCACGATGTTCACAGTTTTTTTCCCACAATTGTAATTTACGTTTTTCTATTGCAATTTTTTATTGAAATCTGCCCTTTTTATCACAAACTTTTGATGAATTTTTTTTACTACAATCCTTTGATGAATTTTGTGTTTTTCACTGTGATCTTTTGACGAATTTTGTGTTTTTCACTATGATCTTTTGACGAATTTTGTGCTTTCTTTCCATGATTTTTTAATGAAATTTGCATTTTCTTTCAATGATCTTTTAATGAAATTTGTGTTTTCTTATTGATCTTTAGATGAAATTCGCATTTTATTTCTGCGATATTTTGACAAAATTAGTGTTTTTACCACAATCCTTTAAGAAATTTATTTTCTTCTGCGATCAATTGAGGAAATTTAATTTTTTTATGCAGTCATTTGTCAAAATTCAAGATAGTTTATCCTGAAAGATTGGCAAATTTCACAACAGTTTTGTGGCAGCGCCATCTTGCATGGTCAGTAAAATGAGGTTATCACAGGAAGCGATCGAGCTAGCCTTTTGCTCAGCACTTAAGATCTCGCTTTCTTACAGTAGGTTCTCCAATTCAAACCCTGCCGTGGCACATCGCCTGCATGGCGACTTTGGACAACAAACACGCACTTCACCATCTTCACTCTAGACCAACAGATGGCAGCACTAAAAACACCCCCGGCATCCAAAGCCTGTGAAATGCTTGCAGCATGCAAAGCTTGCCACGCTGTGCGTCATCGAGGGAGCACACATGCACTTGGCAGCAGAACGACAATGACAGCATCACTCTGATAACAGCCAGCTTAACACGAGTACACATCACTTGTCCAACATCAATGTGACGTCCTTCTTTATGGGGGTGGAGTACTATGGCGATGCCATCTTGATGGTTAGTAAAATTAATTTCTCACAGGAAGTGATCAAGCTAGCCTTTTGCTCGGCACTTAAGATCTCGCTTTCTGACTGTGGGTTCTACAGTTTGAACCCTGCCTTGGCACATCATCTGCAATTTTGCACAATCTTTTGACAAAATTCTTTCTGAACTCTTAGTGAACTTAGAAATTTTATTCAGTGACCAACTGAAGATAATCACCATTTATTTTTGAATAATATGACAAAATACCCAATATTTTTCCACAATCATTTTAAAGAATACCTTTAAGATTTTCCATTCTAAGAAAAAAAAATTTTTTTGTTACTGATTCATGAATCGGTTAAGGGAAATTCCATAAAAGAAAGAAAAATGCAGACTTCCAAGAAACTTCAGCAAGTAGCTGAAGAATCATAGGTCTGCAGAGGCATTTGCTGGGAGAAATACTGCATAACATTTGTTAATATGCAGGTTTTCTTTTTCTGTGTGCAAATCACTTGATTCCGCTCAATATTTCAAATGCTTCTCCTCAAGAAATTTAAAATGGCACTCCAGTTTTTGAGGAAAGGAATTCCTGTAAAAATATTTAGACACATGATTCACTCATGGTTAATATCCTTTATATGGGTTTTATGTTAAGAAATTTGTTTTGCAGCTCATATTTTTTTTCCCCCTAGGACATTTTTAATGTCTGAATTTTTAGACTTATGACCAATTTTCAGGGCCATCGCTAAGACTTTTTATTGGTGGGGGAGAAGACCTTAAATTGCCAAGTCAAATTTTCATATTTGCCAACTCGTTTTATAATTTTGCCAAGTTACCACACTTAGAAAATGTAATACAGTTCTTATTAGTAAAAAGTTTAATAATATTTCCAATTAGAGTTGTAACTTTTGCAAATTCTATCAAAAATAGAAAATGTACTACAATTTTTATTAAAATTTTAATTAAATTTGCCAAGTGTAACAACATTTGCAAATGTTTGGGGGGGGGAGGCTCCCCCCTGTCCCCCCCTTAGCGAGGCCCCTGCCAATTTTTTAAAACTTTTGGAACCTAAAACATTAAAATTTCTGAAATTTCAGAGCAGAATCGCTCTTGAAAAATATGCTGTGGGGATGAAAAATTGCAACTAGAAAAAAAATTGTGTTTTTTGCAAAAGATTAATTTATAGTTTAAGACTGATTTTCTGAACATTGCAATTTACAGATCCAAATTGTAGCAACTATGATTTTTTCATAGCAGATGACAGGCCTGAAGTATATATCTATATATTTATATTTTTTAAATAAAACCAACACTAAAATAGATTATTGTAAGTCTGATCTTTGAGATTTTATCTTGTTTTCAAGAACCTATTCTATTAGCAAATAGAACTTATGATAAATGATGAACATTTAACATTAAATTGTTAATATTGGTTAAAAGTAATAGTGATATGCTAATAATTAATAAATATCAATAATTAATTATGGGACTAGAAAAGTGCAAATGTGATATTTTAGTTTCTTTTTTTACAAGATGAAGATCTAGCTTACAGAAATTTTAGAGGGTAAATATCACTATGCTAGATAATGATTTGTGGTTTAAGTGTCATCTAATAAATTCAAAATGTGAAAATGTAAGAACAAATTCATAACTTATATAACAAAATTACATTATGCATATTATTATGTTTTACATAAACTTACCATTTTTATTAGATCCACAAGCTTAACATTACTTTCACCAGAGCTGATACCAACAATATCCCAAGGAATGGCATGGTAGCTTAAAGTATTTGGTTGAACTCCTAAATTTTCATCAACATACCGAAATTCTGGAATCTAAGATTATATTAAAAATTAAAGAATATAAAATCTATTATACAAAAACTTTTATATTCAAAGATAACATAGAACAATGTAGTATTACACTTGTACAAATTCAATTGCCAAAAAAATTGTAACTACAGAAGATTTTTAGGGAGCATCCAGAAAGTAAGTTCTATTTACAACTTTTTACAGCAACTCTGCAACTGCAAAAGTGCACTTGCATGTCATGTAGTGAACCTATCATCCAGAGCAATTTCTCCAAAATTCTGTTCTTTGTAGTGAACTATAACTAGAGAAACTGTGACAGTTTTTTGTACAGAATTACATTACAAAGATTCCTTAAAATATTTTTTAAATATACAGAATACATCTTACACTAAAACCCTATAAACATTACAGCTGAGATTTGCAAATTGTTGTGCAGAACACTTTTTGCTCAAAAATAAAAAAGCAAATTACTACAAAATTAACATCAGTACTCTCTAAAAACTACTGATTACTATATTGCACTACTTACAGCATTCTACTTCCAGCCACCCAACCAGAAACATATGTGTTAGGGGAAAAAAAAAAAAAAAAAAAAAAAAAAAAAAAAAAAAAAAACAGTGCATATACTTGGTAATGAACTGATGATGTGGAAAAACAAAATACCTATTAAGTGCTCTGTGAATTAAATGCATTTTTAAATGCACATAATGTGCAAAATGTTAAAATTTATGGTCAAATTAGTGAAGTGTATATTGTGATTATCTAGATTGACTCAATGGTATGGAAATGAGTATGATTATTTAATGAAAAATAAAAAAGTGTGTTTGGTGAGGGAAACAATGAAAAACCATTTCTAGTGACATATGAATAGCTCCATACTGCCAAAATACAAAGACTTCATCGAATCAGAGTTTCATTCTTTTTTGCACCTAAAAGCTTCCCAGAAATTTCAAATTGGTAATGCTTTCAATCTGTTATTACCAAAGACAAGTTTTTTTTTTTTTTTTAATGGAGTTGCAAAATATTGTGTCTTATTATGATAAATGTCTCAACAAGAATTATAATTATGGTGAATATTGCCCAAGGAATAATTATGTAATGAAATGCTTTCTTTCATTATATTTTGGGATTTTTTTTGTTTGTTTGTTAGTTTAATGACCAACTGACTTTACCTTATGGATGTTCCCTATATTAAAAATTCTTAAAGTAACTTAACTAAGTTAGATAAGTTTGAATTTTTAAATAATTTTGAGAAGTTGACATGGTTTTAGATTAACTTAGTTTCAATCATATTTCAATATTTATTTTAGCATAGATTCATTTATGCTACATTTTCTGTCTTTAAAGAAAAAAAAATTATATATGAACAACTGAAACTGGAAGCAGTACAAGAATAGGCTGGTAAAGCAATTATTAAAATATTATTATTATTATTACTATTAAATATTACCTTAAATAATGATACAATAATTACAATAATGAATACATACATTCAAGAGCCAAAATATTATAACCATCTACCTAATAACATACTGGTCCACCTCTAATTCGTAAAACAGCTGTAAACTGCCTTGGCAGGGATACCACTATCCTTAGTAGATGACTGGAAATAAATTGTATTAATTGTTTATGCAGCGGTCAAACATATCTGTGGTATTCCAACATGATTGTTTTTGAGCTGTGGGATGCCATTAACTGACATCCGAAATGTGCTCTATCGGATTAAGATCCATTGTTTTAGGCAACCAGGACGTTAACTAAAATTCAGTATTATTATGTTCTTGGAACCAATCAAACATAATTCGAGCTATGTGATATGGAGCATTGTCTTTATGAAGACTTCATTTCCATTTTGGATAGGGATGCAATGGATATCCGGCATATCCGGCTGATTTTTCAATATCCGAAATATCGTCGGATATCCGGATCATAATCACCGGATATCCGGAGAATGCAGCAAAGCAAATATAGAAGAATAACAGTAATCCTTTGATCCCAAATAATACTGAAAAACTTTTGTTTATAATGCAAAAGATGAAATAATAAGTTCCCTATCAATATGAGTAAAAGATAATTCTCAAAAGCTTAAAAAATTGCCAGCTTTCCTTACTATTTATATTAAAATTCTGTAATAAATTCAAGATTTTACATTTATATCTTTTAGAAAATTGTATCTTTACTTTCGGATTGTAAAACAAAATTTGAAGTCAAAATAGCAAATAAAGCCTTTTTGTAAAAGTGTATAAAGATAGAAAACCAACATTTAGAAATGCTCAAATAATGAAAGAAAAGGTTGCAAACAGCTGTTTCGAATCTATTGTCGAGATTCTTCATCAGTACAAGACTCAGCATGTAGAAAAAGCTAAGCTGAGCAAAGCGACAGAGAAGCGCAGGCTTATATACCATCTAGCAGCCTTCACCCGCTACGCTGGTCAGTGTTTTTTAAAGAAACTTTGAATCAAACGAAATTTTTATATCATAGTAATTTTTAGTTTTATATCATACTTTAGACTGTCTGTCATCGGTGAAAAGTCCAAAGTCCATCATCTAAACGGAAAGTTCAATGTTAGTCACCAATGAATGACGTAGCGCTCAACAAGTTAACAGTTTTAATCACATAAAAATTCATTCTGCATAGCCTTTAAAATAAAGCCAACCTTTTGTAATTGGGTTCATCTGATTTAAAACATCTCTCCATAAGTATTCAATTAAGCAACGTAGAATGCTATATTTCATTTTCTACAAAATTTCAGAAAAATTATCCAAGTAACAATGTAAGTTCCATTAAAATCTATCTAGTAGAACTTAAGTTATAAGCGGCTGGAATGAAATTTCACTTTGCGTTTTATATATATTGATATAATTAAATATATCTTACATAATCATGTTAACCTGATTATAGAACTCTCTTTCAAAATTGTAGGTACAACAGATTTTTTTGTACATTGATTAATACAAAATTCAGACTTCCTTTTATATAGATAGATTGAAAATTTCATGTTTTTGCGCAGAAGGCATTGCCAAATTAGGAAAATGCAAAGTATTTCACGAACTACTGGATTTAAAAGATTTTGCTTGGTACCATTCGATTCAGCATAAAAAAATACACTAAAATATGTTATCAGTTGAAAAATAACTACAAAAGCCAATTTTTAAGGATTTTTTTTAAATTCGTTCTTTTTTTCACCTCCCTTGGGGGTGGAATTCTCGAAAATTTCTTCTTAGCGGCACTCAGTATTATGAGAAGTGTTTTTATCCCAATTTTCAAGATTTTTGGTTCGGCAGATTTTTTTGTGCTGTGAATAATACGAAATCCAGACTTTCTTTTATATATATAGATAAGGATTGAAAATGTCAGGTTTTTGCGCCGAAGACATCGCCAAATTAGAAAAATGTGAAGTATCTCACGAACTACTTGATTTAAAAGATTTTGCTTGGTATCATTCGATTCAGCATGAAAAAATACACTAAAATATGTTATCAATTGAAAAATAACTGCTAAAGCCGATTTTTAAGGAATTTTTTTTAACTCGTTCTTTTTTTCACCCCCCCCTTAGGGGTGGAATGTTTAAAAATCTCTTCTTAGTGGCACTCAGTATTATGGGAAGTATTTTTATCCCAATTTTCAAGATTTTTGGTTCGGTAGATTTTTTTGTTCTGTGATTAATACGAAATCCAGACTTTCTTTTATATAGATTACAGGAGTGAATGATAGTAGATTCTAAATGCCTTTTTGCTACCTTACATGCATTATTTATGCATTTCTAAATATTGATTTCTGTCTTTAGTCTTTATAAAATTTGAAATTGTTTAATAAACTATGATTTTATTAATTTTCTTTCTTTTGCTTAGTTTAAATAATGGGTTAATTGGTTTATAAGTTAAACAACCAAACAAACATTTTTTACTTTCTTCTATCCCTGATAGTAGAAAGTAATGTAATCATTTTTTTTCGACAAATTTATGTGTTTTAGGGATCCAATATTCCTAAAAACATGTTTATTCAAAACCTGTCTGTCCCAGTGTCACCATCATATCATCAAAAATTGTATGAAGTTATACATAGAATGAACCAAACATTTTGTACATGTTTTTGGCTGTAGTTTTAGACATAGGATCATTCTGATGAGGACACCTCCATGATTAGTTTTGCAAGTTCATTGGATAAGTCTAAGAGGGGGGGGGGGGATGGGAGGTAACTCACCCATCTTGAATTTAGTTTAATGGGTTTTTCACATAAAATTTACCGATTTGCTTCAAAATTTGGATATAGGTTCATTTGGATAAGGCACTTCCCTGATTTGTTTTGAGAGTTCATTGGATAAGTATAAATGGGGGATCGGTGGGACTACCCCTCTTAATTTAGGTAAATGATTTTTCTTGCAGAATTAACCAATTTGTTTTAATATTTGGATACAGGTTTATAGTGATAAGATGCTTCCCTAATTAACTGTGGGGTCCTTTTGTTAAGCATAAAAGGGATACCGGAGATTACCTCAAACCCCCTTAAATTTGATAAATAAGTTTTTATGCAGAAATATCCTATTTGCTTTAAATTTTGGATGTACATTCTTTTTGATAAGGCGAATCTCTGAGTAGTTTTGGAAGTTTAATGTTTAAGTATAAAGAACGGGGATAACTCTTCTTAAATTATATAAATGGGTTTTTATGAAGAATTATTCAATTTGCTATGAATTTTGGATATAGGTTTTTTTATGTGATAAAGCATATCCATGGTTAGTTTAGGGGATTCAATGATTAAGTATAAAAAGGGGAAATGGGGGGGGGGAGAGCTATTTCCTCCCTTAATTTTTTTTTTCGAATGTTTTTGAATTGGCAGTTCATGCAGCAATGGGAATTTTGCATCTTGCTAAAACTGGCTATTTGCAAACAGCTGATGTATAGCGGAATAACAAAAAAATATTAATTTTAATAAATAACATGATCGAGATTAACTCATTCTTAATCTAATTGACTGCAGCAAAAATTCTAGATGAAAATCAAAGTTGGTATGATATTGAACTAACAATATTGATGTAGTATTAATATTTGTAAATATTTTTTGAAAATTGAGATCTATGAAATAGAAGAGAGTCTTAGGATTGGTGCATCCAACTAGTTATTTTTGTGACTTCATTATAAATATTTAAAATTAAAAGTAATCTTTTTTTCATAAATTTCAAAGTGATTTACCTTAAAATAAAATTAAATATAGCTTAAGGTAAGACATTTTTGAATAATTAAAACATGAAAAAAAAATCATCAATTAAACCTGTATTTGGATATAACTCTTCAACCATTGGTATATTAGTAAGACTTTATGTTTACATTATAAAAGGATGCTATGTATTTCTTTGTGAAAATTCTTTACAATTATAGACATATTAATAAACATGTAAAATTTGTTCTAAAAATTATCAGCCATTTCATTGTACATATTATAAGCAATTTTCAGCGGTTCAATGACAAATAAGCAGAGTATTTAAATATTAGAATTGCATTTTTTATTCAATATTATTATTATACACATACAGGGTTTGAATTTCGGGACGGGATAGCAGGATTCATGCACTAAAGAATCTTGTGTCATTCCTGTTTCCCCAAAAAATCACTTTTTGAAATTTTTTTCTTTGTGAAGTGAGGGTCAAGTCTCAGGACCAACTGACTATTTTCTTGATATTTTCCTCTATCGATTGACAAATCTCACAGTTTGCTCTTACGACAATTATACAAAATTCATGATTGTTTTTCTGCGTTTGACTGAAATGTTTTGTAATTTTTCTCACAAAATTTCCCGTTTGCTGGTCTTACAAAATTTTACAACTTTTTCTTTCTGGAGACCAACAGGCAAAATTCATAATTTATTTCTCTCAACTAATTGACAAATTTAGCTCTTTTATTCTGCGACTGATTGGCAAATTTCCCTTTTTGTTTTTGTGACATTCTGATGAAATTAACAATTATTTTCCTGTGTCCAGCTGAAAAATTTGTGTTTTGTCCTTTGTTATTGGCTGACAAATTTCATGATATTTCCTTGTGACAGCTTAACAAATTTTACGATATTTTATTGTAATTGATTGACGAATTTCGATATATTTTCCCACTACCCAAGTTCTCTCAAAGTTCAAATTTTTTCAGGCAGGTCGACAATTTTTGAAAATTTTTTTTTGCCATGATGGATGAAATCAGCTACATTTTTTCTATGACAGATTTATATATTTTGCGAATTTTTTTCCTGTGCCAAAACAAGAAATAACTAATAGGGCAGTAATGGTCACTAGAGTCTGAGCTCTATCACATGAGTCTGGAATTAGCTCTGAACAAAATGAGATTAAATCCTGTGTTGCACATTTGAAAAAAATAAAAAAAAAAAAAATAAATAAATAAATAAATAAACATTGTTTGTTTACAATCAGTGGATCAACATTAGTTTTTTTCATTTTTCAAAGTCATCGCACATTTTGTCATCAATGGGCTCAATAATCATACCTCCTTTTTTTATTTAAAAGACGATCTTTCATACAACGTTTCTGTTCGGATTCATTTTTTTCCATATCTGATAATTTGCACCTTCCCATTTTGTAACTTTTCTACTCTCTTCTTTATTAACATTGACATTTTGATTTCCTATTCAAATAAAAATTCTTCTAAATTTAAAGAATTTCGTAAAATAAATAAATAAAATGTGGCCATCCATTGCCCAAAGCAAGATGTTTAAATGTTTCCCATTGAGTTATTGAAAATCAGTAAACACATTTTTATGATGTTCAAAACATGATTTATATAATAAGTCATATATTATGTATATCATGGATTAAACATTAATATTCCTGGACGAATCATAAACAAAATAAAATGCAGACATCACAAGGCCCATTCTCAACCGAAAACAACAGCCATTTTCCAAATGATTAAAAAAAAAAAAAAAAAAAAAAAAGATGAACTTTAAGGAAACACATTTAGAAACAATAAATACTTGATGTGCATAGTTCACAGAAATTAGGACATGACTTTTTTAAATAATCCATTTCTTATGTAATAGAAGAAACCTATTGACTATGTCCTTTTCAGAATTTCATATGGGTTTAAATTCTAATAAATAGTAGAACATAATTCAATTAGCTAAAATGTCAGGGATTACACATTACAGTATTGACGATAATTCCACTAAGTGATATACAATCACCGAAGGATATTGACAATACAATCACCTACATGCATTATTCTTGAAAGTAAATTAAAAATGAATGCCAATCAGATTAAGAAAATTAAGAAAAAGAATTAAGAAAAAATAATAAGATGAAAAAAGCATAACCAAGTATTTTCGATAATTTAATGTGTTAGAAAAGTTGCTCTGTTCTGTTTGTCAAAAGTGTAACCTATAAAAGATTCTAAGCCACACAAAATCGAATAAGCATGAATTGAAAAATTCATTTAGCAACTCAGTTATTAATTGCCCATAACATTGAGTGAAAATTGAAAAATGATATAATATATATAAGGTTTGATTATTTTCCTTTGTTTTAATTAAAATAAACATTTTGGATAATTATCTTGAGTTGTTGATTTAATTTATTTCAGTGGAATTTCGTCCTGTCGGTATAATTTGTAAATATTTAAGTGGCATGTAAAAAATAATAGGCTTTAAAAAATATTTTCCCCCCCTCTCATATAGTTTAACTCCCCTGCATTCACAAATGTTATGTGGGAAACTCTCTCCTCCTGGGAAAACCTGAATTTCAAGCCCTGATAGTCAAAGATATATAGTTTCTGTAAAATATATTGCAATATGTTTAAAATGTTGTAATGGTGTGTGAAACATGTTTGCAATTTATTATATGAGATAGCATTGTATAAAGAAATAAACGAGCCGGATATCCGATATCCGGCAAAATCAATATCCGTTGCATCCCTAATTTTGGAAGACAGATACCATGTAATGGTGCAAAGGATCTGCAATGATATTCAGATAACCCGTCACATTCATGGCCTGCTCCACAACAATTACAGGTTCCAGAGGCACCCATGAGAAGTTCCCCAAAGCTTAATATCACCACAACTAGCCTATGCATAAGAGGAATAAAAGTTTAAATAAAAAATGGCGTACCCAAACATGGCCATCAATGTATCGAAGGTTGAATCATGTCCAGCAAAGTAACTTTCAACATGCGTTCCATAGTTCAGTCATGATGTTCCCCGGACCTAATGTAGAAGTATTTGGCGATAATGCTTGCAAGGAAGGTCTCCATAGTGAGCATACTCAGAATATTTTGAAAAAAATACTAATCAATCTACTTATGTATGTAATAAAGGATCAGTCAAATTTAGCGGCGGAATAACAGTAAAAAGTTTGTAAAAAATAAAATAGTTTTGAATATTTAGCATGAAAAGACAAAGCATCACACGATTTGGCAAAGAGCATTTTTCCTTGCCAAAAACAAATGATTTTCATGCAACTGAAAACTGTTTGTTAATACATTTTTAGAATGCATGTAAATGGCATTTAATGGATAACTTAAACAATGAGAGAATTTAATGTTTAATGTATATATTATATTGAATTATATATATATATTTCTTGTTGCAGCAGTTATTTAATTTAAAAAAAGCAGTAAAATTAATTTTATATATAAAAAATATTTTCATATTGAAAAATATGTTTTCATATATTTAAGCGTAAGAAATAAATAAAGGCTAAATGAAAAATGCTGCAGTAATACATTTCAATATTGGTGAAGTTTTTGTTATCATAACAACAAAATTGAATTGACAGTGATCAATTGGACTTAATTTTGAGATTGAAACAAATTTAATTAATATAATTTTAGTTTTAATTCATAAAATTTGATTGTTAACTTTCAATATAAATATATATATATGACAAAACTATAGTTAAAACAAACTAAAACCTATAAAACTAAAGTTATTTAAATTATCATGTTTAAAGATAGTTCAACATGAAACATTTTTACTTTAAAAAGTATTTGACAAAAAAAGTATTTTTTTTTTTAAGTTTATTTCATCGCCAACCGGTGATAAATTGCCAAATAAACGAAAATTTTATTATGTTTTTACAAACATTTTATCAGGGTTCTGCCAAAATTTTTTTATAAACATGTATATCCACATGAGAAGAACATTCTGTATTTTTTTTTTTTTTTTTCAGTATTTTTTGGATATGCCCATTTGGAGACCTTCCTTGTTGGTCAACAGGGGCACATGAGTAGGACATAAGCAACATAGTCTCACATTCAATATTATTAAGTGAACTGCATGCTCCAAAAGTATTCCACTAAGACCTGTATTGTCTTGGGATATAAATTGAGCAAGTCTTTGGAGTCTATTTTACTTTAAAAAGGAGGGGAGCATCCCATATCCTTCCTTTTTTTTTTTTTTTTGTAATACCTGGACGTTTGATGGGATGACTTATACTCACTGTTTCACCGTCATTCTTCTACCTTTTACAAGTACTAACAATGATATAGCCTGAACAACCCATGAGATATGCAGTTTCGAAATTGTTCATTCTGAGTTGTCGGATGACTGAATTTTGCCTGCCACTAAAGTATACATTAGATCAACAGTTTTTACCCTCACTAGCAGACATAAGCACAAAAATGATTCTTGAGGTTCCCTAGCAGTATTTAAATACCATTCCTATCAGATTAAGTACCTTCCACGTCATCCAGGTGAATTCATTGCAAAATGTGAGGATGGTCATAATATTTTGGCTATTGAGTGAATTACAATTTAATAATGAATACATATAATTACATGTTAAGTCACCAACTTGTGTTACAATCCTGGCATTTGTCCATCTATTAGTATGTTTCACATGTGCATTCGTTTCCAGTTAATTATCAATAATAGCATGTGATTTTTATTCTATGTATTGGACACCTCTTTACTTCCTTTACCCTAATTAATGCAACAGAAATCCTACCTAGATGAGTAATTTGAGCACATTTTTTTTATGAGGAAAGTGTTGTTGAAACATTTTGCTTTGCTACTGTAATATGCTAATGATCTCAGAAAAGTATAAAAAGCACCTTAATAAAAGAACAAACAGCATACAGACAAATTTCTGAGCATGGGGCAAACTTTAAAATATTTTATACTGTAATAACATTTTTCTGAGAACCACGTCAGAAATTTTTGTTTGTCTGCTTGCCCCAAAACTTTGTTTTAACCAATTAGTACAATGAATGAACATCAAGGGGAACTAAGACAAATTGTAATAAAAAATAAATCTTATTAAGTAATATTGTTATAAGAGAGCTTGATTGCATTTTTAATTACTCTGGGAACTCAAAATTTATCCTACACTATGGTTATGATTCAATCAATTCCAACAAATGTTATTTTTATTAATCTGAAGAAAAGAAATTGTTTTAGTGGTGTTTTGGCTTCATGTAAATACAGTAGACTCCCTCAAATCCGCACAGCTTGGGACCAGAGGTTTTGCAGATTTTAGAATTTTGTGGATTTCTGGTCATTGCTTTGTTTGCATTTAAAAAAAAATAATTTGAATGTAATTAATAATGAAATCAAAAGTATAATAAATGCAAACAATATACTAAAATATTAAAAAAAGTAATAAACTAAAATAATAAAAATTTAGATATTTTTTTAAATGATTAAAATACTAAAAGGAAAGGTAAAGTTAATAATCAATAATGTACAATTAAATATTCATTATAAAAGAGGAAATGTGTTTTTCCTAAATTATTCAATGAAACTTGCCTCATAAAGGTACATTACTAATTCACATCAGGATAATAAAATAATGAAACTTTATTTCAGGTTAAGCCAGACTTAATAACTAAAAAAGCTTGATTAATACAAAAATATATTTGGTAAGATTGTGATTACCAATGATATTAGCAATATCTTTATTTTTTCAGAAATAAATTATTCTTTCTTCATGAAAAAACATGAATTCAATAACCTTAACAAAAATTATAAATTAAAAAATGTATGGAATTGATATAAAATTGAATAAATAAATTTTTGCACCTACATCTGAACTGAATGTTTCATTGTTTACATCCGTAAAATATGTGCAGATTTTAGAGAGTTGCAGATTTTGGGAGTGCGGATTTGAAGGAGTCTACTGTACTAATATTTTAACAAACATTAATAAAAAACTATATGACTTACTCCATCTTCAACTTTGATATACTGATCTAGTTCTTCCCAACTAAACAGTAAAGAATCTGTCACTCTTCCAAATGGATTAAAGTCTAAAAGCCGCACATGTTTCTGCAATCAAATATATTGTCAACATTTATTTATTTTTAAAAAAGAAAGAAGCAAACAAAAAGTAAGATAAGAAAAATACATTAATGTCTGAAATTCATAAAAAATGAATGAGCAAGAAATAGAACCTGACCTCTTTTCTTCTGTATACGTCAAACACATCTAAAATAGAAACATGTATAAATTATTTGAATAAGAAAGTAAATATGAATATATATATAATTACATATTTTGTTTGATTTATTATGAGACTATAAAGATAAATTTTTACTAAAAGAAAAGAAAAATGAATTAATATACAATACTAGGCAGGCAAGTGTTTGACATGTAGAAGTTTTTCCTTAAATATATAATGCTTTTTATTGTCATGTAAAAGACAGTTTATCAAAAGAATTAAATATTTTCTAAATTACTTTTTAAGTTTACTTTTATTACAAGATAACTTGTGAAGGTGGAATTATGAGTAATCTAAAAATTCAGACTGATATGCTACACTGTTATAAATGTATTTTTTGTTGTTGTTGTTTTTGTCAAGGCAGAATTTTATTATAGACAGTTTTTTTTTTTTTTTTTCAAAGGCTTTGCTGCATTACAAAAATGCTGCTAAAAATGAAATCTCAAGGAACATGGAAAACATCCATTTCTGACGGGGTTTTTTTTCTTAACAAGTTCATAAATGAAAATTAGAGGAAATTCCTTCCATATCACAGGTTTCTAATACAAAGAAATTAGTTTAAATTAACATATATATTATGAAATATGAAACTAAAAATTATATTTTCAGAAAAAAATCTAATATTTAAACGATAATTTTCTAAAAAAATGAAAGAAAGAAAAAAAAACTTCATTTATATAATTTTACAAAGAAAAATCTTAAACAATTTAATTTGTTTGTAATAATAGTTAGAAAATTTAGAAATATATAATTTTTTTTTTAATTTAACATGCAAAGTAATCAAACAAATAGTCATAATTTTAAATTATTGACAGAAGCCTTTTCAGTAACAATTCACCTAAAATTCAACTGATTAGATATTTAAATAAAAGGATCAATAATTACTCTGAATTACTTAAATACAGAATTGATTAAATGGGAAAATTTGTTCAGAAGTATAGTTTCTCCTACTTTCAGTACAAGCTTTCTTAAAAATAACATCTGAAACAAAGTGTCAAAAACTGTGGCTTAAAGATATGGAAAATTAGAGAGGGATGAGATATTTGAAATAATCCTTAAAATAAACTTTACTTTTAATTTATGACTCTTCCATCACATGAAGCAATCATTGCATCATACTTGTTGCTATAAATTCTTTTTAGTTGCAAGGAGCTATGATTTTGTGACTTTAGAAGTCTATTTTACAATATCAAAAATAAATAACTACACAGATTTTTAATGTAAAGTTAAAAGGTATTTTAACTTAATATTAATTATTTATTTAGGTACTTTTCCAGTATACAGAGATCTTAGCCCCCTCCCCTTTTTTTTTTAAAGTTTGGTGCAATTTGAACTTGGCTTCAGAAAGCGCAATACATTGCCAAAATATATAAATAGCTATGTAAACAACCTGGTGAACTTTTATTTTTGTTTATATGCATTTATATAAATACAAACATATATATAAATAAGCATATATACCGGGTGTCCCAAAAATGACCGATGGATTTTAAAATTCAATAACTTGCAAACGGTGACAGCTATTTAAAAAAATTTTGCAGGAGGGTTATGTATAATGTCAGGAGTTTTTTTACCGTAATTTTTTATTTTAGTTTGCATCTCAAACAATAGGTGGCACTGACGGCGATTGAAGGCCATGTCGACTCTTCACTCAGCATTGATCACCTGGCCTTCACAGCACCACCTATTGTTTTAGATGTGAACTAAAATAAAAAATTACGGTAAAAAAACTTCTGACATTATACATAACCCTCCTGCAAAAAATTTTTTAATAGCTGTCACCGTTTGCAAGTTATTCAATTTTAAAATCCATCAGTCATTTTTGGGACACCCGGTATATACAATATTTGTTTATATATGAATTACTTCAAGTGCTACATAAAAATAGAATAATAGCATCTTTAATTTAAATAAACTGTATGCATGTGTAGGTGAATAAAAGATCTGTATTTTAAATGTATCAAATATATGTACTTTAAATGAAATGATGTCGATGGAAGAATATCTGGTTTATCACCTGCACCCGACTAACATAAAAGTACTGAAATGGTCTTTTGGCATATAAAAAGTGAAGTGGTCAGCCTGGAACTGTTAATAACAATCATATGACTTAGGCTTTTATTATACAGCTAATGAAAATAATTAGTAGTCTGGGAAATAGTAATTATTCAAGATAGAATCTTGGAAATTAAAGCATAATTTTAAACCAGTATCTGAAAAGAAATTCAAGTAACCTGAAAAGCCAGAACTCAAATCAAATCCAGCTGAAAGCTATTTATCTGTATTACTTTGTAATCCAACAGCACTTTTTTTTTTTCTACGATTTAACAACAGATCTAAACATAAAAAACATTATCAATAACATTTGCTAAAAAATCTTAATTAGATAACTGCAGAGCTCTCAACTTTCTTGTGAAACTTGTCTTTTCTTTTTAAATTTAAATAGATACAAATATTAAATAATATTCATTTGTATATTATATCATTAAAATATATGCAGATATGTATATTTACAATTATATTAAATCTACATTGTCATTATTAAAATATTTTTATTTGAATTTTCTTATGTTTGATCTGAAAGGCATTTATGTCATGTCTGCAAGACATAGATTGAAATTTGAATGACTAATTCTACATTTAAAAAAAAATTATAAAAGACAAAATATTGCTAAATTGAATTAATGGATATGAATTCAATTCTTATCAATATATATATATATATATATTAGTAAAATTCACAGATTTTCTAAAAAGTATAAAGACTTTCAAAATAGAAGCTTTGTGTGCATCATGTTTGCAATGTCTATAATTATTGATTTCTTCTGAATTACTTTTTTTTTTTTTTTTTTTTTTCATTAAAATTTAAATGCATTTTGAGGCACTGTTATCTATTATAATAATAGCAATTGAAATTATTCATTCAGCTAAATATTTTATAAAAAAATAATTCAGTAAACTTTGTAAATGTCATGTCTGCAACATCCATAATACTGTGGAATCACCCTTAATACAAAAGTATATTTGGTAAAAAGATTGTAATTAACAGTGATATTAGCTATACCTTGAATTTTTTTATAAACAAATTTAAACTTCTTTGACGAAAAACCACGAGTTCAGTCATATTATTGAGAATGACATATTAAAATACATACAGAATAATATAAAGCTAAAAAAATCTGTAATTTTGCCTCTATATCTAAACTGTAAGTTTCATTGTTACTTACGCCTCATACGTAGTATAGGATAAGTCTTGCAATCGTTTTGAAAATCAGAAAAAAAATTTTGGCAGATTTACACATTTCAGACACTGGAGATTATGAAAAACTTATTTTTATAAAAAAAAAAAAATTGCCGTCCATCTGTCTGTGTGTTTGTCTGTGTGTAACCACTCTATCTCCCAAACAAATTGAGATAGAGACTTGAAATTTTGTATGTACTTAGTATGTAAGAAAGGGATGAAGCCTACTAAATATCAGTAACCTCAATCATCCAGAACTGTTTGTTTTTTTCCTTCGGACTCTCGAAAAATCTGTTCTAATGAAAGGTAATATAAAAATTTTCTAAAATATTTATTTTAAGGAATGGACATAAAAGGCAATAAAATAACACAAATTTTGCAGAAAAAACAAAGTCGATCGGATTATTAGTTGCCAAGATATATGTAATCCTGTTATCAACCTTCGATTTTTCATGACCCTCTATTTCATTCAAATTTCAATTCAAAGATATATTTTCATTAGAAATGAGACACTTCATCCAACACAGTAAACTGTTAGTTAATATGATTAATATTTTTGAAGTTATAAGGAAGGGATTTTTTTCGCAATTCGGTACTACTTGAGTGTTTTGGTGTTTCATATAATTTGCCGAAATTGGCTCATCAGCAATTCATTAATGGAGCATTACTATGCATATTAAAACTATTTAAATATGTGTTTAAATTTTATTTTGGAATTGTGATGCATTCTATAAATATTTTTCACATGTTTTATTTTCATATTTTATAGTATGCATTTCCATGATGGGTAAGTATTACGGTGTCCACCCAACGACTAATTTACATCTGTGATGGTGTGTAGATTTTAGGAGCCTGCAGATTTGAGGAGTCTATTATATTAAACATGTGACTATAGTCTACTTTTTCAAAATTGCATTTAAATTTTAAGTATGTCATCAGTTTTTTTCATTTTGAATTCTGGTAACTTTTGGGACACGAGCACAGAATCGGTGCAACGCTGCGATGCATGTCACAGACTCTTGAGAAAGTCTACAGACTATTTTCCAACTCTGAAAATTTAGGTAAAAAAAGTTTGCTAGAAATTATTTGTCATGTGCTACAGTAGTATGGTTCATGCCACATGTGGTTGACGGAGCTCCGATTTCCATTACACTCTAAATCAAAGACGATTTTGTTCCGAATTTTTTAAAAAATCAGGCTCGGCTCGTTTCCAAAAATTTTAAAAGAATCATAAATTTGAAAATTTGGACATAAATGTTTCGCCAATTTCAACAAATGGTTGCCGTAAAAATTAAATTTTGCCAATCGTTCAAAAAAAATCACCAATTTTGTCATAGATTGCAGGAAAAATGCAAATTTTATCAGAGGATCGCAAAGAAAGTGCAGATTTTGTCAAAAGAAGGCAAAAAAAAAAAATATGCATTTTATTCAGGTATTATGAAAAAACTGCGAATTGCTTAAAAGAAATCATGAAAAGATGACAAATTTCATTAAAAGATCGCAAAAAGGCAAATTTCATTAAAAGGTCACGAAAAACAGCAAATTTAGCCAAAAGATCACACAAAAATGGCAAATTTCGTCAAAAGGTCGCAAAAAAAGTACATTTTTGTCAAAAGACGGAAAAAAAAAAAAAAAACATTTCCTCAACAGATTGCAAAAGATGATAATTTCGTCAAAGGAGCATGAAAAAAAAACTAAGCACATAGTGCCGGGATTGGATTTTCTCTTCCTTTCGGACAATGTATGATGGTATCAAAAATTCTGAGTACATAGGTAATTTATTTTTAAAAGTATTTTTCATTTCTGTTAATCACAAATACTTGTGAGGTTTGAGTGCATGTAACTAATGCGAAAGATTAGAGAGAGTGCATTTGTCAAATTCTGTAGACTACTTCTAAAGTTTCTACTTGTATTGCAGACTGCTGAAAAAAATTCTGCTCCTGGGGTTTTGGATTTTAAAGTATGTAGGATTTGATATTAATTCTAAAGAAATTGTTGGGCATAGGTCAAGTCGAAATCACACTGAATTCCACTTAGGATATAAAGATTCATGTTATAAAATTCAAGACACAATGTTACAAGAATAAATACAGAACTTACAATTAGAAGAAGGAAATTTATACTGTATATTCTTCTTAAAAAAGGTTAAAATGTCTTCAATAATTTTACATTTATCCATTCCTATATGATCAAAGTATATCCTGGCTTCCCTCTGACTAATACCTAGATAAGATAGAAAAAAAAAAAGTTTGCCACATAAATTATAAACAAATGATTAAAATCAATGTGAATACAGTGAAACTCCAGTTATGCATTACCTGAGCAGAAAGTTTCCCTCAGTTATATGTTTAAAGTTAGTGGTCCCAATCATTTGTCATTAAAATTTAGCTAAGTGATATATTTTTGAAATGTACGTTTTCCTCAGTTATGTGTTTGCATTTACATCCCTGGGCTAAATTTTGTCTTATACGTTTTGCAGAAATATATATATATATATATATTCACATCCTTTTCTACTCCTTGCTGACTGCTTGCTCTAGAGTTTCTTGTAATTTAACTGGCTATGTGCAAAAATGAAGCTTATGAGAAGTACCAGGTCCCCCCCCCCCCCCACCCTTTTACTTCTCATAAGCTTCATTTTTGCTCTATTGGCTGTAACAGCAGGACCCCGCTTTCCCCTTCCATCTCAAGTTTCTCTTTACTCTCACAGTCATGCAATTAACTGCCTATGACTAAAATTCTTATAACAAAGGCTAACACATATCTGCCATTATGGATCTGTGGGAAAAAAGAAAGCTAAAACCTATTATTGTTGGTCAATTTTTTAAAGATGATAGGTCATTTTAAGTATGCTATCCCAGCTCTGGCGGCAGATAAATACAGAGCCCTTTGCCATTTTGGACAAGAACAGGGATATGCATCTAACAGTGTACTGTCTCGTAGATCACTAACCATTTCATTGTGCAGTTTAAAAATGAATTGGAAATAGACAGTTCTCTACTAGAGAAAGCTAAGTAGAAAAAAAGCTAAAACTTGTTTGAAATCCAGGAGGCCAATCCTGACGAGAGTTCAAATGAACTGGAATATCACACACTATACTTAACACAATTTTAAGTGACAAAGAAGAAATAAAAGATGATTTAACTGAAACCAGGACAAACTCTTCCAAATGTGTAACCTTGCAAGAAGGATGGTTTTCCAAATTTGAAAAAGCTCTATAACTATGGTTTCAGTCCAAGCATTCAATTGACATGCAAGTAAGCTGAAAATTGTTGCAAGAAAAAGCCCCCAAGTTAAAAATATTCAAAGCTTTTTAGATTTGGTGTACAAGATTTAAGGGCAACCATATATTACTAGCCCTCTCATGAGATGAATAAAATGTCATGAATAATCACACAGTTAATTACATGAAAGATCAGAACTTTCCAAAATTAAGTCATATCTCTTAGGCAAAAGATGATTACATCACCAACAAGACAGGACTCATGCCAAGACCAGCATGCAAAAGAAACAACATTTGACATTTCTGCAAGGTCACATGTTGACTGTGCCAATAAACTACAACCTTTATCATTCAAAAAATACAAAAAGCAATGTTGTTATAAAAATGTAATCTCACTCTTCACAGATTATAAGCCAAATGACTAAAGAAACTATGACGGCATATAGGAAGAGATAAATACAAAGTTATTCTATTTATGTATTCACTGTGCTACCCTTCATCCTCAAGCCAGCTCGAGAACATCCAAGCAAAGATTTCTCTGACGAACTGCACTAGAAAATTTTGACCATGGTAATTTTGTTGCTCGCAATTGCAGCTACAAAATGCTTCATTTGGTGAGTAAATGAACAATCAGACTTTCCAAATTGTGAATGCTCAGTTTCTGCTATTTTCATGTGTGCACATTCCAATACAGACAAGATTCTTATATGCATTGCTGAACGATTGATGTGCCTTTAAATGTTCAATTGCATTGTGTCATTTACTTTGTTCCATTAATAGAGATATTGATTTAACACTAACTCACTTTAGACAAAGGCACAGAAATGATTATTTGATAGGTATTTCTCTAGTATCAGTTAATCACTATCTATGTACTTGCAAAAATACAAACAAAATTACTCATATCAAGCATCTAATTGTGAAAGGTTTTGCTGGAATGTAGTGTAGAAATTAGCTATTTATCATACTATTCATTAGTTGCATATAAAATATCATTAGCTGATAAAAAAATTTTATCAGTTAGAATCGAAATCTCATAGCAAATTTTAGTACATATTTTCACAATGATAAAATAATGATAGCTGTTTTGCATTTCTAGTTAGACTGCTAAAGAATGCCTGAAACATTTGCATTTTTAGGAAACATATAAAATGTACTTATTTTTAATAGATTCTACCAGTTAATCAAATTTCAATTTTATCAGCAATTACAAAAAAAAAAAAAAAAAAAAAAAAGTTGGAAATTGCACGTGAAGCGTAGCAAATGAGGTGTGTTCTTACGATAATGAAGTTTTAAAAATGTCAATCTCATAAAATTGTAAATAGTTAATTAGAATTAAAATGTGCAACAAACATTGTTCACTCTATACTCATTATGTAATGGAATACTTTTGTGTGGCCTTGTAAATCAATAACAAAAGTTCTTTGCACAACAGATTGTGCAAAATCTATATTATAATATGTACTTTATAATGCATATCAATATTATTATGTTCGAATGAGTGTAATGTTATTAAAATGCATTTGAAACTTTTTTCCCATTGACTGTAATATAATGGAGTACTTTTGCTTATCCCTGTATTTGATCTATGCATCCTCTTTAAAAAAAAAAATTGAAATGACTTGACAAAATTATGTAATAAGTATGTAATTTAAATTTCAAAGGATTAAAATGCATTTGCAACATTTTTCCCCATTGACCGTAATGTAACGGAATACTTTTGAACGTCCCTGTAATTGATCTACCCATCCGATTATCATAAAATTTGAAATGACTCGACAAAATTATGTAATAATTATATATTTTAAATTTTAAAAGATTCAGTTGGGTAGTTTTTGCATTGTTATATGCGGACAGACAGACGGACGGACTGAACGACAATTATAGGTGCTACGTATTTACTGATATACCAGCTTTGTAAGGTCTTCACTTGGTAGAATGCCAAGCCGATTCCATTCGGACTTTGGGGGTAATAGCCTATGAGGCCGAGAAATGATATTAAATATTGTTTTCTATTTTTTGTTCCGAGTGAAATTTTATTTTAAAATAAATAGATTGTGGACCTATTATTAGTTCTCGGAATAACCTTTCCAAAATATATATTTTCTCCTACATTTTTGTGAATTTTAATAAAAGCATGTCTTTTTTTTTACATTTATATTTATGGCTAAAATGCAGTTTTAACGACTGCTTGGCATCTGACTTGGCGGCTATGCAAGAAATTCGCCAATTCTAACAACCTAAATATTCAGGGCACTTGTGTGTCATATACTCACTGGGATTTACTTGGCGCCAGAATGGCGTTATTTTGCCTAATATGGCAACCCTGATAGTGTTTATTTTTTGATAAATTGTTTATTTACTTTAATTTTTTTTAATTATATAAAATGTTTTTTGCTCTATTGTTATTTGTTTTTAAAATTTATTATATTTAAAAATTGTTTTATTTATTGTTATTTTTTTTAACAATAAAAAATAATTTAAAAATGTATATTTAACCAGCATTCGAAAATGAAGTTTTCGCCAAATTGACGTTAAATTTTTTTTTTACCTAACCTTGCGCGTATATGATATCAGCGTTATTTCTCATTTTCATATCCAAAGTATGCAAATAATATAAATAAATAATGTACACAATAATGTAGCGAAATAATTTAAAAAAATTGCTAATTTGGCAAGTTTTAAAATCACACCATTCAGGCGTTAATTCTAAAAAGATTAAGTTACGCTATATTGCGAGGGAAAAAGTTATAACCATACCTTTAAATCATCTTTTTTATCATATTTGTCTTTTTTTAACTTATTTTAGTGTAACTGAATCACAATGTAATGTTTAGAAACAGATAATTGAATTAGAGAAACAAAAAGGTATTCGCCAAAAAAATTCGACATATCTAGGATGTTTAATAAATAAACTCATCCTCAAGATGGTACGAACTCTCCCATTTTCGCATTGGACTCGCTCTTTTCGCCCATGCGCAGTTCTGCCCAGGTTTCTCTCAAACGTGGTTTATCAGTATATAATTACGAACGCACCTAAAAAAAGGTTATTTTTGGATATATTGGAAAAAAGGGATACATTAAGGGCTTAAAGATACATTTTTCAGTATTTCACACCAAATCTATTTTGCTAACATTTTTTTTTTAATTTGGCTACTGTTTTTTATTTATTATTCGCCAAATCATTAATTTTGATTAAAAGCCAGTGAGAACCTTGATTGTAAATCTCAGTTTTGGGCATAATTGCAAACTGCATTATCGCAAGAAATTACATTTATGTCTTGATATATAACAAGAGCCCCCCAAAATAATTGTTCTTATGGCAAGAAACGGCTCCAACTGAAATGTCTTTTAGTGAATGATTTCAATGATGTGCATCAGTGCCTGACTAAGGCAGGGGCATGCGGGGCAATTGCCCCGGGCCCCACGGCTTAAGGGGGCCCCCCCAATGAATATAAGTTTTTCATTAAAAGGGTGTCAAATAATAATAAATGGTCAAAAGTGACCAAAATTCTTTTTTTTTTTTTTTCCAATTTTAAGGATATTTTTTCTTCTACCCTCTCTGTTTCCATACCCAATGCCCATTTTCTTGTAATCAAAAAACTGTATTCTATAATTTTTAAAAATTTTCTTTCTTCTGCTATTATGTATATAGATATGAATAGTACTTAGTACAAAATTTATGCGTTCAGACAATAATTATGAATTTCAGTTTTAGTCACTTCAGTATAATTTACGAAGAATTTTAAGATAGAAGGGGGCCCCCCACTGTCTAAGTCAGGACCTTGATGTGCATAAATAGTACTTTAAGTTTTCATAAAATAACCTTTTTGGTGCACTTTTCTAATGCAGCTTTTTTTACTTTGTTCTATTTTTACAAATGTAGGTTATCCTACATAAAAAACTCATAAAATTTTGGTTTTGGATGAAAAAGGTAATTGAAACTTGTCAGTGAAACAAATTTTAACGATATATATATTTTTAAAAAGGTCCTAGTAGACCATTAACTTAATTATACATTTTGTTGATTGGTTCAGAGCAAAACATATTACTAGAATTCCACTAAGTAAATAGTTAATTTTTGCTATTTAGTTAAAGAATCAAGCAATAATATACACAAAATTTAATAAATGAATAGTTTTTTATAAAAATGTAACAATTTTTTTTTTAAACCCTCTTTTTTTTTACATTAGTAAAATACATAAAAAATGAAAACTTTTAAAGTATATTTTTGACAAGAGTGTTAAAATATCACAATAAAATGACAACTAGAACTGAAATAAAAATGGATAGTTTTTATCTCCTTAAATATAAACATCACAATATGGAAACAAAAACATTTTTATGTATAATTATGTATAATTTTGCATAGTAAATATAATAATAATTCCATAGTAATGTAATTTTGCATTAGTCTAGAATATACTAAGAAGTTTGTGAAGTCTTGTGTATGCTTTTGTGCTATTTTTACATATTTTACCTAAAGAAGATAAATAATTTTTTTTTAATTGAAAACGATATTTTTCTATAGAGTATTGTATTGAAGGTTATTTTTGCATCTAAGCTCTTTTTCAATTTTTGAATAGAACAAATAAAACATACACAATCTGCATAATATATCTATTTAATTTAATCTTTTTTCATAATTAATACACATCATTAAACATTTTTAATGATCTGGTCTCTTGGAAGTTTACTTACAACTGAATAATCAAAACTATTGCACTTATTTGATAAACTAACTGGATTTATGACATAAACTATTATAAATACAAAATTTAAAGTATAATAATCATTTAAAACACAAGATTTTTTAAAAATGTATACACAATTTAAATTATTATAATGGTCAGGATCATCTTCATTGAAAACACAGACTAATCTTTGAACGGAACTCTTTCAATGTAGACTAAGATATGATGAAAATTTCCTTCTGAAGGTAACTTACCAGCCACTTTCTACAGATTTACCAATATCCCTTCATTTGCAGGGCTTGTTGATGACTACAGTTTTCCTGAATATTTTGTTACTTGTGACTGTTTTGAGCAGCTCTATCTGATTTAAACTTATTTCTAATTCTAGTGATTGTAAATCCAATAGATGATCTTCTTCAAAATTCTCTCTGCATTTTAATTATATTTTCAAACTTCCAATAATATTTTAAGATAAATTTCAATTACTCAGAGCTTGGTTTGGTTTTAGTCATTACTTCAGATTAGTTAAATTTGAAAGGAAGAGAATATGACAATAGTTGTTAGTAAATAAACTGTGCATGTAATTTTTTGAAAAATTGACCTTAATGTGGATTTTTTTAATTGTATAAGATAAAAATATATGTAAAATTATCAAATACAATCTTCACACCAATACTTTTCGCAGTTATTATTTTATGAATCATTAAATATGAATCAAAAAATGTGTAAGACACTTAAAGGATTAAAACACATTTATAAGAAAAGTATTACACAATTTAATCTGAGCTATAGTTTGTAGAGAGCTTAAAATTTTCATAAAATTTATCAGATGCAGTCAAAAACTTGTCAGTGTTACATTTTTGCAAGTCTTGAAAGGTCTGTTGCTTCTAATTAGTTACAGGTTGTTCAAAATTTCAGGAGTCTAAATCAGCAGATCTGAAACTATTTTAAACAGAGAACCTTTATCATGACATGGATAACTGGGAATGGATCATCTATTTTATCTCGATATATATGATTTGATTTATTTACATGACAGTTAAAAATAATATTGTGCATATAATTCACACACTTGTGATTCTTTTACAGATTTATTTATTTTACTTTTATTACTTTTATTATTTAAAACTATGTTCTAGTGTGCTTTAATTAGAAATATTATACACTCTCTCTCAAGACACATTCAAAGAATTGCTGTTTAAAAATAGAAAATTTTAGAAAGAAATAAAATAAAAAAATAAATGGATTTTAATAAGGGGATAAATGAAAGTTAGATCACATTTTAATGTATTTATCAATGCCTTGCAATGAGATTTTTAAGAAATAATAGTAATAATAAATAAATAAATAAATAAATAAAAAGGGAATTGTAATAATCAGTTTTCCAACACACCTCAACTTTATGAAAGTAGCATAAAAAATTTCATATAAAATTTAAAAAACAGAAATAAATATTTACCTATTAAATTGTTATTTTTTACAAAGCATCTAAATTCTCCAGATGTATCTATTTCAATCCATTTTCGTAAAACAAGGTAAAACTCTTCATTTGGTTGACATGATGGGTTAAAATCTTCATTTTGAACATAGTCTTCACAATCTCTGAAACTAGATATGAAATATCATAAATTTTTACAATTGATAAATTCCTGTAGAAAATTTTATAATTCCCCCAAAAAATTAACAGCTAGATGGTTCAGTTACAAGGAGTCCTTAATTGTAGAATATAGTATTTAAGAATGCACTAAAATTTCAATTGGCTATTTTCTGATATATTCTTGAATGCATACTTGTTCATAAATGCATGAAACTGATTTGACAGACAGACAGACAGATGGACAGACTCACAGACAGACAGATGGACAGACTCACAGACAGACATTTTCTAAAATTAGTCAAAACGTGTTCAGGACCTTCTAAAACGTATAAATCCGTCGAGAACCGGAAGTAAAAAATTTTCATGAATCCAATACTTTCTTCTTGTAAAGATAGAAGAAAGTAAAAATGTACAATGATCTTTAATACCTGTCCTGAGAAGAATAAATTTCAGGGCCGGCAGAACTTTCAAAAAATAAAATTTAGTCCGAATCTTCAGATAAAATTAAGTCTGACCCGAATTTAAGAAAAGAAAAATTCACAGACTTCCTGCTTCTGGATAAGTTACGATAGATATCTGCATTGCCCGGCCAGTTTTCTTTGAGGACACTATGGCTGAACTATGCCTGTTTTCAATCTTTTCATGGCTTAATTACTTTTTCGATACAGAAATGAGATTTTCTTCACTCTTCCTAAGACTGTGCGGCCCTAAATTTTCAGCCCGGTTTCGATCCAGCCCGTATGGAAATTATTCTTTTGCAACAACCTGGTCCGTGCAAAAATCGGTAAAATTTGGACCGTTCCAAACATTTTTTTGCAAAAAAATGTATATATTTTTTATATGTTTAACTCGTCATTATTCTACAATTAAACTTTAAAATTTACATACAGTAAAACCTGTTAAATGAAACCAACATATCGGGTTATCCTGTAATAATGGGACTCTTCATTCACTTGAAAATATCCATTTCTTAATGTTAAACCAATGGGGAGGTTGTTTTCAAATTTCACGTTTAGTTTCAATATTTTTAAACGATTTTTTTTTTTTGCAGTGGATAGTTGAGCTCAATCTTGAATGTGACTATTTTTTACTTTTTCAATTTTTTTTTCAAAAGTACTTCCAGTTTCAAAACCGGTTCCGAAAGTGAAAGTATCTTTTAAAAAAAAATCTGCAACCGAAATCGAAAAAGTAAGAAACAGCCACATGTTAAAGAGCAAGCCCAGCTATGCTATGCAAGAAAAAGACGTGTTTAAAATATTCAAATTTAAACGAGAGATTTGAAAATAAAATGTCAATTGATTTAACAATAGTAGTAGGTGTTTTCAAGTAAGTGAAGAATCCCCCTTAAACGCAAAATATGTTGATTCAAAATTAATATAATAATACATGCGAAAAGAATAAACACCTGCTAAGAGGGCAATTTGGCCGTAATGCATTTTTTTTCTTTTCGTTTCAATGCAATTTTGTTTTAGAAGATTTTACTGTGTAGCCTTTTTTCAGACTTTTAAACAGGGGCATGCGAAAAGAAAACCGCGCTCGATGCAAATTCTAAATTTGGCACCCTCTACCCGAACTTTTTCTTGTAACAGGATAAAAATGACGCTGTTTTGCTTGTGCTTGTTTTGATTGGCGCCCCCTAAATTTCCACGCCTGGGGCGACAACCCCCTCCGCCCCTCCCCCCCCCCCCCCCATTCGTCAGGCGCTGCTTTTAAGACTCCATTACATGAAATAAGCATTAACGGTAACTGAATGATAACTGAAATATTTACATACAAATAGAGATTCATTAAAAATAAATAAATATTGCAGCCTACAACATTTCTAATAATAATAATAATAATAAAATAAATAAAATAAAGATTAATTATTTTTGATCAGAACTCCTTGTGCAATACAGTTTATTATCATACTAAAGTAAAAATTTATGTTTTGTAGAAATAGTATCTGGTCAGACCGAGAGTTAAACTTTTTTAAGGGGTAGGGGGAGGGCAGAGGTACTTGCCAGAACGTATAATCAGGCCAAATTTTTTAACATTTATACCGACCGAACCATTAATTTATTATCCTGTTTTAATGTTTAATGACATTGTTATACAGTAATTTTCAGCACAATGACAGATTATAACCAAAAAAAAAAAAAAAAAGTGAAAGAGATGTTTTCTCAGAAATAACTTTCCTAAGTAAGAGATTTTGTCAGTTTTCTTTACCTTCAGCACAACCTATTTCTATTTCAACCGAACAATACTTTTCTACATTTGATGAATTTGGAGCAAATTGCATAATCATTTAGGGATTTATAAAGCAGCAAAGCTAGTAAAACATTTCCATTTGTGATCTAAATTTACAAATGTCATTGACACTGACTTCTATGACAATCTAATTTAACATTTAATAATGTTGCAATATATATAGTAAATTTTGCTAAAATTTTCAAAAATATTATTATAAATCCACTTAAAAAAATTAGACTGATTTTTTTAATTGAAGTGAAAGAAAGAAACTATATAAATTTAGCATGTTTAATTTAAGGCAGAATTATAGCGATTTTTCCCAACCCAAAAGGCTTTTTTTATGAAAAAACCCACTTGGGTTTTTGCAAAATTTAAACTTTAAAATACATAAGGCAATATATTTCACAATATCCGTACACCACTTGTAAAGTTAACACCCCCACCCCTCCAAGGAAAAGAAAAAGTCTTAGTTCTCCCAATGACAATTTTTAAAACAAGTAATTGTAACTTAACTTTCTATAAGTATGTGTAGCTGTCACAAGCACTAAAACTAATTTTTTTTTTTCTATTAAAAAAATAATAATAATAATAATAAAATAAAAGGAATTTATTTTTTTTTCAACACAAAAATAAATATAATGTTGTTGTTTTAAAATGATTTCTGATTGAAGTAAATGAAACAAAAGGTATAAATTATTAATCTAACTTATGTAAGATTTATATAAAGAAATTCAGTTGTACTTGGCATAATATCATTCTTACAGTAATCTAGTCCCATGAGACACAAAATAATCCTTTTAAATTTACTTTATTTTTTTTCTTTTTATATATTTCTTTTTATTGTTAATCCATACTTAATGTAAAATTATACCCTTGTTTCACTGATAAATGAAAAATTTAGGTATTATGCATATGAAAATTAGAAGTTTGAAGAGTTCTCTAAAGAATTTTAATAAAACCCCAAAAAACCCGGGTTTTTTCAGAAAACCCCCCAAAAAACCCGGGTTTTAGACTACTAGGCCCAGTGGGTCGGGCTTTTTCAAAAAAACCCGGGTTTTTTCAAATCCGGGTATACACACTATAGGGTATATACCCTCTGCCTTGAGTGTATATCCTCTGCTTACAGCATATATCCTCTGTTATTTTTACAACTAGAACCATGAAAACAAGGTACATTTTTAATAGATAAATTGATATAAATAAGAAATTATTCTGTGCTATTGATGAATTACTAACATTTTATTTCATATGAAAATTAGAAACTAGGTCAAAGGATTACTAAAAAGCAAAGGATACTAAGGGAATTTTCAAATAGAAGTGCCATTTCAGAGCTTTCTTAGAGGATAGGGAAAAAGGGGGGTAAAGTTATTTTTGAATTGAACAAAGATTTATGAGAAGAAATTGATACAACTTTAATCTTCCATATATTTTTAAAATGTCAATATTAAATACATTATATGACCAAGCATCATTGGATATTTTCAGTTTTATACGTTTTGTCAGATATCTAGAGAAATATTTGATGAATTCATCTGTAACTGCAGGAACTTCATGTTTTAACTCAAACTTTTCGATGACGATTTGATCATGAAAGCCAATTAATGGTTTAATAATGAATTAAAGAAAGAGTATAATATTTGGGATCAATTTGTAAAACAAAATGCTTGAAATGACTGTAGCTTTAGCACATAACTATGATGATCTTATTCATCATTTTTATTCATTTGTGTAAGAATAGTACTCATAGTTATAAAAATATAAAGTTTCTTTAAAAAACTCAAGAAAATTTTGCAGGTTTTTTGCTTATAACATGCAAGGTTTTCAACAAAATTTAACATCCTTTTCAAAAAACATGAAAAAATCCATTAAAGACAATGTACTACAATTATAATATAAATATGTTAAAGAGTTGATGAAATATGAATATTTGTATGAAATATTCTTTAACATTGCACATGTCAATCATACTAAAGATTTATTTGCATGATTTGATAAATCAAATCTATACAGGAACTCATATAGAAAGATCAGTCAAATATTGTGAAAATTCAGAAGAAAATCAGTAAAACAGTGAGCTGAATTTCAGTTGTTTTTTAAAAGTATCTAGATGACAAGGGTATTTTCCACAAGTTATCATTTATTATTTTATTTTCATTTTTTATTAATGGTAATAAAAATTATTCCAACAGGAAAAAAAAAATTAAAATTAAAGCATCAGTTCAAAAGCTACTTGTTGACATTATTAATATACTAACTCCTTTGTTGAAAGTCAGTTAATAAAAAATGACAATTTTTGGAAAATTCCTTTTCATTTGGTTACTTTTCAAAGACAACCAAAATTCAGCTCATTCTATCACTGATATTTTTATGAATCAGGCTTTTTGACTAGACCTTTCTATATAATTTGCTCTATAGAATTAACTTCAGATCATGAGCAAAAAAGTTTGTTTTACAGTAAATTATATTTAAGATGGACTCTGTGCAAGCAGAAAATCTGTCTATCATGAATTTTTTTTTTAAATCCTGGCGAACTCATAGAAAATAACATTAATTTTTGTTGCATGAGATGGAATCTGTCGAATGCAGAAAAGGAAATATTTTTAAGGTTTCACCTAAACCAAAATTTTGCATAAAGCGGAAGAAAAGATATTTTAAAATTGAAAGGCATTTTGTTTATGAAACTATAAAATGGATATACATACTTCATATACTTAATGTCAAGAATTTTAATAAAATTCTGTAATATTTAAAAAAAAGTTATTTTAAAGAGCTTTAAGCTTTAAAATTTAAGGAATTTTTGCATTTAAAAATTTAAATAATAATTTTTCCTACATAAATTTGTATGTAAAAATGAATACAGTAAAATCCCATTAATACATGCCCCACTTAATATGCAAATTTTTTTTGGTCCCTTGAAATACTCCTATCTTATGCATATAAAAATCCCCCTTAATATGCGAACGATTAATACACGAACCTGTTTATTACACGAAATTTCATCATCCCTAGAAAGAAAAACCTATGTTTAATATGCGAATGAACTTAGTTCTAAACATACGAGTTTTTAGATGAAGTATTTTCCTACTACTCCTAACTAGTTAACTCCTTTGTTGAAAGTTCAGTTAATAAAAAATGACAATTTTTGGAAAATTCCTTATCATTTGGTTACTTTTTAAAGGCAACCAAAATTCAGCTCATTCTATCACCGATATTTTTATGAATCAGACTTTTTGACTAGACCTTTCTATATAATTTTCTCTATAGAATTAACTTCAGATCGTGAACAAAAAAGTTTGTTTTACAGAAAATTATATTTCAGATGGACTCTGTGCAAGCAGAAAATCTGTCACTAGTTAACTGTAGCTTTGACTTGGTAAGTAGGTGTGTCCAGTTAAACTGGTAGTATTTTTGCATAATCAACTTTGTCTGACTGTAACTGGGATCAATCTATTGACTTTAACTGTTTAATTCATTTTTGATAGTATTTAAGTAGCAAGCTGTTGGTGAGATGGTGTGGCACATTGACTTCTAATATAACTGGACTAAGAAGTAGCAACCTTTCTTGACTTCATCATAACCTCCCCACCAGCACGTGATGGTGGGAACGAATGTGCGCCAAACCGGTTTCTCCCGCCGATCCCACCAGCCACCAAGACCTTTTTCGACTGTGTTACGTTCTTTTATTATGAGAATGAAAGCAGAAAATTGTCAAGAAGGGATCATCGCCAAAAAAGACACCCTTTTGGCGAGGAAAACTCTTGCCAAATCTGTGCCATTCAGGCTTCAAGTATTCCCGAAGAGAACAAAGGGATCTGTTATCTAGTCATTTCCGATCTAAGGTGTGGCACTAGCATGGCAGTTGTGATGGCAGCATCAATAGCATTTGTGAAAGTATTTGCCAGTGTTAGATGAAAATGTTTGTTTTTAAGAAAATATTTTGTTTGTGTGCCTCAGAGGCAGATATGAGCTGTGCTCATTTTAGTTTATTTTAACAAATTTTACAAAATAGTTTAATTAACACTAATTTAAATAAATAAAAGTTTAGTTCGAAAATTTTTGAATATTTTTCCTCTTGCCATGACTCACTAACATATGTTAATATAGAAATGATCCACGGCCTAACAACACCTAGCCAATGTGTTGTGTCGATCCCCAATATTAAGATAGGCAGACACTAACACGTAGTAGAATATAATATATTCTACTGAACTTAAACATAAAATGAATTAATTAAAACTTCAATGAAAATCATCTCAAAAATTAGGATCGTACAGTATATTTAAGTACATCATTTGAAATTCAAAAAGTAATCTAAAAAGAATAAGCTGCTGTGGAAAAAGGTAATTAGCAACTTAAGTCATGAATTAAATTATAATTTCCATTTTATTTAACTTTTAAACTTAAAATAATTGATCATTAAAGAATACAAAAGTAATTATAATTTTTAACACATAATAGCAAAATACATTTGTTTACGACCACAGGGAAAAATAAAACAAATAGGTACCTTAATAAATTTTACATATTTGAACTACATCAAGGCCTTGAAAAATGAACACTCCAATATAGAAGATAACGGTGCTCCCTTGCAGAATCGGACAAAAGTTGCTTTCTCCATTGATCTTCCGCTATTCTACCACGCTGATCTCCACGTCTCAGGCTGACCGACGATTCTCGCTCCACACCGCCATTCGTTGAAACCAAAATCCCCGTAGTGGCTCACCTTCTCTTCGTCACTTGCCGAATTCAAGACCTCCTCCGATCCGTGCATTTGCCTTTTTATGCTCATGCCACATCACTCCATTTCCGTTGCGTAAAGAATCCGTTTGATTGCCGACATGTATTGTAAATTTTTGGGTTGTTCAAAAGAGTTTCTTATTTATTTAAATAATTGAACGGCATTTCCGTTGTACAATTTTTCTTTGTTATCAAAATTTTTTATGAAAAGAAAACAAAATTGTCCATCAAAACATCGAACACCTGCCATGTATGAATACATTACTCGATGTCCGGACCACGTGTATCTCAAAATATTAAAATATCTTTGTATATTTTCAAATCACCTATTTCTACAAACTTCCAAAACAAAAATTTTTTTTTCTCAAATTATTATTTTAAATCTGCATTTCACATACATTATTTTAAATATCTTCCAAGGAACGATTGTTCTATCGGCCAGCACCATGCCAATATAACAAAACCTCCTCAAAAGTTATTAGACATTAAAAAATATTCATCAGATATAATATGGAGTAATTTGTAAATTGTTTGATAAAAAGAGATATATCCTATTAGCAAGTAAAAACTAATTATTTAAATAAAACAACCTATTATTATTATTAATTTTTTTAAATATTATCTTTTTTATTATTATTTTAAACTCAAAATAATCAACATAACACATTACATTTCCATTCCCTCAAAAAAAATTTTATTGCCTAAAAAATTTTTTTTGGAAACAAAGCTAAAGCACGCCCTTTACTACAGGAAACTATAAATTGCAAACAAAGATCCAAGAAACTAAATTACTGAAATTCAAGTAACATTACTCTATATCACCCACTATCTCCAACAATTGACCCAACCAGGATTCGGATACAATGTACAAAATATTAAATATGCAGTTGATTATAAGGTAAATTTGTTCCTGATTAACCAATATATTACGCAAAAGACATGATACAAATACACTAGCAAAAAAAATATATATATACACAATACTATACAATACATTATTATTACAACTATACAATTTGTATTTAATACAGCTAAGAGATCTATTGTTTCACAACAAAACCATGAGTGTCTCTGGGACGTAACTGATAATCACTAACAATTGCAGTACTCCTATACTGCCTCGACTTCTGTCCAGACCCCACATGCAACTGAGAGGGTAAGTCTGTATTTATTTGTTCATTATCAGCACTAATATCAATATCTAGCAAGTGATTATTACTGTCCCTAGCATCAGTGTTTTGTTCATTATCATCGCTATTATCAATATCTAACATGCGATTATTACTGTCCTTAGAATTAGTGTTACTGTCACAAATGTTATTGTTATATATCACATCAAATACCAGGAGTTGATCATCAATGTCAACAATTTGAAAATCCCTAACATCCCTGTCATCTGTGTATTGATTTGTGTCCTGTTCTCCGTCCTTAATCTCTTCCTCAAAAAGTGCAGGAAATATAATTCTCTCTGTGATTCGGGATAGTCTGTCAACATGTACTAATTGTTCATCTTTGGGTTTTGTATGTGTACAATTTTAAAATTTACTGTATTAGTTTGTTGAATGACACGATAAGGTCCTTTGTTGAACTGTGAAAGTTTTTTGCTTGCCCCTGGCTTAACTACTGGTGAGTATAAAAGTACTAAATCCCCCACCCATAATTTTTTATCGGTGGCAAATTTTAATCTATACTCCTCCTGTTTTTCTACGGCTCTGGTTAGATTTTGTTTAACCATACGAAAAACTTTGCCTAGCCTTAATTGCAAATCTTCGCTAAGCTCACGGGTATCTGCATAAAATCTCTGAATGGGTTGAGCTATAAGATCAACAGGTAAAAGCAGATCCCTTCCATATACTAAAGGTGCTGGGGTATCATCTATAGCCGCGTGATAAGCTGTTCTGTAAGCCAATAAAGCAAAACATAAAAGTTTGTCCGAATCTTCATTTGAAGAATCTATTAAATGTTTTAGCATATTAACTATAGTACCATTTGCTCGTTCCACAACCCCATTAGCACTCGGATGATAACTAGTCGTAGTATGCTTTTTTATGCGAAGTTTCTCATATACTTTTAAGATTGCTTCAGATAGGAATGATTTTCCTTTGTCTGTAGTGAGGTGTTCCGGAATCCCATGAGTAGAAATGAATTTTTCTAATACTGATATTATGGTTTCTGATCTTAAGTCTGGTACCGGATACGCCTCAGCCCATCTTGTAAAATAGTCTGTCATGACAGTAATGTGTTTGTTTCCCTCCATTGTAGTACTTAGCGGACCCACTGCATCGACCGCAATCTTTTCAAAAGGACATGAAGTAATTTCTACACTCTGTAATGGAGCTTTCTGTTTAGATTTATATTCCTTTCTAATGGTACATTGAACACAAGATTTGACATGATTAAGTGTATGTTTATATTGTCCCCACCAAAAATAATTCTTCTTTGTCTTATCTTAATTAGAGTTCTTTTAAAACCAGGATGTGCTGACGTGACTGAATCGTGTGCTAAATTTAATACTTGAGAAATTAAAGTTTTAGGTATAACTAATTTAGTGTGATTGTCGTTATACGAATCTTGATTGTTAATGCAATATAGTAAATTATCCTTTAAAAAGAAAGTTAAATCATGTAATTGTACTTTGTTCTTATCTGTCAACTGGTCGATTATGTCTTTGCACTTAGCATCTTGATTTTGTGAGGACCTAATAAATTCTGGTGAAAAATTTGGATTAACATTTACTTCCTGTATTACATTTACATTTCTAGATAGTACATCAGCTGGAATATTGCATTTTCCTGGAGTATGGCAGTATTTTATGTTATAATTTTGCAGTGCAAGAGCCCAACGGGAAACCCGACTACTGTCCTGGATTCTCAACACCTGTGAAATTGCCTGCTGATCACAATATAAAGTGAATTCCCTCCCGTAAAGGTAGTGTCTAAAATTACTAATTCCCCATACTACTCGAAGGAGTTCTCTTTCAAAAGTACTATATCTTGTTTCAGCATCTTTTAGGGTTCTGCTCGCATAAGCGACCGGATGTAAATCACCTGACTCATCTTTTTGGCTAAGGACTGCACCTAACGTGAAGCCAGATTCATCAGTATGTAAAAAGAAGGGTTGCTCAACATTTGGCAATAATAAACAAGGGTAAGTAGTCAAACATTGATTTAATTTATTAAATGCAGAATTTTCTTCATGACTCCATATGAAAGGAGTTTTCAACTTAGTTAACTCTATTAAAGGTTTTGCGATATCAGCGAAATGATCAATAAATTTCCTATAAAAATTACATATTCCTAGAAAACTACGAACTACCTTTTTATTTTTTGGAATGGAAAAGTTTTCTACAGCTTTTATATTTCTTTCATCTGGAGAGACAACACCATTTTTAATTTGGAATCCCAGGTAAGTGATAGAATTTTTTGCTATTTGGCATTTCTCAGGATTGAATTTCAAATTATGAGAATTTAGTCTCTTAAAAACCATATCTAATTTATCAATGTGTTCTTCAAATGTTGCCGAACCAATAATTATGTCATCATTGTAAGTATTCGTATCTAAACCTAGTAGAATTGTAGCAACTAGCCTTTGAAAAGAAGCAGCAGCATTGACAAGACCTTGTGGTAAACGCTTCTACTCAAATAAACCGAATTCCGTACAAAAAGCAGTCTTGTGTCTGTCCTCGGGATGCAAGTCCATTTGCCAATATCCCTAGCACAAATCTAAAGATGTATAGTAATGAGAACCATTTAATTTATCTAATAAATCAGAAATATGTGGGAACGGAAACGGTAAGGGCTTAGTCTTTAAATTTAATTTCCTGTAATCGCATACTAAACGATAAGATCCATTTTTCTTTTTTACTAAAATTACAGGAGATGCATAAGAAGAATCAGAAGGGGTAATAATGTCTGCTTCTATTAGATCATCAATTTGTTGTTTTAATTCTTTTCTTAAGTCATACGGAGTCCTATACGGTTTGGAACAAACAGGAATATCATCAGCGAGATACATTCTATGGCTAGTTGTGTTACATTCCATTAAGTCCTTGACAGACTGTGCAAAAATAGCTTTATTTTTATCTATGATCTTCATAACTGCCTGCTTCTGGGAATCATTTAAATGATTTAAATCAAATTTTCCACCACAAGGGTTAAATTCTGTAATCTCATTTTCTACTTCTAAATTATTTATCGTAGTATTCTGAACATTAACTGCCTCAACAAATTCGATTTTAGCTATCTGACAATTTTTGTTGATATAAATTTTCCTTTCTGTGACAATGGCAATTTTAATCCATATATCTTTATTGTCCTCATAGTTATATATTCCATTCGCTATATACATTCCAAGAATTGTTTAGTGATTTAGCCAATGGTTGAACAAAAATTAACTTATGCATTTGCAGAAGGCCATTAATTTTAATTTTAACGAATTGCTCAGATCTAGGTTCAATGACATTTTTTCTTATGGTACTTCCACACCTTCGAATTTATGAAAATTTATTGAATTAACTTCTATGTTTTTTATATTGTTCCATAAAATTGTGTGATTTAAATATTTTAAGGTTTTATTTCTATATTTTATGTCTTAAAAATGCTAAACATTTACAAAAAATGTTTTTTTTTCGGCATAGATTGTTATTAGATAGACCACTCGGCGAAAATTTACGGCCTTCGGTTAATACGTGAACCCGTTTAATACGCAAATTTTGATCGGACCCCTGATTCGCATATTAACGAGGTTCGACTGTATATACATTGTATATACATATGTATGTGTATGTGTATCACACATTTATAAATATTTATTTATTACTATAATGCAACATTTGTAGTTATATAAAAATGTAGTTTTCATTTCTTGTTCCTATATTTAAAAGAAAACAAATGAATAAAAATTATTATTCTTTAAGTAAATTTCACTAGTTTGCAATTTCTACCAAACATAAATAAAAATGATGAATTTTCTAAAACTGAGGATCATGACAAATTCACTTATTGTAATGGACATATATTGAAATAACATTAATTCCAGTCTGAGTCATGAAATTGGGCATAATTTTTAGGTGGAACATTGAATGCTTAAAAATGAATTTTTTAAAAAGCTATTTTTACATTTATATTTACTTAAAAATAAATTGTTGTAACTAATTTAATTCTTGTTACAACATATCTTTTTTAACCATATATTTTTTTTCATTAATGCATAACTTAAAATTTTAATTTCATCACTTAATACTTCAATTGTTTTATTATTATTACTTTTTTAATAAAAGTTGTTATTATGTAAAATGCATCAAAAATTTTAAAACGCAATTTAATTTTTTATAGAAAATTGTTGAATGACTATGAGCTTAATTGTTAACTGTGATATTCATATCCTTTGTTTACATCCCAAAATGAATGATAGATTATGCAATGACAAACTTTGAGATGTTGTTTGTATATTTATCATTGCTTTAAAACTAAAAACAATTTATTTTTAGAAGTTTTTTTTTTTTTTTTTTTTTTTTTTTGTGAAATTTTACAATTAAAAAGAAGACAAAAATAGCAAGACAAATAATACAGATTCAATTAAAAACTAAATACATTTATATCATACTAACTTGAAAAATAAATACAAAAAATTATGTAAGAAAATCACTTATTATATTATCATTAAACTAAAGTTAAAATATGCTAAAGAAAGAAAAAAAAAGGGGTACATTTAAAGGCATATAACAACATTTTATTCAGATATACATGATTCATCTCACAAACAGCTGTTTTATGAAGATCTATATTGATAAAAATAACTTATGCAAAACTTTTTAAAATGAAACTGTTAAACAAGAATTACATCATATGTATAAAGAAAGTGAATACTCCAATTTTGCACTGGCTTTCATTATACTTGTAATGTTATATTGTGATTTTTCTAAGCCATTTTCATTTTAAAAAATTTTGCAAAAATAATTTTTATATAAAAAGAAGAATATAGATCTTAAGTTACTGTTTGTGTGACAAAACATATAGATCAGAAAAAAGGTACTTATATATAAGGCTTAAAAGAATTTAAACCTTTAAATGTACTTTTTTCACACTTTAGCTTTAAAAAAAAAAAAAAAAAAAAGCATTGAAAAAATAGTTTTTTTTACTTACGCTAAATTGCATTGAAAAAATAGTTTTTTTACTTACGCTTCTGTGAGGTCATGACTTATAAAACTAGAGCTTTTCAGTAACAAATAAACATCCTGTACTGAAAAACAATTTAAGCTAGCATTTAAACCAATCCAAGCTGCATCACGAGGACTACTCCAATTTAATTTAGGAAATACTTTCCCACCAAGATCTTCAATGGCATTTTCAATTTGTTGGTCAAAATCAGGAAAATATGGTAACTAGATAAAACAGAAAAACACATATAAATTTATTTCAAAAATTGAATCACTTTTATTAATTGTAAACTAAATAAATAATTTCAGTAGGAATGCACAATGCAGCTCAGATAAAAAATTCTATTTAATTAAAATGTTGCATCCAGATTTAAACAAAATGTAGGGGAGAAGAAAAGGCTCATTTGAACATTTTTTTTTTTTTTTTAGAAAATCAACACATTTCTCACTTGAAATATATTTATTGCGTTTTAAATATTACATAATGAAAACAATGCTTTTCTTCATCTTATAGACTAGAAATTAAAAGTTTTCCAAGTAAATGAAATAAGTTGTGAGGATTTAAAAAGCTGAAATATTTCTGTTCAAACCTGCCCCATGTAGGGGTACCTTTGAACAAATTAATAAAATACGAAAAAATATAGAGTTTTTATAAAAAGTTGTATATGTTTCAGAAATATAAAGTATTATGAATGGAATTAAATAACTACATTTTACTAAAATTGCTAATTCTTTTATTATTTAACTAAACTTAAATCCATCAAAGTTGAGGTCAAAACTCATGGTTGAAAAAAACACAGTGTCCCTTCTGTTATGTTTGTTTGTAAAAATTTTTTTACAATATCCTTGAAATACACCAATATGATATCTGATGATTCTGGAAAATTAAAAATTTCCAAAAGAAACCTGATATAAAATTGCGTTTTATCCCTTACAGAAACCAGAAATAGTGTTTGGAAAAAATGAAAGAGTATAGGCTTTGTTAGACTAACCTACTAAAACTAAATCATGAATCATCATTCTGTATCCAGGATTTGCACTTATTCAATAAATGAATGCTAACATCAATTTAGATTTGAACCTTCCCATCACTGATACATCCACCAGTTGAAATTTATGTGTACAGTAAGGGGGAATTGTTAACAGTATAAGTCCGTATTCTCTGACATTCTTAATTAACCTCTTTCATATAAAAAATAATATTTATCAACATTGATACATCAACAACAATATTTAGATACATCCCTTTATTTAAATATTCAATTTAAATGTTTTTAATTATTATTTATTCCCAGTTTATTCAGTGTTTTTTCACTGTTCAATAGTGCCCCAACTTTTATGTTCAATAGTGCCCCGACTTTTATGTTCAATAGTGCCCTATCACATGCAATTCAACATTACAACGGTTTACTTAATTTGGCTGAAGAATTTGAATAAAACAAAGCATTTAAACTAAAGCTAACATCTTTATTTAAGTATTGAACAATAAATTAAAACTTTAGGAATACAAAATTGTAAACAAAAATCTTAGAAATTTATTTTCTTAATTTTAGAATCAAGAAGGAGAAAAATGCATACCTTTCTTTTGACAGGCTTGTTCATTCAAAATGGTACAGCTTTGTATACTTATTGCATTGAAGGAGTAGTAATGTATTGCCATATACATTTTTTTAAAATAATATATTTGAAGGGAAATATTTGGAGAATTCAAAAGTGCCCCCAGTTCAAACGTGCCCCCTTCTCCCCTACATTATTTAAAGCTTAAATTACAATTTTCCACAAAATGATTTATATATTTTTCAAAAACACTCTAAAATAGAAAGAAAACATATTTAATATAAATATAATTTATTGTTTAATAAGAACTTTTAAATAATTTTCATCACAATTATCTGAAATTATATATATTTTTAGTTGCTTTTAAAAAGCAATCAAATCAAAAATATTAAAATATATTATTTTCGAAAGTATTAAACTATATACACAAATCATCATATAAAAAGATGTAGTCTCTTAATTTCTAATATAATAAGAATAAGAAAGCAAGATAAAAAATGAAATGCACTAAGAAATATAAATCCTCACTTCTGCTTCATCATCTTCAGCATTTTCCCAGTCAGTCTAAAATATATAATATGTAATATGATTAAAGCATTTGATATGAACAATTTTTTAACAATTAAATATCAAGAAGTTTTTAATTACCTCTGAATCACTTTCATCACTGCTATTTTGATCAATTTCATAAGATGAACTAAAATAAATAAACACTTGTGAAGTATATTGTTTTACTATGAGACTAAATCAAAATTATTTCAAAGGAAAATGAAAAACATACATGTAAATAAGATAATTTAAGAATAAAATATAAGATAACAGCACAAATTTATAAATTCTACCACTAAATGAACAGTGAAATTAATTAAATCTAAGGTATGAAGCACGTTTAAAAGTAATATCAAAGTTAAAATTATGTGCATTAGAATTTAGTTGGCAAACCCAATGTCTGGAAGCATTATATTATGGCTGAAAAGGTCTAGAATTTTGTGGGGGAAAGAAAATCTAATATCTGTTGAATTATTTCTTCTAATATCAACAGTAGAATTTGGGATGACTACAAATTATTTTACTAATTTATACCAATTTGTCATGTTATTTTTGGAACTTACAATTAAAATCTTCTGGTATTGTAACGCTAAGCCATCTGTAAGTCCCTGCAATATAATTTATTTTAGATAGATTTAATTTTCTGCCTATCTCCACCTTTTTATGGAAGTAATTTACTAGTTCACTCAAGTAATTTAATCTGAGAGACAAAAAAAAATAAAAAAAATAAAATAAAAATCAGAAAATCTAGGAATCTTAACTTTAATGAATTTATCTATTAAGAATTCTGAAATTTGAGCATAACTGATGTAGTTTTGACACCTATTAATATTTTGAAATATGTTCAATTTCCCAATAAGCATTTCTTTAAATTCAGTAATAAAGATTTATCAAATTATATCAACCAAGATTGCATGTCCATTCCCAAATCAGGATCAAAAGGTACAATATTGATTTCAGACATTTTGTTATTCAGTTTAAAAGAAGTAAAACTAGAATATCTAATTTAAGTATTTTTAATAATTCCATACCTTAAAAGCATAATACAACATAATTTTTAAATCTTAAATATATTACCCCAATCAGAATAAAAATATAAAAATCAGAAAATGTAAACAATATTTTCAGGAATATATTTAAAAAATAACATTATCTTCGAATAATCTTCTTTCACTAACAGCACAAAATCCATCTAGATTCTGGCCATTGTCCAGTCAAGATTTCAAAATTAAAGAAAAGAAATCTTGTATCGGTTTTAAAGTAATAGCCTGAAAAATGAATCCTTCTAATTAGATGACTGCTTCAAAAAGAATTTGAATTTTTAATGTTTTTATTTCTAAAAATTCCTAAGCACCAGAATTTGATTAAGTTGAAATGGGACTACACAGGAATCTTATACTTTCAAACAAACAAACAAACAAAAAAGAATTATCAAAATTTATTCATATTTACAGAAGTTATGGGTGAACAAAAAATACATACAGGTTGAATTTATAACCTCCTCTTTTGAAGTCACTTAAAAAAAGGCTTTAAATCACGAAAGTTGCACGAGTTCTAAAATTCTCTCAGTGAAAGTTTTGCAGGTGAAATTTTGCCGGTTGATAAATCTCAGATAATACATGTGATACACCAGAATGTACACACAAAAGTTTTTCAAAATGTGATTCCATAATTTTTAGTGGTCACCGGAGGCATCCAAGAAATTTTGGAGGAAAGTCTAGGACTGATTGATAATGTTTTCTATTAATTTCTTAAATATTCAGACAGTTTGGCATCTCTTTTTTTCTCATCAGTCTACACGAAAGTTCATCAAAAGCAATTGCCTTGGTACAATTGATATGCAACATAATACTTAACTGGTGTGACTAAGATTGAATCTTCTTTATAAGAGGTCCTAACTAAGTTGATTACGGCTGACATTAGTACTGGCAAGGAACTCTTGCTTGTTCGGAAGTGGCTTAGGACAGAATTCATAATTTCAGATCACAAAAGCCTGAGAACAGTATAAACAAACAAGAGTTTTTCTCAGCCAATTGAGTCGACTCTGCAAGTATATCAACATTCTATGGTCATATTTAAGAAAGTATACTATTCTATTCAGAAAAAGTCACAGTATAAAAAAATAGATTAATTTATATTTTTTCTGGCATTGATTTGATTGTTTATTTTTCTTTTTTCAATATAATATTTTTCTGCATGCAGATGTTAGTTTCCTCATAATTTTATGCTTATTTGCATGAATGGAAGAAGAAAGGCACCCAGACCAGCCACTGAGCTTATTTAAAATCAGTCTAAAATAAAGATTTTCTAAAGAAAGAAAAAACACCCTTCTTCGCCCCTCACATGAGTTTTTTAGTCTGCACAGCAAATTTTGAGAGTGACTCTATAACAAAATTTTAAAAAAATAATTATAAATAATGAAATAAAATGCACAATTCTGAAATGTTTAAAAGATTGGTTATTAGTCTGTAAATTTGGACATTGAAAAAAGTACACTGAAAACAAAATCTGTGCTGAAAAACAAACATCTCAACATAAAATCACTTTAATGGAAATTAACCACAAGTGAATCATGTTTCTGTAAATGTTTACATCAGGAAATCTCCTACTTAGAAGCAGGGATGTCATTTTAAGTGTTTCTTGAAGAGGTAGTTTTCTTGGAGGGGCAAGGTTTGAAACAACAAGTGGGATCTTGCAATTTGTACACAGAAAAGGAATGTATTGTACAATAAAACGTGCTTCACAGTATTTCACTCCCACCAGATTCTGTCACAGAGCTGTGATTCTTCCACGAGTATTTTAAAATTTCTCTTAAGTCTGCATTTTTTTTCTTTTTTGAAATTTCTCAAAATCAATTCCTGAATCGGCCGCAGAAAAAAAAAATGAGAATCTCTTCATTTGATCGCTGAAAAATACTTTGAATTTCATCAAAGGTTTCAGAAACTAATGATGGTCACCTTCAATTGATTGCAGAAAAAAATCATAAATTTCCATAAAAGAGTGCAGAAAAAAACAGCTATTTGCATCAAAAGATTCCGCAAAAATATCACGAATTCGATAAATGATTGACAAAAGAATGCTGCAAATTTCATCAAAAGGTCGCGGAAAGATATCAGCAATTTTCCCGATCACGCACCATGAATTTAAATGACTCATAAAAGAATCAGCTTCATCAATCGGTTGCAAAAGAAAATTAATTTTGTCAAAGGATCTTGGAAAGAAATTGCAAAAGTTATCGAAGGATTGTGCTATAAAATGCTAATTTCATAAAAGGATTGTGATAAAAAGCATGAATTTCATCAAAGTATTATGGCAAAAACATATATTTTGCCAAAAATTTGCAGAAAAAAAGTGGTGATTTTGACAATAAATCACAATAGAAAAAAGTGAATTTCACCAAACAATTATGGATAAAAATTATGAATATCTTTAAACAATCATGAGAAAAAAATGCAAATTCCGATAAAACTTATTGCATTGAGCTAAAAGATAGAAATCAGGTTCCTTTTTATAAATTTCAAAATTAAGAAGAAACTCTGAAAATCATATTAAAATTTTCTGAGGAAAAAATTTACAATAATGAGTTTAAAGCCAGCAACCATATTCCTTTTTACAAGTATCCAGATATAACCATGAAACATAATATTCAACCAACTGATCAACCAACGAACCTCTAGATTAATTTTAATCTTATGTGCTATTACCTTTTATTTTCAAAGGAGGCAGGTCTGTTCCCTGGCTAATCACATGGTGGAATTATCATTTCATATAAGCATTCATTTTCAAACTTTGTTGTTTCTTTTTAGACTTTTAAGACAAATAGTTTATACTCTCTTTAAAATTTTTCACTGGTTTCTCATAGAATTGCAGAAACATGCAATAAACAGAAGGGCATTAAAAAATATATCTCTCATACACAAAACACATCACAGTGGGATGATAAAACTACATTTTTGAGTTACAAGATGAATACAAATTCTAGTAAATAATCTAGTTTTAAGAAATTGAACAAATAGTTATCTTAAAGAAGATTTAAAAAAAGAAGATTCTCTTCTTTTATCAGAATTCAAAATTTAGGGTTTTTTTTTTTTTTAACTTTATTAATTTGATAAACTAATGGAATTAAATCTACTTTGATTCCTTCATTTTTCTTTTGTAGATTTTGACTTTTAAAAATAATTGTGCTTGGGACAATCTGTACAATTGGAGGAAGGGTGGAGTTGGGGATGCCCGGGCACCTGGTTACATGCATGTACATATTTTTCTTTTACTATAAATATACCAGCTGTCTCTTTTTCTGTTATTCAGTAACTAATTCCTAAATCCATAATTTTAGATATGTGACTTAAGCTTCAGAAGTGCTTCAAATAATGTTTTTCATCATATGAAAATTCATTTCTATCAAATTAGTTATTTGTTAAAAAGTTGTAAAATTTTAATTATTATATATTAAATACAATCTTTAGATCTTATAAGTACAGAGAGTTCTTAGCTAAATATGTTTTATAGGACAGAGAAACTGTATAAAAATTTCAATTTCACAACATTTTTAAAAAATGATAAAATGGTTTTTAATCTTAATTATAATGAAGAAAACAACATTTGAAAAACTTTTTGCAATTGGAACTCTAATCTAAAGGTTTGGCAATTAACTATTGGATAATGATAAGAGTATATAAAAATATAAAATACTTGTATATAAAAAAATGTGAATACATTAAATCTTGGACAAAATGAACAAATGAATTTATAAAACAATAACTCTAAAAAAAGTCTTAATGATCTTTTAAAAAATAAATACTATCATGTCTAATTCTAGACTATCAAGTCTAAATTATTTAGAACAAAATCTTACCTTTGTGGCAATACTACACCATCTTTTAAAATATAATGAGTAAATCCATCAGGAAAAGGTAAGATAATGCTGAAAAAAATTACAAAATATTTATAATTAAAGTTATTGTACATATTTTTTTTATTTATGTATTATAAATACAGTAATTTTTATATACATTTAAAATTCTTGATAAGTTCTGAAAAACAAAATGCAGCTATAGTTATAAATATCTCTTAAAAATTTACTTTAAACAATGCCATTAAATTAGATGAAAAGAATTTTATTGATAGTTGTAAAATTTCATACTTTAATCAATGAAATCATAAATAATTGGGTTAATTAATAAAATGCTTTATGTATACATAACAAAAAGCGGATAATTGTTTGGTAATTTCAATGTATCACTTTAGTAGTACCACATGAAAAATATTTCTATTTAACAATAAGCATATCTTTTACTTTATCATCGTATTTTTTATTTCACAGATTTACTCTCATCACAAACCTTTATTTTTGTAACTCTTAAATTAATTCACCATTTAAATTTATTTATTTATTTTACTATAATGTCTTTTTTCGCATGATTTTTCATATTACTTGGATTAAATTTTAAAAAAAGGTTAAGAAAAAGTTTTCAGGTTTATTGTTGTAATTGCTGAATTTTCATCGTATAAATAATGATATTTATTCTGAAGTGGCATTTGACTGTCTTTTACTCATTAGTCTCTTTTCTTAGTGAGTCTTTAGTTAAATTGTTTGTTTGGAAAAACTTTCCCAGATTTAAAAAAAAAAAAAAAAAAAAAAAATTAAATACAACTTGTAAAAATGTTAGATGATACTAAAATGTTTCTTGTATACTGAAAACAGCAATTTACTTTTTGATTTGGGACATCAGATAAAATATGAACCTGCAATAATAAAATGTTCCCCTCTGTTATCGGCAAACAAAAATTTTTATTTAGAAAAATAAGACGCCCAAAACAATAAAAATAACATTTTTTGTAATTACTGGGTACAGTAAAAATATGATCATCAAGATTTTTTGTAATAAAAACTTTATTTTGAAATAAAAACAAATTTTATTAACGAAAAATAATAAAGAACAACCACAGTTATAAAATATTCAACTGGTTTCAAAATAGCCTCCTTGTATGCTTCCGAAAATTTTTGGCCGTAGCATGCACCACTTCTGGTAAAAATCAGTCACATTCCCAGCACAGTAATTTCTTCAGGGACTCCAAACATTTGTGAGGCTTAGCACAGGCCCTGGTCTGCAAAATGGACCTATACTGTAGTCCATAGGATTCAGATCAGGTGAGTAAGGCAGAAATTCTGCAGACGAGATGAAGTCCCGAAAGTGGCTTCGCCTTGTGCTTAAAATAAGTCTTCTTCAAAAGGTCATGAAAAATCTGTGAATTTTGTCAAAAGACTGAGGAAAACCCTGCAAATCTTATTGAAATATCACAAAAAAATTGTAGATTTTGTCAAACAATTGCAAAAAGCTGCAATTTTTTCTATAGATTGTGAACCCCCCACCCCCTCCCCCTCTCAAATTTCGATTAAGGATCGTAAAAAAATACAAATTTCTTCTTAAGATTGTGAAAAGACATTTAAATTTCTTCATAAGATCGATAAAAAAAGCAAATTTCATCAAGAAAAAAAAAATATATAATAATTTAGTTCCCCGGAAAATGTTAATTTTGACCTATGCGTCCTGTAAAATTGATAAATGTTAAAAAAATAAAAAAAAAGTTTTTTACAGCACACATTTATTCTCAAGATAAAAAGATCAATAGATTTCAAACTTTTTAGAATTGTATTTACATTATTTGGCAATCAAATTTTTAGTTGAGGATGATAGAGTAAGAAACTAGAATGTTTAAGAGAGCTTTAATAAAAATTTTATAAAACTATTTAGTAGAGGAAGACTTTATTAAAATCATGTTCATAACATATACAATCCAAACCGAAAAAATAGGATTTTTTTTTTTTTTTAACATGCACATTAATTTACCTTTTTTCATTTTAAGACAATTTAGCAATTACAAATTGCATGACATTTCTATGTTTATGCATTCAATGACAATGATTTAGCTAAATGTCAATGCACTGTCTTTGCAGCACATCCCATCGAATATTCGGTTTAAATGCCTACATAAATATAATAGCTTCTAAAGGCTGTTTTTTTTTTTTTTTTTTTTTCATATGTATGGTCCTTTAAATTTTGGTAAGAAATATTTTTAAAGTATTTTTGCTTATTTTTTTTTTCAAAGATTAAAACAAATATGTATGCCTAAAAAAAAGAAACATTTATATGGACAGGAATGTTATATTATGTACTAACTGACTTTCCCAATGTTGCCTGGGTTTGGAATAATAAAATCTTAAATATAAAATAAGTAAAAATCTAGACCAATTCTTCCTGGAGGGATATCTGCAGCTATGGTGAAAGCAGAGTACTGTTCCAGGAAAGAGGAGGGGGGGGGGGGGAGAGATGTACTTTTACTACCATTAATAAGCATAGTGGGTTTTTGACACTACATGTAAAAAACTGTTGAAAAGTGTCAAAAATCTTATAAAAATATTTTTAGCAAACATTAGTGTTGTTGAATCAAGCTAAAAACTGATTAAATAATATTTTTTTAAGTTACATCAATTGTTTTATTTAGTTGTATTGTATTTCAGTTGTAATAAAATTATAGTTCATAATTATTTGTCAACTGTCATGCTCAAAAAAAGGAAAAAAAAATCAATTTATTATTTTATGTGTTTTTTAAAGTACTATGTATATATTATTACTTATTATGCTCAGTTTCCTTCTATAGTAAAAAAAAAACTAGCCTTAAAAGGAATGACTCCTGGAATGATGCTGATGTGGAAGATTTCCGGAACTAACGAATCCCGGTTGTCCACTCCTTCCATGAGCCGAATAGACCAATCAGGAAAGGGCTCCGTCTATGCATCGCCGTATGGGTTACCATAAAGGGAGGAAAGGTTACCATCGCCAACAATCGCCAAGTTTGTCGCCAACTTGGCGATATATCGCCAAATTTGGCGACCAGAATTAGTTGTCAAAAGTGACGCCAACTTGGCGATAACTGTAATATTTCGCCAAATTTTTAATTTCTTTACAACACCAGTCGTTTGATACATCATTTGAGAGGTTTGCAACTGCTTATTCATACACTGTTAAAGAAATTCTGAAATTCACGAATATTTTTTTTCCTGAATTTCACAGAAAAAGTCCCTTTTCACAACAAAAGGGCATTATCCGTTACAAATCAGCAACTCCCACCATATTTCCTGAAAATAACGAAACGGGTGGAAATAAAAACAAAAAACGGAGACACTCCGTTGTGTAAGGGGCTCCGTGGCCGAGTGGTCAAGCCACCATACCGCTTATTGTCTGGGAGCGCAGATTGTGAGTTCATATCCCACTGGCGACAAGAAATGGTGAAAACATAAAAAGTCCCTTTTAAATTACATTTTTTCTGTTTATTTTTCTCTTATTTCTTATTAAAAAATCTTTTAATTAATTAGCCAATAAATAAATAAATAAATAAATAGTGTACGACAATTTCAAAAAATTGTCTATAACATTATTTTTCTAAAAAAAAGTTGTTAATAAAAAGTTTTTTCATTCATTCATTCATTCATTCAAAAAAAAAAAAAATAAACAGTGGTTTTAAACAGTGATTTTTTTTTTTATTTAAACTATTTAAAAAGAAAAATTGATTTTAAAAAATAATAAGCATTATGCATCAGTCTAAAATAAAATAAAATAAACCGTTTACAAATATTATAAAGAATGTATTTGAAAGGAAATCTTTAAAAAGCACAACAGATTTTCCCACTAACTCATAAAAGACATATTCTGTACAACCCGGCATCAGCAGCTTTGGCTCGGTTAGCAAGGATTTATTCCGCTATCAAAAAGTTCCGAATTCGATCCTGAGGACGGCGTGAACTAAATTGTGCAATAATAATAATAAGTAAAATAACATAGCAGCTTAAAATTACTCGGTAATTTCGAATTCTTTGACGATTAATCGATTTATTAATTTTAAAAATTTCATTAAATTATTATCATTAAAAATCAGACTTTGTAACAGAAAGTTACCGCTTCTTCAATCGGAGTTTTACTTTCTTGTATGTCCCACAACGTTAAATCTACTTACGGTTTGGTTTATTTTTGTCGGCCGATTATCTACACTAGGGATATAGGCCCAGGGAGGACGTGCCCTTCGTGGGGGGTCTTTCAAAGGGAACCTAACCCGTATTTACGCAAGGGCGCAATTTACGCAAATCTACTTACGGAACGGTAACAGTTCGGCTACATTGCTGCCGGTAGTTTCACCTGGAATTCACAGATTTATTTTTAACAGTGTATAATGGATGCCTTGTGTGTTATCCCCCACTCTGCTCCCCAGGGGGGACACATTTTTAATTTCTTTACAACACCAGTCGTGTTACACAAGATTTGAAAGGTCTGCAACTGCTTATTCATATTATGGATGTCTTGTGTGTCACCCCCACACTCTGCTCTCCCCAGGGGGGTCACATTTTTAATTTCTTTACAACACCAGTTGTGTGACACATCATTTGAAAGGTCTGCAACTGTTTATTCATTTTATGGATGTCTTGTGTGTCACCCCCACTCTGCCCCCCAGGGGGGCACATTTTCAATTTTTTACAACACCAGTCGTGTGACATTATCATTTGAGAGGTCTGCAGCTGCTTATTCATATTATGGATGTCTTTTGTGTCGCCTCCCACTCTGCCCCCAGGGGGGCACATTTTTAATTTCTTTACAACACCAGTCGTGTGATACATCAGGTGAAAGGTCTGCAACTGCTTATTCATACCATGGGGTATTGGCGAGCGCAGCAAGCAGGGGTAGCCAATAATTTGGAATCGCGAAGCGATTACGCGGGGGGTTGGCGAGCATAGCGAGCAGGGGGACGGCGCCCCCCTAGTGTTGTAAAAAAAAATAGCAATTTAATTTGTGCTTTTTAAAAAAGCTTGTGTAAAGCTATAGCCACTATTCAATATGACTGACAATAAATTAAGTAGATTTTCAATGATTAAAAATTTTTTTGTTTTTGTTTGTAAACATTAAATATAGACTACACTTGCAATAAAGATGTTTTAAGTAATTAAATGAATTACAATATGTAATTAATATAATCAAATGTTCTTTAAATCAATAACTTAAAAGAAGTTAGTTTGTTAATTTCAATATTTACACATATACAAATTCATTTTATTATGTTAGTTTCAGTTTTAAATTATTCAGAATATGTAATTTATGTTAAATTTTATTTTTATACATAAAATAGGTTTTTTTTATATTTATTTCTTATTAGAGCATATTATTTCAGGTTTTTATTTGTAAGTCTAGCATTAATATTTTTTTGCGGAAAGTCTTTGAATGGGATTAACATTAAAACAATATAAAGATGTGTATATTATTATTTATATGTAATTTTATATACATTAAATTATACAAAAATTTTCACCATGTGCATTGAATTCATTTTTAAAAATTAAAGTATTCCATTTGATTAATTAATTTTAAATTTAATGTTGATGTGAAAATAATTTTAAACAGTTTTTGACAGTAATTGTCAAAATGTTGAATGGAACTGCCACACTGTCAAAAACTTGCCAATCATGATAAAATCCTAAATCTTCTAGTAAGAATGTTAACAATTTGATGATCCGGTCCAGGCCATTCTCTGAATTGAACATTGCTTAAAATGATCTGACTGTTTTTCAAGATTATTTTAAATATACATATCATTAAGCTAGTTATTTTATTTTTTTCTAAACAAACCTTATCTCTTCTATCCCTTTATGTACTGAATTTAAGGGGGGGTGTGGGGGTGTGTGGGGGGGGGGGAATGACTGCAATAGGGATGCACCGAATATTCAGTATTCAGCTTATTCAGCCATGTTACCAAATATTCGGTTAGGACAAATATCAAACTATTTGGCCTGACGAATATTCAGTTTGGCTGAATATCAAAGTATTCGGCTGAATCCAATACTTAATAAAACCTTTTAAAAAAAATTATAAAAAAAATTTCACAATTTTTACTTTTAAATGACAATTTATAAACATATTTGAAATAATTACATAGAAAATAATATTTAAATAAAATAGAATGTATTTACATTATTTATTTGTTGTTTGTAAAGTATAACTTAAGAAAATTAACCATGAGAAGGATTAAAATGGTGATTTATTAGGATTCACCTTAAGAATAAATGATGTGCAAATGCATGTTACTAAATTTTGTTTGTAAATAATCTGTTTCTTACTTTTCCCAAATAAAAGTCCTTAAACAAGAAAGAAAAACTTTTGAGAATAGTTACAGCTATCGAGGCAATTTTTGCTCATGAAACTGTAAACATAACCAACTTATTGAGTCATATAAATACATTGTATTTCATCTCACTCTAGGTCAAACTTTTTTTTTTCATTAACAATAAATAAGATACCATAATTATATTTTCAACTCACATGCTTTGATTTCTGTAAAATATAATATGATGGGAAGGCTGGAAAATGCCATCATTCATAAGAAAAGAACTATGAGCTAGATATTTTTTTATTTAGAATTTAGTTGAAAGTATTTGTACTTTATATTAAAAAAAAATCTGCCTTGAGTTATTGAAAAAGGACAATTAAGACACTGTAAAGTTTTTCTTCGACTATTTATTCATTATTTCTCTTTTATTTTAAAATATTTGTTTTAATTTGTAGAAGAATCCATAAAATAAAAAAAATTATTAATTAAAAAAGTCTCTAATTGTGCTTTGTAAATAACTCAAGGCAGATTTTTTTCAATTCAAAATGCTCTTATTAAAAAAAACCCTTGTTTATCAAAATGTAAGTTTATTTTATTAAATATTATGTAAAATTGTTTTAAAAAGTAACATTTTAATACCTTTAAACTTTGAAATATTAAAAATATTTGGAAAGCCAAATATTCAGTATTCGGCTGAATAGTTACTATTCGGCTGGCTGAATATTTGGTATTCGGGCCAACAATTACTATTCGGCTAGCCGAATATTCGGTAAGCCGAATAATCGGTATTTGGTTCACCTGCCATACGAATATTCTGCATTCGGCCAAAATCACTATTCGGTGCATCCCTAGACTGCAATATCATTTGTGTTTTAGTAGTAACAGTTGTTAGTGATAAAAGGGATTAGTTAGGAACAAACATTAAAATTTTTTTCTTTCATTCTTTACTGCCCTTCAAACAAAAAACTCACAATCTTATTGCCTTAACAATTAATTGGAAAAAAAAAATTGTGTATCATATTATTATTATTATTATTATTATTATATATATATTTTTTTTTTTTTTTTTTTTTATCAAATGCCAAAAATATGTTCAATACAGAAGTATAAAATATAAGTTGGATCAATAAAGTATTATATAAGTTCTTTGATATGTCTTCATTTGTCTGAAACCAAAATTGCAGATCTTTGCATGCAATATTGTCCTAAGAATCACCACCAACAACAACAAAAACATACACACAATTTTTTTATTTTATCAATATAGACTGCTCAACAAAGTAAACTATTTTCTTTGAAACAGATTAAAAATATTTAAATTAAAAAACTAAGTAAAATTATACATCTCTGATACCTTTTAATAGTGACTTCCCGAAAGTCATCATACCAATTTCGAAAACTGCATTTTTGGACATCTTCTACTTTCATGATATTGATTACCAAAAGAAATCTAGATATTGGCTAGAAAGAAAAACAATATTTTAACAAAAAATTACTTTAACTTAAGGTTAAAATGATATCATACATTTATTAAATTTAAAATACTTCACAGAGAAATTTTACAAGCATTTTTTTAAATGTAATTAAAAGAAAAAATTCTACATCTGAACACCATGAAGCTTATTTGAAAGTACATTATTATTATTGTTATTTTGAATGATTTCATCATATGAAGGCCAAGCAAGTCTGCACTTGTTGCAAAATATTATCTTTGTATTTTTTTTTCTACAAAATAACCATATGCATTTTTTAAAAATATTGGAAAATGAAATATTGAAATGAAAAAATATGGCATAAAAAATACCTACATTGAAAATGTCTAAATTTTTTTTTTTTTTTTTTTTTTTTTTTTTTTTTTTTTTTTTTTTATTACTAAATTAAAGGTGTGTGAAATCTACAAAAATTTCCAAAAATTATATAGTAATAGATTTATTCACTCTTACAGTTTTTTAAATAATAAATAAAAGTTATTAAATATCAATATTGATTTTTTTTTTAATAAAATGAAAAAACAACAGCATAATGTACCAGAATTAAAAATGTGAAATCATGAGATATAATAATAGTTTCTATGAGGAAATCATAAGAAAGTTGACTTTTCCGCTTTAAACAGATTTTTATTATAGCAAGTAATGCATATATTATACAGAACCTGCTGAGACTAAATCGCATCGGCATGAAAAAATTTTCTTTTTAAGCAGATTTTCATCTTAATTAGTATAACTTTATGACGTATGAAGAAAGCCTGTATATAACAGAAACTTGGCTGAAATAGTTTTCTTGTGGTCACTGTGGAATAAAACCTTTTGAATGAAAGCCTGCCTAAAACAGAATGTTATATTGCTCCCTATAAATTCTATCTTAGCAGATTTCATTGCATTTTGATAAACTTTCATAATTACATTTTGTTTTTTAGAAATTTAGGAGAGGGCTGCAGCCCCATCAGCCCACCCCCTAAATACACCACTGATATTGTATATTATCCGTAAGTTAAACTAAGCCTAAAAGCAGCATTTCTGTTTATACAAGAAGTTTAACACAAAACAAGCAAATGGGGAGGAATGGGACATGTTCAATTCCTTTATTCTAATAAGAATAAGATGAATATAAATTGCTAACATGATAACCATTTTAGAGGATATTATATTAATTATAACATTGATAATACATTCATTTACTTCAAAATGTAAATAAATTAAATTTATGATTTTTTAATGTCATCTATGACTGACAATCCTGAATTTTCATTCCAGTCATGAAGATACTGGAATTTAGTTATTGTGGCGCATGCATTATCAACCTACAATCTTTGTTTGATTGTATATCTAGCCGATAATAGACTATTTGTCTCTTATAGCCTTGTTTCATAGCTGTCCCATACCTTTCTACTTGTGGAAAGGTATGGGACACATTTTGAATCTTACAATTTCTTAAATTATAAAATAGCTTTTGCGTTTTACGTTGCTATATTGTTCAGGGAGATTAAAAAATGTTTCACCTTGCACTCAATAAATTGAAATTTTTGTTTTTATGTCAAACAAGGCTGTTTTACTTACTTGTATAAAAAGTGTCCCACACTATCCCATTCTCCCCTACATATGAATTAAGCAGCAACAATATTTTAGTGCTCCATTTATTAGTTTGAATAATTAATTCATAGAATTAATTATTAAAACCAATAAAGTGAAAACAATGTTTAATTTCGCTCCTTGATAGAAGTTAACTTCATTATCTTACTTATATTCAATTATTTAAAAAGATAACAAGATACTACCTTAGGTCACGGTAAAATAGTTAAATTATAAATAAGATGACTTCTTCAACAGCAAATATAAAAAAATATATTTTTAAATAAGTCAAGTTATTAAGAACCAAAAATGTTTTTTGCTTTTGTTTACATTACGTCGCTAGTTGATTCGTTGATTGGTTTTCCAACAGTGGGAAATAAGTTATATCGATAAAAATATTCCATCTTTTCGAATAAAAGATGCAGAAATGTTCAGCTGGTAAAATTTTTCTTTTATAAAGCAAATTATTTTGTTGCATGTCTGTGTAAATTGATACTCTTTTATTTTCACTTTAAGGCAAAAAGCTCTCGTTCAGAAGTTACACTTGTCTGCAATCAACCAATCAATTATTTCAGATTTGTTGCAAAACAAATGAACTCACGCCTGACGAATGGCGATGTGACTAATTTGTCTACTATAATGTTTTTAATTACTACATTCTATAAAGTAAAATATCGCCGTATGACTGTTGTAAAAGTTTTAAGCGAGAAGAAAAAAAAAATATTTTAATGCTTTCAGTTTTTTTTCTTTTTTGTCCTTAGATTGTTTAAAGATGTTTGTTACAATTAAAATCCAATAGAACAAATTCAAAACATATGTTATTCGCAGTGTATTAATAATAAATTTTCACGGTGCTTTAAATTATCGTTATTTAGGTATTCTTAAATACATTTGTATCTCAATAACATATATATAACTTATTTATTAGTATTTGTATATTTATTTGCCGCATGACGTGTAATACCATAGTGCTGTTTTTTCGACTAAAGGTTCTATAATCGCATTTGCAACCAAGGTTGGCGCAAACATTGCGATGTTGACAATAATGTTATTTTGAGCCTATGTAACCAGTTATATAAAAAGAAGGAGATAAAGTTTTACTTTTTTTTTCTGGGGGGGGGGGGGGGATGAGCATATGCATACTATAGTTAAATTTTTGACATGACAGTGGTAGCTGTAATCCATTTAAAAGCTAATTTATTCATTATTGTATCATGTGCATGCAGAAGAGAATAATACTTTTATGTTGGCAAAGTTCAAATCCTGACCAAAAGCATCCCCCCCCCCCCTTGCCAATTGCAGTTTTATTTTTCGCGATTTATCACTTGCTCCCAGCTAAGATGACAGTAGCAAATAAGTATCTAAATTGAAAATTTTCTTGTTGTTAATTTTGGCATGCACCAAGTACTTTGTCTTCGCCCATGCTATGTACTCCATCTGGGTAAACATCAAAATATCTGATGATCTAATATTTGATTTAGCCAGGGTTCGATTTAAGCGGTATCGCATCGCAATTTGCGATTCAAATTTAACTAAATTGTGATCCAAGAAATGCATTAAATCGCAATCATTGCGATGCGTATTTCCCACACCCTTTGTTATGTCATGTACACTTAAAGTTAAAATTTAAAGTTGTTTTCACACGACATACGTTGTGTTTTCATTCTCCCCAAGTGTTTATTTACAATGAAAGTACAGCGAGACGCTATTGCTGGGTGCAGTTTTCCCAGTAAACACATGATTTGTTCCTGCCCAGAGGCTGTGATTGATTACTGAATCACTGTTACTCGCTAATCACGGCGTTTGCTCATAGAAGTTTGACGTGCGTGTTGTAGTGGTTCTAAAATGAACACTCACTGTTACGATCTGTTTACTTTATTTATGCATCGAAACAGACAGCGCAGATTCTGACCCCACTTCTTCGCTCCCACCGTACTTTGCTTACCGTATGCGTTTGTTCCTCTCTTGCTTTCATATTGCTTTTATTTATTTATTTATTTATTTATTTTTTGTAAATTTTCAAGATTTAAAAGTTATGTTAGCTTTTTTTTACTTGCTATACAAAAGTGTCTAACTGCTATTCAAAACTGACTTTGTATAACAGTTACTGCTATGCAACTTTCTTTTTCTAAATCGACCCCTGGATTTAGCTAAATATTGAAATATTCTGCCAAACTAAATGTATATATATACATTTAAGTACTTTTAAAACGTTGCAGAATTTCTACCTTTAATTCATATAGATATCCAGAATAATTAAGAAATATAATAATATTTGAATAAATGAGAATGCATTATTTATTTGCTGTTTGAAAAGCAACATTGGAGAAAATTAATGATTAATGACAACCTTCATAGGAATTAATAATGTAACAAATGCAAGTTTCCAAGTTCCAAATCTAATCTCCCAATTATAATGTGTTTCTTGCTTTTTCACAAACGGATGTTTCTAAATAAAATTTGAAAGCTTACTATATGCATAAAAATAGAAAATATTTGCCCAAGAAAGCAGAATTGCAATCTGCTCATACCAACTTACATAATCCACGAATATACCTTGTATTTCTCCCCAAGCCGAACTTGAATTTTTTGCTTTTTACTTTAAGAATAACAATAAGGATAAAATCATAATGAATAATGTTTTTTAAACAGACTTACTTTGATTTCCATGAAATATGCTGAAAATTGTGAATAATAATTCATTGCAATCAATTTTGATGCAGTAAGTAGATTGAAATTCAAATTTCCTATTCATCCACATAATCTTCCTTGAAAGTTTATTCCAAGATTTAAAAACATCCTATATGCCCGGGAGCAGAATCGGCACAACGCTGCAATGCACATCGCAGACTCTTGGGAAGGTCTCCAGACTATTTTTCAACTGTTAAAAATGTAGCAAAAATTTAAAATTTTCAGTCCTAAATCCAAAAATTCGGACATTGCATCGCGAATTTCAACAAATAGTCTTCAAAAAGAAATCAATTTCGTCATAGATCGCGAAAAACACGGGAATTTCCACCAAAAATCACAAAAAAAGTCAAATTTCATCAAAAACTCATGATAAAACAGCAAATTTCTTGAAAAGATCTCAAAAAAAGGCAAAATTCGTTTAAAGATTGCGAAAAATGGCAGTTTTCATGAAAAGATCGCAAGAAAACGAGTTTTCGTATAAAGATCACGAAACAACGGCATATTTCTTCAAAAAATCGCAAAAAAACGGCAAATTTTATTTTTAAAAAATCGCTAAAAAACGGGACATTTCTTCAAAAAACTGGGAATAAACGGCAGTTTTTGTTAAATAAATCACGAAAAAAACTGCAAATTTCTTCAAAAAATTACAAAAAAAAACGCAAATTTCTTCAAAAAGTCATGAAAAACCGACAAATTTCTTCAAGGGATCCAAAAAAATGGCAAAATTCTTAGAGATCGCAACAAAACGGCAGTTTTCATCGAAAAATAGTGAAAAAATGCTAGCATCCATCAAAAGATTATGATAAATCAACAAATTTCTTCAAAAGATCGCGAAAAAACGGCAATTCCTTCAAGAGATCGCGAAAAAACGGCAAATTTCGTCAAATGATCGCGAAAAATGACATCTCATCAAATGATCGTGAAAAACCTGCAAATTTTGTCAAAGGGGAGCCTTCTCTCTTTCGGACAATGTATGAGGCAGTGTTGAATTCAGGTAGTGGCCCTGGGGGGAAATTCGCCCTCCCCCGGAGCAATGAAATGTCCCCCTCCCCCCTGGGAAGTTTGAAAATTTGAGTTTTCAATGGTCAAAAAGTGCAATATTTCTCCTCCGGGGCCACTGAAGTCCCTCCCAGAGAAAAGTGTCTGAATTCAACACTGGTATGAGGTGTTCAAAATTCTGAGAACGAAGGCAACTTCTTTTTAAAAGTATACTTTTCTTTTATGTCTATCATGAATTAAATACTTGGAAGGTTTGAGTGCGAGGGATTGGTCTGCAGACTGTTTTTTAAGTTTTCATTTGTGTTCCAGACTGCAGAAAAAAATTCTGCTGCTGGGCCTGTATATTTACAATTTACAACTTCTGAAAATGATCGCCAACTCTAAGCACTTCTCTCTGGAGTGCTGGTGTATTGAAATCCTTACTTTCTAAATCAAAAGCAAAAGAGTTATTATGCAAATTGCAAGCTATTCCAAATTATTATAAGTTATTGCTAAGCTACCACCATTTGAATAGGTTGTGTTATTTGTTTATTGTTTTACTTTAGTCTCTTCTTTGCAAATAAATGCTCTATAATTGTAAAATTTTTGGTAAAACAATTGATCCAACATACAATGCAAATAAAATTTGGATGAATAAACTATTCAATTAAACAGGGATGAGATTCTTCCACTTATCCGCGGTTTTCAGCTTTTTTGTTATTTTCAAATTTACCAAAAAAATACAGGACGCGTAATTTCATAAAAAAAATCGCGAAAAAAACGGCAAATTTCCTTAAAAAATTGCCAAAAAATGACTAATTTCCAGCCAATTTTGTCAAAAGATTTGCGAAAGGATGATTAATTTTGTCACAAAATACCGAAAAAATGGCAGATTTTGTCAAAAATTGCAATAAAACGACAATTTTCATCCAAAAATCGTGATAAAACGGCGAATCTCGCCAAATGTTTTGCGAAAAAATGACAACTTTTGTCAAAAAATCACTATAAATCGGTAGATATCATCAAATGATTGCAATAAACCGGTTGATTTCGTCAAACGATCGCGGAAAAACGGCAGATTTCGTCAAACGATCGTGAAAAAACGACCGATTTCGTCAAACTATCATGAAAAACGCCAAATTTCGTCAAAATTTTTGCAAAAAATAACAAATTTAAAAAAAAAACTTTAAAATTTGCCAAAAGATTCCAACAAATGACAGATTTCATGAAGAGATAATGAAAAACTGAAAATTTCATTAAAGGGACTCTGAAAAAAACTAACTCAAAAACTAATTTTCAAAATTATTTTTTTGCCACTCCAAATACAGACTTTCCTGCTCCAAAATCCATTTTTGACAGCTCTAAATCTTTCTGAATGAATGTGACTTCTGAAAGCACCCATTCATTGAACAAAAAATACCCTTATATTCAACAAAAGTATCCTTTTTTTTTGCAATTTTTTTTTTTTTTTTTTTTTTTTTTTCAATAAATCTGTTTTGCCCTTTTTAAAAAGAAATGCAAACAATAGTGATACATGTTATCTTCTACACTCAAATAAGCATTAATTTATAATTAAATTTGTATATTGCACATTTTTTTTTTTTTTTTTTTTTTAATAAAATTGTTCTCAATAGTTTTAAAAAATAATGATTTTAATTATTCATTAATTATTGTTAAACAAAAATTATTGCATTTCAGTTTTCTTTTCCAAATGAACAAGTTCAATTTTTGCATCTAAAAATATGACTTATTATCAGTGTGGACCCACTTTTGTAAAAAAGAGTCCCAGAATTTAAATTCTGGGTCCTGGAGACCCAGGATTTTTAAAGTCCAGCGACATCACTAGATAACTTTAATGTGTAATATCCAAGAAAAAAGCAGGAGAAAGAAATTTACCTTGTGCAACAGCAAAGCTAAAAAACAAAGAAATTTTCTATTTTCTTTTCCCTAACACTTAACCAAAAGTGTCTTACTGTTAGAAAATTTCAATAAAAAAGAAATATTCATGCCAATAACAGGGTTTTATTAAAGTACTGTATCTTGATAAACTAAATTTTCATTAGAGTAAGTATAAATAATTTCTGCAATTCATGTTAATAATTTCCTTTTAATTTAATTTACCAAAAGTTAAATTGTATGTTATATATTAATACAATTATGTTTGTTGCGATTGACATTCCTGTCATTGCTCAAAAGTTGTTTGCGCAGTTTTCAGCTTTTTTGCTTTTTGGTCAATCTCATCCCTGATTAAGAAACCCAAAGTAAATTGTATTCAATCATTTTATACTCTGCATTATACTATGTCACTTTTTCCATTAGGGACTCCTTAAAGGTTGCCAGACCAATACTTGATTGATAAATTGCTCTGAAATACTCTCTTGCAAGATCAATATGATATCACAATTAGGTTTGAATTGGTTCAGGATTTCGGTCATCAAGATGAAAAATTTTGTTTTTCTGTGTCCCTGTAACTGAAATATAAGATCTACATACTTTATTAACAAACTCTACCAAGATACTAATAAAATCAATACTCTGTCTTAAGTTTAAAACTGATTTTGCATTTTAAACATTTTCTATATTGATGACAAATTTTGCCTGTTTTTTGCTTTTCTATGCCCTTGTAAAACAATTAAAAAAGCTATATACTTGATTAACCAAGGTTCTTACAATATCAATACACTGCTCCAAATAATTGGAGCGATAGGTTCACTTGTTTAGCATTTTGTGCATTATTGTGATGTCAAGTTCTGTGTCTTTTGTGTGTACCTATAAAAGAATTATAAGAACTTATTATACTTGATTCTTATTGATCAGCAAACTTTTCAAAGATACTTGACTTAAAAAGTCAATCAGAGATGAATTTTTTCCAGTATGTTGGGAATCTATAGGTGCTGAAAGTAAACAATACTGCAACAAAAAACTCAGGTTTTCATTGATTTCGTAGAAATTTTCATGCATTTTAGTGATGTAAATCTGGTTTATTGAAATGCTCTAAAAAGATTGTGTTAAAATAAAATATGTACATTTAGTTACTTGATTTAATTAAGTGATTTGTGTTTGCTGATGTATTTGAAATAGTTAAATCTCATAATTTTTAAAACTGATTGCACCATAGATTATAAGAAAAGTATAGTTTTAAGAATGCATTTTTGATTTGTGGGTACTTATAAAATTGCACCCTGAATAGGCAAAACCGTAATGAAACAATCTGATTTTTATTGATTTCACCAATTTTTTTGCACATTTTATATATTTTTTAATATTTCTGTCGACCTGAATGTTACAAAAGTTTTGTAGGATGTGTAAATCTGGTCTATTGAGAAGCTTTTAAAAGATTGTGCTGAAATATGTACTCTTAGATACTTTAAACTTAGAAAAAATATTCTGTCCATGAGTCACAAAGTGATCTACTTTTGCCAGTGTTTTTAAAAGGGTTAAAATCAATATTTTAAAAAATTGATTACATCATCGATTTAAAAAAAATTTCAACTTTAAGAGCATCTTTTTGGTATGTTTGTACTTCTTAAATTTCACCCTGGAGGAACGTTGACATAAGGGAGAAAAAAGTTTTTTTTTTTTAAAACAACCCTTTTTGATTTTTTTTTTTTTTTTTCAAAGTATTAACTACAACATTTTTTTGAATTGCCTGTAGCATTTGAGACCTAAAAGTATGATCTTTCGAAGTATGTCTTTCGAGTATAACTGTGTAGAGCAATTTGATTGATTTGGATTTAAACAAAATGATCTAGAAATAGAAATAAACTCAGAAAAATGTTTTTTTCCATAGTTTGGTGCATAAATGTGTTTGTGTGCATGTACAAGCTCTTTCGTTCCCTGAGCAGCAAAGAACTGACTTTTTGATGAGAATGAGTTGCTCTTCATAATTAATATCTTGGAAACTAATAAAGAAATTAAAATTCTGAGCTTCAGGTACATCAGGAAAGACCTTGGACTAACTTCACAAAATATTTGAGCCTCATACATGCCATAGATTTTGCTAGCCATCGCACACATGCACATACAGACAGAGCGATTTGCTCTTTTATTAGTACAGATTTTTCTTGTTTCTAAATTTTTGTATTTAACAAAATACGTTTTCTTTTCATTAAGTTATATATAATATAATTATTGAGAGCAATTTTTTAATGTATTGCAAAAATTTTAAAGCAAATTCTGTTTTATTATTATTATTATTTTAACAGGAAAATGACTGCTTGTACCTATAACTGTCTTATGAATGTCATCAATATAGGCAACAGTATTATTGGTGTAAGCATACTAGCAATGCCATACTGTTTTAGAAAAGTAAGAATATTCACATTACTTAAAATTTTATGTTAGTATGGTTTGATATATTTTTTAAATATTGTAACTTTCTTATCTTGTTACCAATAATTATGTAGTTTTGTTTTAGCTATTTTTAGTTTGCATTAATTTGCATGAATAATGTCTTTGTGTTTTTACTGAAAGTAAAAAATGAATTTAAGTGAAAAAAAAAAATTAAATGATTTTATTATAATTCAGTAATTATACTACAGCCGAAGATTTTTACAATGCAATTTTCTATATTACACTACCCAACAAAAAAAAAATATTTTTGTCAGTTTCCTGGTTCAAAATAGCCAATTAAATTCTTGCTAATTTTGGGATGAAAAAAACGAATATATAAATGAAATTTTTTTATTAGCTCTTGTTTTTAAGATACAATATAGCCCACTGGAGAAAGACACACAACATCCCACACATTGATTTAAAAGCAAATTGAAGAAGAACAAAAATTCCTATGTAATAAATACAACACAATAGGCATGTTTCATTAAACAATCTTTGTTTTTCAGAAAGCAGTGGTTGTTTTTAGCCTATTCTTGTAAACGTTTCCTTTTGAATTGCCTCTTGTATGTCACTGCCGGAGCAACTCTTGAAACAGTACAGCAGTAGTCGGCCAGCATTGACTCATCCCAATGACCTTGATATCTGCGTTCCATTAGAGAGATATCTTTGAGAAACCTTTCACCGTGCTCTTTTTTTACATCTCCACAGTCTTTAGGGAAAAATCCAAATGTGAGGGGAGGAAATGAAGTTTCAGAGATATGTTGCATCCAAAGTCATGATAATTTTGTAAGAGTTCTTTCACCAACTATTAGTAGTTCTTGGCTTTTCTGTTGCCTAGTTCTAGTGTCCGTACCATACATTTGGAGGCTACTTTCTCTATTCCTTCCGAAACCTTATCAAAAACGGGTTCCTTCATTATTGTCATGGAATTCATCAAACCATTAACATCTGTACAAGCAACAACATGTTCTTTGTTCTCAAAGAAATGAAGAAGATTCTTATGATGAGTCTTATATACTGTGATCTTGACTTCCTGTTGGAGTAGATGCCATTGCTTCAGTCTTGATGCCAGAGACTCTTCATTCACCTTTGGCAAGTCGAGATCTTTTACGAGATCATTCAATTCTGCCTGATTTAATCTGTGAGGCTCATTCAAATCTTCTGCCTCAAAATCAGGTCATGGGAAGTCCCAGATCTAGTGACTTCTTCTATAGCATCCAGGCCTCGCAGCATTCCTATAATTCCTATAAATTTGAAAAAAATTCCTATATTTCCTATTTTTTCCTATATTTTTCATCCCTCCACCCAGGCATGAGATTTTTCCGCGGATCCGCGATTTTCCTTTTTGTTATCATTTTCCGCTTCTCCGATTTCTTTTTATATCGTCAAAACATCGCGGAAAAAAGGGAAATTCGTCGAAAGATTGCGTGAAAAAATACTATTTTCGTCGAAAAGTCTCGAAAAAAATGCTATTTTCGTCTAAAGATCGCAAATAAATGCTATTTTCATGAGGGAAAAAAACGTGATTTTCATCAGAAGATCGCGAGAAAAATTTGATTTTTATAAAAAGATCGCGAGTAAAATGCGATTTTCGTCAAAAGATCGTGAGAAAAACGCGATTCTCGTCCAAAGATCGCGAGAAAAACACGATCCTCATCCAAAGATCGCGAAAAAAACGCAATTCTCGTCCAAAGATCGCGAGAAAAACGCGCGATTTTCGTCTGAAGATCGCGAATAAATACTATTTTCATCAAAAAAAAAGCGAGAAAAACGCAAGTTTCATCAAAAAGTGAAAAAACACAATTTTATTCAAAAGATCGCGAAAAAATAATTTTTTTATAAAAAGATCGCGAGAAAAACGCGATTATCAAGAGATCGCGAAATAAAAACTTGATTTTCGTCAAAAGATCGCGAGGAAAACGCAATTCTCGTTGAAAGATCGCGAGAAAAATGCGATACTTGTTAAAAGATCGCGAAAAAAACGCGATTCTCGTCAAAAGATCGCGAGAAAAACGCGGTTTTCCTCCAAAGATCGCGAAAAAAAAGCGCGATTTTCGTCTAAAGATCGCGAATAAATACTATTTTCATCAAAAGATCGCGAGAAAAACGCAAGTTTCATCGAAAAGTCATGAAAAAAACCACAATTTTGTTCAAAAGATCGCGAGAAAAACGCGATTTTCGTCAAAATATCGCGAGAATAACGCGATTTTCACCAAAAGATCGCGAAAAAACATGATTTTCGTCAAAATATCGCGCGAATAACGCGATTTTCGCTAAAATATCATGAGAAAAACGCGATTTTCGTCTAGCGATCGCGAAATAATAACGTGATTTTCGTCAAAAGATCGCGAGAAAAACGCGGTTTTCCTCCAAAGATCGCGAAAAAAGCGCGATTTTCGTCTAAAGATCGCGAATAAATACTATTTTCATCAAAAGATCACGATAAAAACGCAAGTTTCATCGAAAAGTCGTGAAAAAAAAACACAATTTTGTTCAAAAGATCGCGAGAATAACGCGATTTTCGCCAAAAGATCGCGAAAAAAACTTGATTTTCGTCAAAATAACGCGATTTTCGCTGAAAGATCTCGAAAAAAAACATGATTTTCGTCAACAGATCGCGGAAAACAAACGATTTTTGTCCAAAGATCGCGAAAAAAATTTATTTTTCATCAAAGAATTAAAAAAAAAAACCTTTTTATGTTAAAAGATCACAAGAAGGGTAGAATTTTCCCCTAAGTATTGAAGGGAAAATGCAAATTTCATCAAAGCATTACAGAAAAAAAAAAAAAAAACTGGGTGTGCCATTGGAAAATGTATAATTAATGTAGGAAAGGATTTCCCTCTCCCCCCTCCTCCTCACTCTCTCTTCTCTGCTGTAACTTTTCATAAAATTTGCTGTAAATTTCAGGGTTTTTTAAGATCTTTGATTTTTTCTTGCTATTGAAACTCCTTTCATATAAATTTATTACAAAAAAATCATTTATAACCTTTATTTGAATTATTATTTTTTTTTTTTTATGCAAATTCTGCAAGTGATGATGATTCAGAAAATAATTGTAAAAAATGCTGAATATTGGGGGGGGGGGGGGGGGGGATTGTTCAACTCCTGAAACCAGTATTTTAATCCTGAAGTGTGTTAAAAACTTCTGAAATAGTATGGAATGAACTTTAAATGGTCTACGTCAGGCATGTCAAACTCGTCTACCACCGCAGGCCAGAGTTAGCATTGTACAGAGAGCCGCGGGCCACATTATCGAAAATAAAGAAGTGGATTAATCTGATGACTATAGCACAAAATGAAAACTGTACATAAAAAATACAGCATTGTTTTAACACGTTCGCTGTGTTAACTCCGGTCTCTGTGTTAAGTGATCGAGAATTTCACGCGCTAGCGCGTTACCGGCAGAAAATGTGTTAAAAAACAAACAAGTAAATAAAGATACATACAAAAATTTTTAAACTATTTTTGGAAAAATAAGAGACACGCACCAGAAAATGTTTAAAAATATTTATTAAGTAGAAACAAATCTGTATCAGAAATATCTTACGAGAGTGCACTGTCAAATTTAATGAAAAACAAGTTAAAATAAAAAATACAAACATGCTTAAATACATATTGAACTTTTTAAATCACAATCAAAATTATACAAAAATGTGTTATTAAATTTGTAATCCTAATATCTGCATTTTCTTTTATGTTGTAATTGCTACTTTTTATAAAACCAATCATTGATAGAACACAATTATTTACAATTCATAATTGATTAAAATATAATAGCTATGGTTACTGATCCGGCATAGGAATAATTTCTCGATTTTCCTCAGTTATTTTTAAGTACATATCGTGTCTGCGAAAAAAAAATGCCCGCAGAGTAAAATTTCTGGCATCTATATTTTCAAGAATTATAAAGTTAAAGGGCAAAATTAACGCTAGCCACCGGCCACGTGGCCACGAAATGAGGAAAAAATGGCTATTAAAAAATATTTGTCAGTGGCTTTTGATGGCTACTGTCTACTAATGAAAATTTTTTGGTTTACTGAATTTTCTGTTATAGGAAAACATATTCAAATTATAGATTTCATGCGATTGTTGAAATTTCTGGTTATATCATAAATATTTATAGAAATGCCCTTGCATATTTTAAAATTAATTTAATTATTCTGGACATCCTTTATTCTAACTTGAGCGATTTCGAGATGTATGCAAATGCATCCAATCGTTGTTTTTAAAAGCAGATGGATTACTTTTAATATGTTTCACGAAAACACTTTTTTAAACAAAGTTTCAGTTTAAAATCTATTTATTTTTCCAAAATATTTCTAGATATTTGTAAGTTTTTCGAAATATTTGTGAGTAAATTCTTAACAAACTCCAACGAAGTTTCTACATATCAAACACAATTTTTCAGTATTTGTTTGAGCATAGAAAAATATTTCAAATTGACTTTTATGAATCTGTGATATTATATCTTCACCATCAAGAAATATAAGGATCACGCAAAGATAATTTACAATGATATGTTTACTAACCTTTAAGAGTGAAATTAATTAATGAGCTTATGTCCAAAATGCTCGCTTTCGACTATGCATGCAGCCAAATAATAAAAACAGGAAACAATTTATTATTATTATTATTATCATTATTACTATCACTTTTATTATTAGTATTATTATTTTAAGAGACGAGAAATCGTGTCACTTTCTGTTTTAAAGCTATTTATTTCTTTTGATTTTTTTAGAAATTAGCGTCGTATTTTAATTGATTTTTGATACATTTTTAATACCTAACAGACACCACGCATTTTTTTGTAATGTCACAGTGAATCAAAGAGAGCAATAAAATAATGCATTCGTCTCAACATAAAACACATAATAAACTATCAAAAAAAAAATAATAAAAATTTTATATATTTTTTAATTTTCGGTTTAAGATATGTTCTTCTTAACTTTCTTATTGATAACTTTTGCATACCCTATCTCTTGGAAACGAAATTTTAAAATGAGTTAGATTTGATCATATTCATGACAGTATGTTTGCATCTTTTATGTCACAGTGGTGTTGAATCGGTGTTGTTTGCTTCTTCTATGCCAAACTGTAAAAAATTTTCATCCAAAATAACAACCATTAATTTAAAAATATAGACTTTATTTAATTGCGGATCATTAAATTTAATGTATATCGATATCTGCAATTAAATGTAATGAAGATTAATATTCTGAAATAATGGCACATGTTTTGAATAAAATCATTCTCCAATTTTGCAACTCTGCAATATTTGCAATGCAAAGTGTATTTTTTGCATCAACTAAGAACTGAATCAAACATACGAAAATGCTAAAGGCTTGGCGGGCCACAGGGAAGTTCCTGGCGGGCCAATTGTGGCCCGCGGGCCACTTGTTTGACATGCCTGGTCTACATTAATGTATTAAAACATGTGTTGGTGTTATTACATATAAATAAAATTTCCTATAAATTCCTATATTTTCTTCAAAAAAATTCCTATATTTCCTATAATATTTTTGAAGAAAGTCACTCCTAGGCCTAAGCATCATCCTCTTCAATCTCATAATTTTGAGGAGGTTCAGGAATTGGCAGATTAGTCCAGTGAGGAACAGGCCGAATAGCTGATGGAACACTGGGATACTATACCGATTCCTTCTTCGTTTTTGTACAACCTCGATTCATGGCAGGCGTCATACAGAAATAACAGTTGTCAACTTTGCTTGTTGGCTCATGCCAAATCATGGGTACGGCAAATTTCATTTTTCGTTTTTTTCCATTTAACCACTCTCACAGTCTCACTGAGCAAGACTCACAACAAACATGTGTAGCCCATGGTTTATCCTTATCCCCGACCTTCACACCGAAGTAATGGAAGTAAGCTTTCTTTACAACTGGGCTAATGGTTAGCTTCTGGCCTTCAAAAGTTATTTCACCACAGATGTAAGAAAAGTTGTTGGCGGCATTAACACACTCCAGTCTCATCCTGGTCTGAAAGCAGGGAATTTTAAATTTTAGTTTGAGTGATTAATTCTGAAATAACAAGTATTAAAATATAGTTTTTAAATCGTAATTCAATTTTAAATTGTCAATTTTTTTAATTTTTGTATTTGAAACCCCATATTTTTCTGAATAAAAGATACCAAGCGTGTTAATATACATCCACTACATCTGTTGAAATTGCAAGCTCTATCATAAAAATGTCAGAAATCGTAATTGAAATATAGCATCAAATCAGCAATTTTTACTGGTTTTAACCTCCAAACTTAACTTTATTCAAAAGATCAAAAGGAGTGATGGATACCGTCGATTAGACTGATGCAGTTGATATAATTTAACCACCTACCTTTTGTTGTAAGGCAAATAGCAGAGAATGTCACTTGAATCATGCACTGTTATCTTTTTTTTTTTTTTTTCGCTTTACTGATGCTTTCACTGTTTCAAAAGACGGTTAGTTCCAGAAAAGCTGCTTCTATTTGCTGGGGAAAAAAAATGTCAGAAAGATTCTACACAGAGAATGCAGTTGAGGATAATTACAGCTATTAGGAAACCAATTTCCGAACATTCGATTTCCCATAAAACAGCCATAGTGAGATTGCTCAAGTTGGTTCCAATCTTGAAAACAAGAGCTAATCTCAACTTTTTATGTTGCTTTTCGTGTTTAGTGAGACAAAATACTTTGGAAAAAACTATTTTTGAGTCCAAAACATTTTTTATGTTGGGTAGTGTTATTACTATAGTTAAAATGTATAGGGCAAAATTAGGAAAATTCACTAGCGGCCACTAGCCAGTAAGACTAGTTTTTCAAGTGGCCACTTTTTTATTTTAAAATATTAAGCAGTAAAATTTCTATAAGTATTAATCTAAAACTGAAAGCCCAAATAAATATGCTAAGATAAATATATTGAAACTTAAAAAAGTAGAATCTCTGATGAAATGTAAGTAAATTGTATTCTCTCCTTGTAAAAAAGTGGCTACAAGGTGGCTGCTGATAGACAGTTTTTCACTGGCCACTTTTTTCATTTACTGGCCCTGTGGCCAGTGGCTAGTGCTAATTTTGCCCTTTATTAAAATGCACACACATTTCAAAATACAAGTTTACCTAGGTTTTGTTGTTTGACAGAGAATTCAAAATCTTCTCTCTAAAAGCAGAATTAATTTTGCTGACTTTCTTAACAGCATTTCTCATTAAACAGCATTCTCTGCTTACACTTACCATATCGAAACACCGAAACTTTTTATATGTGGAACCAGACATTTACATATCACACTATCAATATAAAATCTATTTTAAGACAAATATTTTATTTATTAAATTTTGAGGAACTTTTTCGTGTGATCAGATATGAAACTATTCTGTACATTGTTCGTAAAATAAAATAAAAATTAACTATTTTAGTAAAAATTTCAGAAATTGTAAAATAGTTACAGCAACACAATTCAGTTGCCCGATTGTACAGACTATTGTCTACTTTCTCTTCTTCTACTCCACTTTAATACACATCTAAATACCATTAATTTGTAAAGCATAGAGTATGGTTGGGTAAAGGGTCTCCTCATAGATATTAATTTTAAAAAATCTAATTTTAATCATATGGAGTATATTCAAATAAAGAAGTTATCAATAAAGGAAAAAATTGTAAAATTATAAATTTTCCACAAAATGAAACACATTTCCAAATACTTTGACATTAATTATTGAAAAAGGACAAAAATTGAGAAGAAATGCATGCATAAAAACATTTACTATTTTGATATTTTGTATGTATTTTCTTTGCATGTGTTTGTACATTTAATAGAATCCTTTTAATTTAATTTGTGTGTGTGGTTTTCTAACACTTTTATTTTTTATTATGTAGTGTGGCATATTGTTGAGTATTATATTGATGATTATTAGTGGATTATTGACAAAATTAGCATGTTTCCTTATTCTTAAATCTGCTATGATGGCTCGGAGAAGAAGTTTTGAATTTTTGGGTAATGTTTATTCTTCTATTTCTAAACCATTAAAAGGCAAACTTTTAAAATTAATTTATTAATTATCAGTATTTTCTTAAATATTTATTAATCATTATGAAAACCTTAGTGATTGTTATCATTATTAACCATGAATTGATTAATTGTATTGAGTGCCATGAATTTATATTTCAAATCCTTCCCATCAAATTACAATAAATGACAAAATTTTAGTTTGCAGGAGACAGTTTTTAAAATTATACTATATTTAGTTGAATATAAGTAATGCATGATATTTTAACCAAAAAAAAAAAAAAAATGAAATGTAATAAATTTTAGTTTTGTTTATTCTCCAATTTTTTTTTTTTTTTTTTTTTTTTTTCAGAATTAGTGTTTATTGCTCCTAGCTTCTAGCCATGTCTTTGTCAAGATCATTAGAAATTTCAATTTACTAGAAAAATTTATTATTGTTCTTGTTTGTGGCTCCCATGTTAGTTTTTCAATGATAGCATCATCTTCCATCATATTAGAAAAGTTGTACTTGAAAAAAAAAAAAAAAAAAAACTGTTTAACTAAATAAATCATTAAGTATGAACTTCCTTGCATCTGAATTCTGCTATGTTGCTATAAAGATTTGAAGGACAAATAAAAAATTGTACAAAATTTAGTCAAAATCATTAGAACTGTTTTAGTTTGACCCATTAATTAAAATTTCTTGAATATGTGACCTAGGCCAGTAATAGTTTTCTTGTGCCAAAAAACATTTGGTTTCAAAATTTAGTTAAAATCGATTGAGCTGTTTTTTAGATATAATTAGCTTGACCTTGACCCACTAATCAAATTTTCTCAAACATGCGACCTAACCCATTAGTTTTCTCATGCTAAAAAAGGACATAATGCAATATTTAGTCAAAATCATTAAATCCATTTTCTAGATAAAATCAGCATGACCCACTAATTGAATTTTCTCGAACATGTGACGTACGATACATACCAGTAGATTTCTCGTCCCAAAAAACGTTAGGCTACAAAACTATTAGTTTAAAATTGATTCAGCCATTTTTTAGATATAATTAGTTTGATCCTTACCTATTATGATCTAAAATAAATCACTAATCGAATTTTTTTCGGACAAATGACCAAGCTCAATGATCTTCTCGTTGCCAAAAATGTTAAAATATAAAAATTTGTTTAAATCGAAAGAGCCATTGTTAAGATAAAATTTACTCACACACATGCAATTTTTGTTTGTGTTATAGTATAAAATACATATGAAGTAGAACCTGTTGAAATTTGATGAAAGAAAGTGTTTTGAAAGGAACAGTTTGATTGAATCTTCTATATAATAAAAGCCTAAGTCATGTGACATCAACACTTCCGGGTTTGACCACTTCATTTTTTATAAGCAAGGTGGCTATTTTGCTACTTGCTAGGTTGTAGGGAGGATTTTCAGATTATTTTTTTATTCTAAAAAAAATTCAGATCATTATTTTAGGAAAAATTAATTAATTAATAATCATTTCAAAAAAAGTAATTTTAATTTTCCATAATTTCATTAATATATCGTATTAATCCAGTATTCTCAGTTTAAACTTCGTAGCTCCCCTATTTGACATAATAGCAATATACAAAATAATATTTTTCTAAATTATTTGATTATTAATTATTCATTCTTAAAATTATATTAATCAGTCTTAATTTTAAATGTAGATCATTTTCATGTAATCGCCCCGTCTTTTAATCGTATAATCCGCAATATATGCTATTTCAATATTTAAGATAATCTCCGTATTTTTTATATGACGATCGCTAATTTTTCCTTTTTGAGCATCGCCATTTTCTTTCCTGATACCTCCTAGATGCTGGACATGAGTCATCGGGGCTTAGAATGTTCTACGACATTCGGGAAGCGTTGTTTTGGTACAAATTACCCGCCAAATCTCGGCATTCGTCCTTCAGGATGATTCATCTTTTTCCAGATCTTTCTGAGTACCAAAAGAAGCTGAGCTCTGATTGGTTGTCAGTGGCATCGGAGACCAGCGCTAAAATTTTTCGCGGGTGATTAGAGTCAGATTCAAAAAATTATCCGAGCGAGCAGGACGTAAAAAAAAGGATTGGGGATTTTCCCCCGCTGGTCTAGCGCCGGCAGAGATGTTTTTTTTTTCAAATTTGGCAGAGATTCTTGTTCTTTCAAGAGTTGATTTTAGATATATTTCTGAGGATGATCGTCTTTCCAGTTCTGCACAACAAGATTTAATTTTTAATATCTTCGCTTCAAATATTAAGAAAAAGTACCTCCAGCCAACTCATAAGTTTCCTTATACTAAGAAAATAGAGACTCTCCCGTCATCCGAGTTAACTTCTCCTGTTTGATCAATTTGCTAACAACTCCAAAGTCTTGGAAATTTCTAGCTGACATCGTGAGAACCTTCGTGGATGAAGTATACCTATTTAATGCAGGCAATTTATCCAATGGATCAACGCCAGACGTTGTCCATCTCCAAGGCCTGATTTTACTGGATTTCATCACAAGTGTCACCGGTGTAGCGAGGATCAACTGTACCCCAGCCAACATCATTTATTACTGTCAAGACAGTGGATGTGTTCATAGAGTATCAAACTAAATGAACTTATGCGAACTGTATTTCGAACGTTCCACAAGATATATCTTTCTTAAATATTTAGTTTTTCTGTAAAGGGATGCATGGCCATGTTCTCCGCAGTTTATTCTCTTGCCAATCATGAATAAAATCTATAATTTGTAAGTAGAAAAAATAGTGTCTTCTCTGTGAATGCTGTTTGGGTGAGTGTTTTATTATTTTTCTTTTCTTTTTATTTTAGGTAACATTTATCAGCATGTTGAAATGGTTGTATTAATTTAACTAGCGGCACAACGCTTAATTTTTTTACTTCCACTTTTTGACACGCGCTGCTATCTGTATTTGAGGAATCTGCTTCCGGGCAATATACTATTTGAGCTGACTCGTCTGTTTTGATGAGTTCAGCTGCCGAAATATCGCTCGGATCGGGTTCCCCAAATACAACACATAGCACTACTTTTGTGTTACCGTATTTTCGGGCGTATGAGCCGCGGCGCATACGAGTTTAAAAGTATAAAATATTGTAGGTGCGGCTCTTACGCCGGGGCGGCGGGTACGATGATTTTTTTTTTTTTTTTTTTTTATTTTGTCAAATGATTTTGACACTTTTTTTTCGTTTAATCAACAATTATATGCTCTCAAATTGGTATCAAAACATTTGAAAACGTCTCTCAACCGCAGGTGTCCGTGATGCGTTAGTTGTTTATTTTTAAACAATCAACATTATTCAAAAATAATGTTGGTCTCACCGGTTCTCATGTTAAAAATTATTATATTTTCCCCTCATCTATTAATGATTTTACCTGTAGGATATTGGAATGTACAGCTGTCACATTTTTTTCTTCTAATGATCCTCCTTCCAGTTAGAAAATAAAACTGCCCAAAGAGAGCTCAAATCCCGGTATAGAACTCTTTTGAAATAGACTTCCTATACATAGTAAAAACTTTAGAGAGCAAGATTTTTCTTTATTTTTTTCAATAACTCACTCTTTTTTTATCCGGCAAAAATAATCCAAACTTTGAAACCGGTCGAATCAGCAAGTTTTTTTTCCCCCAAATGAGTTAATTCAGGTGATAAACAACAAAAACGGGCCTGGCGAATAATAAAAAAATAATAAAAGGCCGACTTCCGTGATAAACATTTAAAAGAAGCCAATAGAATATAAACAATTTTCAATGCATATGACTTTGCAAGAATAAGTTTAAATGTGCTACACGAGTCGATGTTAACTTGGCAACTTTAAGGGCTATTTCACCCACGTGCAAACATCGGCTAACTAATGTTAATCTCAAAGAAAAAAAAAGTGTCATTCTCATTCCATTATTTTTAAATGATATTTTTTGCTTTGGATAACGGAAGTCAATCTCCACAAAGAGTCTTTACTTTTTCGATTTTGTTTACAGGTTTTTTTATTAGTATACTTTCACTTTCGAAACTGGTTCTAAAAGTCAAAGTATACCACTAAAAACATCTGTAAACGAAATCGAAAAGGTGTCTTCTTAGGGATCAACATCTCAGATATAAAATACAAAGAAATCATTTAAGCATATTGAAATGCAAACGCATTTGAAAAAAAAAAAAAAAAAAAAAATCCATAGGATTAACATTAGCGAGTAGATGTTTTTACTTGAGTGAAGCAGTCCGATCTATAGGGGGGGGGGGGGATCAGCTCGGTCCGGCCCATATAAAATAATAATAATAATTAATAAATAAAAATAACAATCCGGCACCCGGAAAATTTAAAATATCCGCATCATCCAAGTGAATTTTTTCAATAGATTAATTTTTACTATGATATGGTTAAAAATTGTTTCGTACGAAAAGTTCTGAACAAAACTACTTATTTTATCCTTTTTTTTCCCTTTTACTATGTTTATTTTTAAAGAAGTGCCTAATAAAAGCACTCAAGTAAGTATTTATAACTATAAAGCAAACGTGCAATTTTGTTATCTCTTGTTTCTGCTAATAAAAAAAAAAAGAGAGAGAGACACTGGTTATTTAAAGTCACCTTTTCTCCTCATCCTCTTCATGACTCAATGTGCGGACATGTTGCCCTTTGACCTTGATGCGTAAGTCGGCTAATATCGCATTGCTTCTGTTTTGTTTCTTTGAATACAGTAGAAAAAAAAAGAACGAAAATAGTTTTTTTTACGCTAAGTGGATTTGTGGATTTTTTTTTCTTTTCTTAATTTATATCTTCATAATATAATCATCGAAATAACTTAAGATGAATATAAAGTCTAAATTTGAGCAAGAAATATTTAAACTTACAAAATTTTTGTAAATGAACAAGGATAGATGCGTATGTACCAAATAAAAAATAAACTAATCTACCACAAAAGGAATCATTAAATCAATTATCAATAGTTAAAATATTAAATAAAGATATGCAGGTATATATTTATATAAAGGAATTTGTAGTTCTGTAAGCTATTTAAGAATCGATTTTTTGCCGCAGGCATGATAAACAATTGTGGATTGTATTCGCTGTGGATAATGATTTGTAGTATTATACAATGGTTATATATATATTTATTAATCAATTGTGGTTTAACATGTGTAATTTAATTTTAGCATATGTGCTGTGTTTCAATGTAATTCGTATTTTATTATTTACTTCACCAATTTACTTGATCGTCATTTCTTTACACTGAGGAAAAAGTTGCTTTTTTTTGGGGGGGGGGGGGCATGATATTGTTTTAAAATTATTTTTTAACAGATCTCGAAAATACGGTATCGCCGTGATCCCGCTGATTCTAAAATGTTGAGGTTCAACTGTATCATATTTTCGTTAAGAGGCTACTTCAGTCAAGCGACCCGCTCGTTAATGCTAATCCTATGGGAAACATTTATAAAGATATTTCGTTTGAATTTAAATATTTTTAAATGATTTTTGCATTGATTAACTCTGATAGATTTGTAGAAAGAACATTTTTCGCTTTTTGCTTACAGGTATTTTTCAATGAGGGCACTTTCATTTTGGGAGTCGGTTTCGAAAGTGAAAACAATCTTCAAAATCGAAAAAGTATAAAACGATCTGCATATAGATGGACTTGAACTATCCAATGCCCAAAAATCATTTAAAAATATTGAAATGCAAACACGATATCTTTATAAATTTCATCCATAGGATTAGCATTAAGGAGGTCTTTGTGTGTGACTGAAATAATATCTTAACTTAAAAAAAAAAAAAAAAAAAAAAAAAAAAAAAAAAAAAAAATCCTACACTAAAATTAATTTGAAAAAGTCTTTGATCGAAAATCTGACGGATTTTTGCTGGAAAGAACTAGAACTTTGTGGTGTTAATAGTGTTATTTATGACGGCCGATTATCTGCAGGAGGGATATAGGCCCTAGGATAAGTGCCCTCCGTGGGGGGTCTTTCTAAGGGAACCTAAACCGCATTTACACAAGGATGACCAAGATTCGAAGAAAAGTTTAGAACTTTGTGGAAAGAACTAGAAGTCTGTGGAAAGAGCACTTAGAATTGAACGCTACTAGGAAAAGATGCTAGGGAGGAAGCTAGCATCCTGCTGCGCTCCTCTCATTGGCGCAAGTAATTGCGCCTATTTCCGATTGGATTTTAATTGCGTACTACAAACACGTTTTTTTTTTTCTTTTTAGCTGAGAATTATTTTACGGTACTGTTCTGCTCTTTTTGTCTGACGCTCTTATTTAAGCAATTTATTTTTTTTTTCAAGTGAAAATGGCTCCCAAAAAGTTAAAAAGTTACACCGCCGCTTTCAAGCTTGCTGTGGTTGATAAGGCAGAGCTAATAGGTAATCGTGCTGCAGGACGAGAATATGGAGTTGATGAGCGTTGCGTAAGGAGATGGAGAGCTGAAAAATCTATTTTGAAGGAAATGCCAAAATCTAAGAGGGCACGAAGAAGTGGCGTTGTTGTTTGGCCAAATCTGGAGAGAAATTTAGCCAAGTGGGTAAAGGAGCAAAGGGAAAAAGGAATGCCCGTTTCAACTGTTCAGATACGGTTTCAAGCGAGGATTATGGCATCGAACATGGGATTTACAAATTTTAAAGGTAGTCCCAACTGGTGCTTTAGGTTCATGTCGAGAAATAATTTGTCTGTAAGAACCAGGACAACTGTGGGACAAGAACTGCCTGCAGATTGGGAAAAGACAAAAGCATCTTTTTTAAAGTATGTCGCTGAAAAAATCAAGGAAAACAACTTTTCAACAGCACAGATTATTAATATGGATGAAGTTCCATTAACTTTTGATTGCCCCCCCAGTAGAACTGTTAACACCATTGGGGAAAAAACAATCGGCATCGTAACAACTGGTAATGAGCGAACCTCATTTACCTGTGTTTTAGCTTGCGCTGCGAATGGAGACAAATTAAAACCACTAATTATTTTCAAGCGCAAAACTATGCCTAAGGCAAATTTTCCTTCCGACGTCGTAATACGGTGTAACGAAAAGGGATGGATGTCGGAGGAAATCATGTATGAGTGGCTGGCGGAAGTGTGGAGGAAAAGAAAAAATTCTTTTTTTCAGCCTAGTGGGCTTTTTATTATGGACTCAATGAGTGCCCACAAAGGTGATTCCGTAAAAACTGCTTTGAAAAAAGTCTCAGCCGAGCCAGCAATAATCCCTGGCGGATTAACTAAAGTTTTACAGCCTCTTGACTTGGCTGTGAATAAATCTTTCAAGTCCAAAGTAAGAAAACTGTGGGAAAAATGGATGATGGAAGGGCTACATTCATTTACAAATTCTGGAAAAATGCGCAAAGCCACTTACGAAGAAGTAGCGTCGTGGGTTTCATCGGCATGGAAAGACATTAGTGCTAAAACTATTATGTCGGGCTTCAAAGCAGCCAATATCATGGAAAATACAGTTAGTGATGATTCATCTGAATCTGATGATAGTGAAGATGAAAATTGTGACGTATTAACTGATAAACAATTTTTAGAACTATTTAATTCCGACAGTGAAAATTCCGATTTTGATGGATTTGAAGATTTTTAAACATGTTGATAAAATCTTGTATATATTTTTTTCTATATTTTCACTTCATTCCAATAATAATTTTTCATATTTTAAAGATATTTTGAAGTAGTGTTCTCTTATTATATGTAATCCAATATTTTTTTAGAAAATTTTATAAATATTACAAAAAATTGAAATCTTAATATTAAAATTACATACCTGCTATTTATAACGGATCAGTGATAGACGTTATTAAATTGAAAAACAAATACATAATAATAATAAATCAACAGTCAAGGGAAAAATGATTCTGCAATATTTACAGGTAAGATTATAATATTATAAATAAGTTTCTGATATTTATTATATTTTTCTCTGTTTGTTATTGATCCAGTGACAAAATGTTGCTTTTTTGCAGTAATCTGAGGAGTTAACATAAACTAGTATGCATTTAAAAAATATTTTCTTATAGCAATACGCTTTATTACATCACATTTTTCAGTAATATTTTTACTACAGTTTTTAAGGCATTTGCATACATTAAATCTAAGTGTCTTTCGTCCAATGATTTTTTTCTTCAACAGCTTATTTTATTTATTTTATTTTTTTCGTCAGTGTCTCTATACGATATTTCTTTACATTTTAAATATATTTTTTAGGCACTTAAGTGAAAAAAAATTTTTTTTTTTAACTGTTCAAGTGAAAATATTTTATATACTGTAACAGTCTCTAAAATCTGGAAACCTCAAATACAGATAGCATAAATGATCATCAAATGTTTTATATTTATATAGTTCAGTTATCCTATCTTATCGACAGATGGCAGCACCAAAAATGTATTTAACTTTTTAGTATAATCTAGATTATATTCTGCATTTTGCCGACAGATGGCCGTACCAATCATTTCTTCTAATTCATTTCCAAGTTTATTTATCTTGATATAGTAAAATAAGAAAACAAAGAAATATCAACAGAAAAATTCATAAACAGTTTATATAAAATATTAGGCCTGGAACAAAGGAATTTTATTACAGAGATTGAGCTAATATCATTGTAATTGGGGAAAAAGTAATGACCAGTAGGCCTAAATTAAAGCAACTAAATACTAACATATAAATAAAATCGTAATCGTGAAAATGCTCTGTGTATATTTAATTTTAATAAGATTAAATGCTTGGCTTTGCTGTTAAATAACTTAATGTGCCATTTATGATTTTTTTTTATAAATATGTGATTTTTTTTCTTTTTTAATGATGATTTTCAATAATTTTTACTTACATTTTAAAGTTGTTTTTTGAAGATCACTAAAATTCGGAAATAACTAAAAGCCGCGTCTACGAACGATTTCGGAATTTAGAGATTTATACTGTATAAATATCAGCAGCTTGGGTGCGGCGCTTACGATGGTGCGGCGCTTACGTCGATGTACTTTTTTTTTTTAACAGATTGTCATTGGTGCGGCGCTTACGGTGGGTGCGGCGGGTATTCCCGAAAATACGGTAAATGGCTATTTTCATTTCAATAAGCAGAATTTTAAAATTTTAAAATTGTAAGATCTGATATCAAGTCAAAAGGTTTTAGTCTTAAAATTTAACACCACAAAACAATATTTAAGAAAAATCATAGGTACAGATGTCATATACGCGCCACCTTTTTGTGAGTCCAACAAAATGGTGATTTTATGCCCCATATGCTAACTCGGTCATTGTTGTTTGTTTATTAATAAACTTTTTATTTATATTTTCTTTATAAATTGTTTTATAATTATTAATTGAACTTTTGTAGTTTATTGTCATTTCCTTTTTAAAATAAATATATGTAACTGATATTTAATAAAGAAATTTTTGCCAAACTGGCACAAGAAAAAAAATCATGCCGTTGTGGTGCAGATATGACATCTGTGCCAAATCATAATATAATAATAATTTATATGCCTTTGTTTTTTTGGGTTAATTGATGGGTTATAAAATTTCATTTTATTATTGTTTAGTAAAATGTAATCTTTAAAATGTATAGTATATTAGGAACAGTGTAACATTTAATTCTGGCAGTTATAAAGATATATCAAAAGATTATATTAGTGTCTGTGTTGGTAGTATCTCTTGAGTAGTTAATTAAAAGTAAAGAAAGGAATTGAGATATATAAATACATACACTAGTGAGCAAAATCTAAGGAGAAGTCCCAAAATCGCAATTTTCAGGGTATTTTCAACCGATAATTTTCACGCGAATATTCATAAGGAAGTAATATAAGTCTTAATACTTACTATACCTAAACGGCAGCTAATCCATATAACATATCATTCAGATCACAAGAGTCACAGTCACTACGAAGACTCATAAAGAAGGCCTATTGAATTTCCTATTTTTTCTTTCCCCGTAGTGACTGTGACTCATGTGACCTGAATGAGATGTTATATGGACTAGCTGTCATGCAGGGATAGTAATTATTCGAATTATATTACTTCCTTTTGAATGTCGGCATGAAAATTATCGCTTGAAAATCATTTGAAAATGGTCATTTTGGAACCTGTCCTTAAATTTTGCACACCAGTGTACATATATCTTTATTTACACATTAGGTATTTTAATTACAAACTCCCACTTTCTTCCACTGCCAAGGCAGAGGATTTTCATGCATGAAGTATGTTGCATACCTCTGTCTTATTTCCTCTGCAGTGCGTTTATAGTTATTACTGCCTTGGTGATTTATAGATTGGAGATTATTCACATTATCTCTCCAGACTCCAGGAATTTTATTTCCGGTATTGTAGTCTTCCCTATCCACCGAGTGTTGTGGTAAATAATTACCTGGTGCAGTCTTTCGCAGCCAGTTATGAAGACTGCAAGCAGCCCAAATCACTTTATCAATAGTATCTTCTTTTAGCTCTATTGGTCTTGAAAATACTCTGAATCGCCAGACAAGTATGCCGAAGGTATTTTCAACTACTCTTCTGGCACGTGAAAGCCGATAATTGAAAACCTTTTCACTAACACTGAGGCCAGTTTCTCTATATATGGTTTCATCAAATTTGTTTTTAGCGGAAATGCATCATCTCCTATAATGACGCCATGTTCAGGCATACAAAGTGCATTGTTTTCCATTGCAATGTTCAATGCACTGTCTCTGAATATGTCGGAGTCGCTTGCTCGTCCATTTGCACCAATATCAATGTAGGTGAAACAGTAATCTGCATCAACCATAGCAAATAATATTATGCTATATGTTTTTTTTTATAATTGTAGTACGTTGAACCAGAACATGGAGGTCTTTTAATCACAACGTGTTTCCCGTCAATAGCTCCCAAACATCTAGGAAAATTCCAACGCTGGAAGAATCTCTTTTCAATTTCTTTCCATTCAGCAACTGTTTTAGGTACCTGAAAAAAAAAAAAATGAATTCTTGAATAAATTTAAATTAGTAACATTGATGTATTTTTTTCTAGGATCTGTCACAAAACAGTGATGTGCTGGAAGAGATTGACGACGATGGTGAGTTTAGAGAGGAGAGCGACAGAGAGGTTACTGAAATCGTCCCAAAAAAGAAAAAAATTAAGAAATCGGAGGATAATATTGCTGTAGCAATTCAGCAATTGGACAAAATAGCACAACAGGCAGTTGAAGACAGACTCTGTGATCAATTTGGGAAGTACGTTGCTGCAGAGATTCGTCAGTTGCCACAACGACAAGCGATCTTGCTGTAGCTGGAAATACAAAACGCAATAACTAGAAAAATACTGGTTGCTATAGAAAATATGCCTTCAACCAGCCATCAATCATCAGCTAACAATGATTTGTTACAAAAAGTCATGATGGAGACATTGTGTGATTAAATAAAAGTTATCAATATTGTTTTTTGTAAACGATGTATGTGTGTTATTTTATCTTTGAGAAACCAAACATGACAATTTAAAATATGTCTGTTGTCTGTCAGAGAACTGAATATATTATTAATTAAATATTATGATTAGTTTATTTACAGAAATGGTCAAAAGTTTCCCTGATACATTACAGCCAATAGAAAATAAATTAGTTTAACATGATAATTAAAGATGTTACCGGCCGACAGGTGAACCGAATATTCGGTTTTCCAAATACTTTTTATATTTCAAAGTTTATAGGTACATAAAATGTTACTTTTTAAAACAATTTTACTTAATATTTAATAAAAGAAACTTTCATTTTGATAAACAAGAGTTGTGAGGGAGTGACCTTTCCATAAAGGCACTCTAGTGTTTCTGAGATCGTGACGTCAATAAGTTAACATGTGTAAGCGTAAAAGCGACATCTATCCTCTCTTTTACTTTAACTTTCAAGAGTGTGTGTGCTCTTTCGGATTTTACAGTTAGCTTGCGGTTATTAGTAATATGTTAATGTGAAGTATCTCAGTTTGCAGCATATAAAAGCTTGGGTTTGAGTGAATGGGGTGTGTCTCTGGCATTAGCCAGCAGCCAGCGAGTGAGGTTCTCTGCCATTAGACAAGCGAAGTGAATTAGTGTTCAGCGAAGTGCTAGCCGATTGAAAAGTAGCAACAAAGCCTCCAGTGAGTGGAAAGAAGTTCCGACAGTTGACTTGAGAGTTGGCCGGGGTAAGAAACCTCTTAGTTTCATTTGGATTGTTTGTGAATAAAGGATTACCCACAGCCACGGGCTGTTTAATTAAGCTCTATTTAGCAGATCAGCCAAGAGATAGCGGAAGGTATTAGTAGGTGCCCCGACTGAGCTAGGCCGAAGGTTGTGAGTATGGTTTAGCTGTTCATAGTGTTTTCAGTTGTGTAAATTTATGACTTGGACCACTTCCCTTCAGCCTTTATCGTTTCAATAAACGTTGTTGTTTTATCTTAATCACTGAGTATGTCTACATTTAACGTCCACCACGACCAACCTAATGTTACAAATGACACCCAGTATGCATGTAACGTTACAGAGTGTTTTATAAGAAAATTTAGTATTGAAAAAAAATCTGCCTTGAGTTATTTAAGAAGTACAATTATGAGTCTTTTTGAATTAATAAAATTTTTGAGAAAAGTTTTTAAAAATGTGCTTTAAAAGGTTTCATTGAACATTAGATTTGGCCAAATTGAATAATCAGCAGGACAAATAGTTTGATATTCGGCCTAACCGAATATTCGGTAACACAGCCGAATATTCAGTGCATCCCTAATTTTTAGATATAAATTTTTACGTAAATAGTCATGAAGTATTTTTTTTTAATTGAAATTTATTAAAACTATCATAAAGCTATCATATATACTTTATTGATTGAAAAGTTCAGATTTTTGCCAAATTGAATTATCGGCAGGACGAATAGTTTGATATTCGGCCTAACCGAATATTCGGTAACATAGCCGAATATTCAGTGCATCCCTAATTTTTAGATATAAATTTTTACGTAAATAGTCATGAAGTTTTTTTTTTTAATTGAAATTTATTAAAAATACCATAAAGTATGATTTATTGATTGAAAAGTGCAGATTTTTGCGCTGAAGACATCGCCAAATGTGGAAAATGTGAAGTATCTCAAGAACTACTGGGTTTAGAAGAAATTGCTTTGTGCCGTTCGATTCAACATGAAAAATTAAACTAAAATATGTTATCAGTTGAAAAATAACAACAAAAGCCGATTTTTAAAGGTCTTTTTTTTTTAAATTCGTTTTCTTTTTACCCCCTTAGGGATGCAATTCGGTGGTTAAAAAGCACTCGGTGTTATAAAAAGTATTTTTACCGCAATTTTCAAGACTTATGCTTCGGTAGATTTTTGTGCTGTGATTAATATGAAACCCAGACTTTCTTTTATATACATATATAAGGATTGAAATTTTCAGGTTTTTGTGCCAAAGGCATCGACAAATTAGGAAATTTAGAAGTATCTCACGAACTACCAGGTTTAAAATAATTTGCTTACAAGGAAGGTCTCCATTGGGGGCATACTCAGAATTTTTTGAAAAAAATACGAATTAAACTACTCATGTAGGTAAGGATCAGTGAAAATTAGCGGCGGAATTACATTATTAGATATGTAAAAAGAATAAAATAGTTTGGAATAATTGCCGTGAAAAGCTGAAAGCGATGCGGGATTTGGCAAGAAACACTTTTCCCCGCCAAACGATATTTTAATGCAACATTTGGATTTTTAGAATTAGTGTAAATGGTATTTAATGAATTTAAACGTAAACATTGAGAGAGTTTAATATATATACACATATATATACATATTAAATTGCATATATATATATATATATTATTAGATGCTGTAGTTATTTAATTTACCCCTGAAAAAAATATTTTCATATATGAAAAATTTTTATTCAGTAACATTATTTTGATTCATTTAAACGTATTAAAAATAAAAGATAGATGTTACCAGCAACAAAATCGAATTGACAATGCTGTACTGGACTTTGAACTTGAAACAATTTTAGTTAATTTAAATTTAAATTTCGTTTTAAATCTCAAATTTGATTGTTTAAATTTGAATATAAATACACATAAATATCATTATAATGAAATTATACTTAAGACAAACTAAAACTGACAAAACTAAAGATATTTAATTTATCTAAACACGTTTTGAAGATGAAACTTTTTCCTTAAAATGCATTTTATATTTTTTAAATTGCTTTTCATCGCCAACTGATGATAAATCGCCAAATAACAAAATTTTTGTTATTTTATTACGGACAGGGAAATGAAGTTCCGCCGAAATTTTTTTAATAAAAGTATATATCCTCATGAGAAGAACATACTGTAATTTTTTCAGATTTTTCGGCGTATGCCCGTATGGAGACCTTCCTTGTTAGTACCACTAGATTCAGCATAAAAAATACACTAAAATATGTTATTAGTTGGAAAATAACTACAAAATTCAATTTTTAAGTAATCTTTTTAAAGTTTGTTCTTTTTTTAAACCCCCTTAGGGAAGGAATTTTCGAAAATCCCTTCTTATTGGCACTCGGCATTATAAGAACTATTTTTACCACAATTTTCAAGATTTTTAGTTCAGTTAAAGCAGGTTTTGTAATTCTCTTCGGACGCACATATATTAAAATTCATTTATACCGGCAGTCAAATTGACAAAAAAAAAAGCTCACTGGTTGCAAGGACTAGTAAGCATAAGAATATACTGGTCCACAGTCATCACTGGCCCACTACATAAAATTCTATTAAATCTCTTTAACTTCCTCCCCAGAGTTGTGTAATATAGACGCACTCGCGCATGCCATGTGCAGAAAATTTAAAGAAAAAACAATTTTTATTTTTGTATTTCTTTTTATTATTTTCCTTTTTTTGTAACCAAAAAAAAATATTCCCTCAACTTTATGAAAATTTTTTTTACTGTTAGTGCAAATGTCGTCAAAAAACATCGAAAAATCATGAATTTTATGAAAAAAGTAGCGTAAAAATATGCATTTCGACAAAGAATTGTGTAAAAAACTTGAATCTCAACTAAGAATTGTGTAAAAAAAACACCACTTTGGCAAAATACTGCACCAAAAACGTGAATTTCATCTAAAGGCTGAGTAGAAAATGTGAATTTCGTCCAAAGACCGCAATAAAAACGCATATTCCATCCATGAATCGCATAAAAAATGCAAATTACATGCACGAATTGCATTAAAAACACGAACTGCATCCATGAATCGTGTAAAAAACGTGAATTATGTCCACAAATTGCTCAAAACTCTGATTACGTCCATGAATCGTGTAAAAAAGCGCAAATTACATTCATAAATTGTATGAAAAACACGAATTACGTCCATGAATCATGTAGTAAAAAGCGAATTATATTCATACATAGCTCAAAAAAAGAGAATTTCGTCAGCACAAAGCTGAAATCAGGGATGCCACTCAGAAAATAGCCAAAAAGAGGAAATTATGCGTAAAGTAAAATTACGACATGTTTCACAACATTTATGCATGAATTTTTGTAAACTATATTGTTTATAATAAATTTTAAAAAAACTGCAGCTTTTTTTTTTTCTTTTTGTAAACTTAATTTATAAGAGTAAATAAAAATGATTTGTCTTTAGTTTACAGTATTTTACATGAATTAATTTAATCCAGCAACAAATTCAGTCAGGAACTTTATGTATCACATCATTTTAAATCAATTTAAATAACCCAGCAATAGATTCGATGATTATTCTAGGAGTAAATAGCAAAAATTTACAAGTTTGTTTTTTTTCCCCGCGATTTTTTTTTTTCATTTGACGAAAATAGCTGTTTTAATTCATTATCGTTTGTTGGAAAATGCCGTTTTATTTCGCGATCGTTTGACGAAACTCGCCGTTTTATTTCGCGATCGTTTGACGAAAATCGTCGTTTTACAACGCGATCGTTTGACGAAAATAGCCGTTTTACTTCGTGATTGTTTGATGCAAATAGCCGTTTTACATCACGATCGTTTGACGAAAATCGCCGTTTTACATCATGATCGTTCGACGAAAATCGTCGTTTTCCATCGCGATCGTTTGACGAAAATCGTCATTTTCCATCGCGATCGTTTGACGAAAATCACCGTTTCACATTGCGATCGTTTCACGAAAATTACCGTTTCGTTTCGAGATCGTTTGATGAAAATTGCTGTTTTATATCGCGACCGTTTGATGAAAATATGACCGTTTTATTTTGCGATCTTTTGACAAAAATCACCGTTATATTTCGCGATCGTTTAACGAAAATCGCTGTTATATTTCACGATCTTTTAACGGAAATTGCTGCTATATTTCTCGATCACTTGACGAAAAAAGGCTGTTCTATTTCGCGATCGTTTGATGAAAATAAGTTTTATTTTGCGATCTTTTGACAAAAATCACCGTTATATTTCGCGATCTTTTAACGAAAATAGCTGTTATATTTCAAGATCTTTTAACGAAAATCGCTGCTATATTTCGCGATCACTTGACGAAAAAAGCTGTTGTATTTCTCGATCGCTTGACGAAAATTGCTGTGTAATTTCGCAATCGTTTGACGAAAATTCGCGTTTTATTTTGGGATCGTTCGACGAAAATCGCTATTTTTTTCGCGATCGTTGGACGAAAATCGCTATTTTACTTCGTGATCGCTTAACGAAAATCGAGAATTCTTAAAAATTAAAAAAAGCGGAAATCCGCCTTTCGGCGGAAAAGTGGCATCCCTGTGAAATGCAAATTTCGTCTATAAATCACATAGAAATAGCAAATTGCGTTCCTAAATCACAAAAGAAATGCAAATTGTGTTCATAAATCACATAAAACACGAATTACATTCATGAATCGTTCAAAAAATGCAAATTACGTCCATAAATCGCATAAAAAAGTTAATTATATCCATGAATCATCCAAGAAAACGCGAATAACGTTCATAAATTGCAAAAAATACGAATCGTCCAAGAATCAAGGAAAAAAGCGAATTACGTTCATAAATCGCATGAAAACACAAATTATGTCAATAAATCGATCAAAAAACACAAATTTCATTGACAGAAAGCTCAAAAAACGCAAATTACATCTATGAATCACAGAAAAATAGCAAATTACATCTATAAATCACATAAAAAGTGAATTTCATTCATTAATCGCATAAAAAAATGCAAATTACCCATAAATGGCTCTTAAAAGGCAAATTACATTCATAAATCGCATAAAAAACACAAATCACGACCATGAATTGCACAAAAAAGCGAATTACACCCAACATTAAATTAATTTGCAGAAAGTTTTTGACCCACTATTATGTGAACAGGAAGTTTTTGGTTTTATACAAGTCTGCTCCTCCCTCAGAATATAAACCTAACTTGCAGCTATATACAAATTTCAGCATAATAAAATGCACAATTGTGATTTGCGAATAATTAAACAGTACATAGGAAAGTGTCTAAAATTATTCATTAAATATTTTATCTCAGGTTATTTATTTCAACTGACTAAGGTTTAATGCAATTTTATTTTTTTAATAAAATAAATTTATGTGATTTGAGTCTGGTTTCGGTTTCTTCAAGGACAGGAAAGTTTGCCTGTAAGAGAGGAGGGGAAAAGTTACTGGCCCTGCAGACAGTTAAATTTTTCAAATTTATAGTGCGATTGAACTTTTCATGGTCTCGGACTTTCAAGGATTTCGAACGCTGTTACAAAGACCATTAAACTGACTAAAAAAAATTATGTCACCATCACAATTATTTTAATTTGTACAAAAAACATTGTAATTAATTCGTAGTAAATTAATCTTCACCTTAATGAATGGCTGAAGGACCTGGGAAATTGCCGAAAGCACTTCTGGTATAAATATCGAAATTGTCGGAACCGGAATGCTAAATAGGTACTCCAAAGGCTTAAAAGAATCACCAGTTGCTAGATAACGTAAAGTGACTTCTAACTTTGTTTCGGTTGGGATTGCACATCTCATATTTGTGTCTTGCTTTTTGAGCATTCCATCAACTATTTTCAAAAAATTATCAAATTGAGCACTATCTAGTCTCAATATATTTCTGTAGGCTTTAGGATCTTCGTCCTTCAATTCTTTTAACAATCTGCTCGATGCGCCATATTCTTCTCGTCTTTCAATCCATGATTTTACCCATACACTCTTTCGACTTAATTTTTTCTTTTCCCTTTTTTTAAATTCTTTTATCGCAAGAGCAGCAACGACAATACCGGCACACATTACTTCGTCCGACATTTTTACTGTTTACATCCGAGATCCGAACTCTCAGCCTCTCAGCGAATTTACTAGCGCAACGTTTACACACAGCTAATTTACTAGCCAGATAGCTAATACGCCGGCGAGTAGCGAGAAAAGTAGCCGAGCTTTCAACTTTTTTCGCACTCGCTAAGCCGCCAGATAGTTAGCTAGTGAACCTGTTTACACGGGGCGAGTCCACTAGCAGCTAGCGAATTCGCCGGCTTGTAGCTAGTAAACTAGCCTCGTGTAAACGACGCTTTAGAAAAGCTAATTTTGAACTATTTCGATCAGGGTTGCACTTGGTTTTCTACCTCTTGCGTTTCTCCCTCGGATAAGCAACGTCATAAGCCACGCCTTCTGCTGTTAGCTTTGCCCAATAAACTGTTAGCTCACTATCTACGCCGAGTACTTGAATAAAGATAGTGTTATTGTTCTTTCATTTTCATCATGTGTTTTCCAATGCAACAAATTTCTAGTTTTAACGCTTCGCTTACAACTTTAATTTGCTTTTTTGCCCGTAATACGCTATCGAAATAAACAATTGTTTCAATTTTTAAAATTATCACAATCTAAATTAATCACATTTTTTTTTCCCTGAACTTTCTATCATTTCCGTAATTTTTATACACACGTCCGTAATTCCGTAATCTTAAGTTAAAATGCAGAGTAATTCCGCAAAATCCGTAATGGTTGGTAGCTCTGGAAGGGGAACAAATAATGAGATCTATAGCATGAAAGGTGCGAGTTGGTTCATGGAAATACGTATGATCACCATTATTGAGAAGGCATAAGCCACTGTCAGAAATTAGTTTTTCTATTGTATCACCACGTTTGTTCATGTATGCGTAGAGACCAGTTTTAGTGCTTAAAAAAGAAGGCTACTGTTTTAATATATAGATATTTTCTAATCTCACAAAAGTATCTTTTAACCAGTATTGACTGTATAATATTTATATTTTCATGTATGTGTGTATCACAATATATTATATGCATATATCAGGGTTCATACATTGCTTGAAAGTCCTTGAATTTTTAGGAGATAAAAAAAGGTGCTTGAATTTGTTTAAATTTTAAATTGCATTTTTTCTTGTCAGTTGCATCTTTGGTGTAGCCTTTCATGACAAAATATAAATTTTGTGGTAGTGTTAGCACAAATAACTTTCAAATTAGAATGAAAAAAAAAAAAATTCTTAATCTTTCAGATATTTTCTCATAACATTTCACTTAGTCGATGAGCTGACAGCACAAAAGCTTAAGGTATTAAGATCAAGGAAAAAAACCTTTGTAATATGGAAGAATGGTAACAGTAAAAGTCTGCCGGAAGTGAAGTGGTGCATAAGCTAAGAATTAATACCATTAGCAGTTAATTCGTAGGTTTAGCATTGTGTTTGCTATACAATCATTTCTTATACCTTAGTGTGGCAAACAATGTTAAACTTACGAATCAACCATTAGTGGATTTAATTTTTAGGTTATGCACCGCTTCAATTTTGACAGACATGAGTCATTAGATTCCCCTATTACTACTCTTCCATATTATAAAGGTGTTTTTTCTTGTGTTTGATACCTTAGGTTTATGCGTTGTCGGCTTATGGACATTTATACGTATTCCTGCGAAACTCATATTTATAGAGAATAATTCAAATTTTATATCAGACTGGTGGACGCCCTCTTTTTGAAAGTTTGCCTTTCATTTTGCCTGATCGGTCCACAGGCCATGCCAGTACATTGGACCAGGCCTGGACAGACTTCAAGTATATGAGCCATTATGGCTTTTTATATGAAAATAACATAAAAGTCACAGACTGTAATTGGAAATTTTTCAGAAATGAACAAAGTTTTGGAGGAAACAAAGAGCGGAGAAAGCTGTTTAGAGTCAGATATTGATACACAGGAGCAGAGACATATAGGTCTAATAAGTGTATGATGTTTTCGTAAAACAGAGAAATACAATGACAAATTGAGCCTGGTTGATTTTTTTTTTGATAATTTAACTTTTTTGCTAAACCATAGTCGCAGAAAGAATAAAAAGTTCATATATTTCTTACAATTATTAAAAAAAAAGAGTCTTTCAAAAATATAGATTTTTCCAACTCTAAGCTCCAATTTCCCAACTTCACACATATTAAGGGGGGGGGGGAGGCTCACCCCACCATACCCCCCATGGCAACACCCCTGGACGAAAAAAAATATAGTAAAGCACAGATTATCTAAACATTCGAGAACAACGGTAGTTTGGATAAATGTTAGGACAAATGAGCAGACAATTTAAAGAAGGATCTGGACTATACTAAAATCTTTACACTTTATCCAGACTTAGAATGAGCAACACCAATTATTGGTGCGTTAAAAATCATTTTATTTTTATTTTGTTTGTTTACTGTTTTTTCATTTAAATTTTCCTTTTTTTCATCATCTTGTGAACTCCAGAAAGTATAATTTAAGGGAAAAAGTTTTTAATTATTGCTTGCTTTAAAGATGTTCTTTTTAATGCTGTCATGTGTCGAATTATTCTTAAATACATTAGTGAAATAGGTTTGCTTAAATGCGTTACTGATTTGCTATGACAGGAGTAATGGAAAATAACTCACGGATGGGCATGATCACACCTGCAGAATGGCTACCATAAAAGAGGAAAAATGCAGATCTTACTACTCTTTAATAAAGAGACATAGTTAATTTGCACCATGTTTTATTAGCCGACATGCATTTTCTTATAAAATTAGAGACGAAAACCTTTTTTTCACACCAGCAGAAAAGAAAAAAGAAAAAAAAAAAATCATGGTCGACTTGAAAAAAGTTTGTTATAACCGATTCTTAAGATTTCGGAGGTTTGCTATAAAAAGGTAAAATAGCATTAAATACAATAGGAAAACGGTGGGACCAAAATTTTCATTCGTTATATCTGGGGGTTCGTTTATAACAGGGTTCAACTGTACTTAGCAAATATTCAGTGGTTCATGTGTTGTCAATTTTTCAAAAACTGAATATATTTTTTTGTTTTCATGTTATATAGTTATAACATATTTATATCAAGTATCTGTGTTGTCAATTTTGAAAAATCTAAGTATTATTAGCGATTTTTGCTTGAAAAAAAATCTGATTTTTTGTACAAAATCTTCTGAGTTTTAGCGAAATTTAGTTGGAAGCTATGAATTTTGCTACTGTATATTATGTATGACATCCACCAAAAACATTTGAAAATTAAAAATAAATTTTTTTTTCTTGACACTTTTGCAGTTTAATGTTTTGTAACTTTAAAATATTTATTTATGGAATTTCTGGAAAAGTGCTTGAATTTTATCATGAAAAGAGAGTATGAACCCTGTTATATATTTGGCTAATAATTAATAACAGATAAATTTGGCTACTGGTCATAATTTCTGTCCCTGTCACTGATATGTATATCTATATTCTTTCCATTTCAGTTGTTGGTACACATTTATGACAAATAAAAGAATTTAAATTTCAACACTTCATTAATTTTGTTTTTGTATTTTTTAAAGGCCCCGTAAGCTCACGACCATCAAATTCCACATCTGTTAAAAAAGCCCCAAGAAAACGAAAAACTCTGAAGGACATATTGCCAAAAACAATGGAAAGATGCTTTGAGAATTTTCTCAATTATCAAAAATAGATGGACAGGGAACTCTTAGAAGTAGAAAAAGAACAACTGAAAGTGGAAAAAGAACAAGTAAAAATGGAAAAAGAAAATTTGGATTGGAAAAAACAAACCGTTGATTTATTAAAACAATTATTGAAATAAATGTACCTTAAACATTATCATTGTCTTTCTTATATTCATATCTGCATATATGTGTATTTAATGTGAAATAGTGAAATCATTTTAAAAGATATTTTTATCAAAGTTTTGAAAAAAAAAAAAAAAAAAAAAAAAAAAATCATCTTATGCTTAGAATTACAAGTCATCAGAGAATTTGCTTTTAATCCAAATGTTAATGAAAATTTGGATAGACTGAAACAGGAGTGAAATTGGAGTTTCAAAAATCTCATATGTTCTTTCAGAAATTTACAATATTACTCACTGATTTGAGTTGCATTGACTCAAATGAGACTGTTTAATGCTATAATATCTTCATTGTTTATAATTTTGAATGATGACAGTATAAAGACATGAGTACAAATTAAAAAGCAAATAATGCACACATGATTAAGCTTTTTTACATGCTCATTAAATGCTGTAGACTTAAAAGAAATAAAGAAATTGTTTCAAGCCATAGAAGTGTTTTTGAATACTCCTTAAGAAAGTTCTAGTATAAAAAATTTTCATTTATAAAATTAATTATAAAAGATATAGAAAATTTATTTGATTTCAATATGCATTTTTATAATTCTTCCATAAATAAATTAAGTTTATCATAAAGAGGTAAATTATGATCAAATAGTTTTTGTTGTTCCTTTCAGATAACTTCTAGAGGGAGAAAGAATTAATATTTTCTATTGAAATAGTTGTTTTTTTTTTGGGCTCCAGAATATTTAATATGTAGCTCTGACATTGTATTTAACTGTAAATTTAAAATAATTATTGAAATTAGTCATTAGTTTACTAGAGATGTGTCATTTGTTGAGGAGCAATTCCAGTCAGTAAAAATAAATAGGTCATTTTCGTAACAATTCTTAAACTAATTCAAAATGTAGACTCAAAATATATAGATATTTGTTTATTTTTTTTTCCTTGGACGCTGTCTGGAATTTAGTAAATCCAAAAAGGGAAAAATTATCAATGTTGGTTCAAAATGTACAGACTGGGTTGTTTGATTTAAAACAAATGGTTAGAAAAAAAAAAAAAAAAAAAATATTTTTTTTTTAACTGATCAAAATTTTTTGTACTCATTCAAAAAGATAGTTACAAAACTTTTGTTTAGATAATCACCTGATGTTAGCTAAATAAGAATACAAATTACATAATTTGATCTTAAACTTATGTTAATTTTTCTTCCTGGCACCTATCACAATTTTACATACTTAAAACATAGCTGCCAGTTCTGCCATTTTTTATGTATGCAATAAAAATAAATAGAAATTTCTCCTTATGTAATAGGCAGATGATAGAGATTTAAAAAGGCCAAAATTTACTGTGAAATGTTTCTGATACGAAAAAGCAGTTGTTGGCAACTATGTTGAACATTATATCATTCCATTTTATGAATCAAAATAATGATGCCAATCAATGGTTTCTTTTTAATGGCATTGCAAACACATTTTCAATTAGATCACATTTGTTAATTCAAAAGCCAGACTTTCAACATTATCAAGTAACTGTAGGTGAAAATGAGATAAAAAGTTGTTGCACATTGCAGGATTTTTGTTCCTGCAACACCAAAAAGGCTTCGTAGTCCGTAAAAAACTGATACACAAACTATTTCATAGTGTAAAAGATCAATGTCATTTCCTTTCAAATTATTTTATTAACGAATTCTTAAATTATAAAGTGCAAGATACATAGGATGATTATAAGAGTGTGATGGGCCGTGACTTCAACACAACTTTTAAGGCAGAAGTGACGACAAACAAAATATACCAAAAATACCATGTCCCAGACATGGCAATATCAAAAAATGGCAAATAAAACAAAACTAAAATAAATATCAATGAGATTATTTAAATTTACATGATCTATCAGGAAGGATGCAATTCGCAAAATCATTTCTTTAAATTATTTATTAAATTTGTCAAATATAAAATTAGCAGCTTCATTATATCAAAATGACTAAATTTGAAACAACTTTTCTGTTCACTATAAAATGTTACATTTGGAAAGCAATCAGCTTTTTAATATCACTATTTGCAAGCAGATTTTCCATTGCTAATGGAAAATTAAGATTGTTCTTTAAAAATAGAGGTTATTAAAAAGTGATAGGTAGCATCCCTGATATTTTTTTGTGACAACAGCCTACTTATTATTTTCAATTTTTAAAAAAATATTACATTAACATTGTATTTTTTGTTTTATATGATTAAAGAAAACTGAGGTTTGATCTTATCTGGCATTTTGGTAGGGGGTTTTCATTTAAAAAAACAAATGTATTTCATTTAAATGATTATTAATTTGCAAATTTATTGAAAAAAATCTGTCTTTTACTATTTACGTCACTTTTTTTTTTTTTTTTTTTTTTTGCTTTAGTATTTTTTTTACATGTTTTAGTCACTTTTATGATACGCTTTAGTCACTTTTTTGACATACTTTAGTCACTTTTTTAGAATTTTAGTCACTTTTTAGGAAGCATTATTACAGTTGCATGCCTGTTTGTGCTATAAATTCACTTTTCATGTTTATTTATAATGCATTTCTATTCTTTAATGATATTCTCCTTTTTCTATATGAAATATTTTATTCTCTATCAACTTACTTCTGATATAAAATGCTTTCATGTGCTTTGATGAGTCATCCTAAAACTTTCATAACGTTGAAATTAATGATTGAAAGTACTTCTAACATGAGCTGTACTCCGTTTGAAAATGCTTTACATTAACTTAAATGTGTGTTTAATATTTAACCTAAAAGTGTGTTTTATAGAAATTTATTTTCATTCTACTAAACATGTAATGTGTAAGTCAAAAAGGTTCTAAATTTGTTTATTGGAAAAAGTGAAAAGTACTTTTTGTGAAAATGATTTCTTAAAAAGTATTAGACATGTGCGAATGCATGACTCATCCTTCCATAAGATTTTTAAAAATATGGATTTCTTTCAAAGTTTTAATGAAAAATTTATAAAAGCAATGTATATGTACTTATATCTGGACATGCATGTTTAAACAAAATCAATAAGTCATCTTTTAATAGAGTAATTTTTTTTTTCTTTTTAAATCAAAGTCAAAGTTTTAATATGTTTACATCCTTCTAAAAGTATGTCCTATGTATAAAGTTTAATTTAAAATATAATTTTTCATGAAAAATATCCTTAGAAAGAATATACTAAAAATTTAGCTTTGTATTTGTGTTATTTTTGCCCTCTCTATGGAAATGTTGTTTTCATGTATAAACAAGAGGATGACTCATTCTCTAATTTCGAATAAATGTAGTGATTCATTCCTTTATTTTGATAGAGTGAAAAAGTTATAAACACTTTGGTTTAGTTTTCTAAAATTAAAATCTATGGGTTTTATTTAAATGCATTACTAAGTGTAAGAAAGAGTAAATAAAGGTGTAGCATCATAAATTTTAAACTTTAATTATATTCTTTTATAAATAAAGCTTTCTTTCTACCTTTTAAAAATGAATGTTTAAATCAGTTTTCGAATGATTCATTCACGTAAAGGATGTTAATGGTAATTTTCTTGTTATTTAGTGGAATATGGAATTTTCTTCAAGTAAAATCGAGATGATTGATAGAAATTGCTGCTCTAAAAGAGATCAATAGGAAAAGTCAATTGAAACAGATATTTTTTTATTTATGAAGAAAATTAATAAATTTTTTTAAACATGTGTTTTAATTAAAAACTTACTATCTAAAATTTTGTAATTTTATGTATATTAATGATTTTAAACTTACTATTAAAAATTTTGTAATCTTATACATATTAATGATTTTAAACTTTAAAATAAATGAAATAAGTGTTAACGATAATAGAAAAAAAAATGTAATTTTAATAAAATGCTTAGCTATTTGTTCTTAAAAAGAAATCGTGGTATAACCTTTTGTAGGGGTATATCTTTTCAGGGATCTATCTGAGACCGAAAAACCGAGTTCGTTAACGGACTCTTCTCAAAAATAAATTTTACGAAAACGGTTGGTTGGTTGGTTGTATTGGGTTTTATGGCACCATGAAGCTAAGAATAAGAGGAGGCGACAGATCGTGTGGTTTCTACAGTTGTGATTGAAGTAACTGACATGGGCTCCACAAGATGGCCGCCAGTGTTTGTTTACAAACATACGAGTAGAAATTCGAACTCCTTTGAGTGTTTTTGAAGCATTAGGATAGTGGATGTTACATTTCTGGGCATGTAGGTATTTCTCTTTTTTGAATAAATATAATTATTTGATATTATTGAATTGTCATATGTGAATTTTAACATTGTATTTTTCGTAGAGTTCTTTATATCAATTAAAAGTAATAATATATTTATTTATTATTTATATTACGAGTTACGTTTATAAGTTATTTTTTTCTTTTTAATTGTGTTTCCATGTAATGTTTTCTGTGTTGTCGATTTCTCTAACTTTTTTTAAAATTCAGATAGGTATGTAATAAAAATAATAATCAAAAGTATACGTGTTTTGTTAAGGAAAAAAAAAAAGCAAAAAGGAACTGTAATATAGCTGAATATCCCATCAATTGCTTGAAAAAGCAAATTCTTAACTCGCTTCTTTTTCTATAGTCTCATGTTTTATCGATTTTCTAGGCATAAAGCTATGTAGCTGTTAGCTGCAAGTTTCTTTAAACTAATAAATGTAAAAAAAATCTACAGGCTTTGCTATAACACAACTTCCTGTTATGTGATTTATTTTACTCAGCCGTATTAGATATTTTATGAAGTGCTATATAAATTTCTGTATTTTTATCCCATGTACTGTCCTACATATTTAGTAGTTTTTGTAATAATATATATATATATATATCTGTATAGATTTGGAAGCTATACATTTTTATGATAATTTTAGGATGCTATCCTAAAATTAAAAAAAAAAATACCACCTCTTTTTTTATGTTATTTTCTGTAATCCTTCTTTTCTTAGTAAGAGAAACTTCAAATTAAGAAGTGGGAAAGACATTAAAAACTGAATATGGCGATTATTGTTAGTTTTTTTGGCCATTTATTATTTCTAATACATATTTCATTTAATGGTTTGAATGAATTTGTGCTTAGTAAAAAAATTGGAATTATAATCTGATTTATGATTGTTTATCAGAAATATGTATGTACATAAGTTGTCTTTTATAATTCTCTTAATTTACAATTTCCTAAAATTTTTATCGTCTATGTCTATTACATCATTATCAGGTGTATTGCATATTTAAACTGATACATTTTAAGCAGTGGGGTAGCTAAGGTGGCGGCAAGGAGGCGTCGGCCCTGGGCGCCAAATTGAGAGAAATTGTTATATATCTATATTGGGGTGGGGGCGCAAAATTTCTTGCTGGCCCCGGGCACCAAAAAACATAGCTACGTTACTGATTTTAAATGTTTTCTATATCAGTACTTTACAACTTCCTTATCTAGGATTAACAAAAACTTTTTATTAGAGTGAAATTAGAATAAGTTATCAAAAAATTTATTGGCATTGTGATTGTCAAACTCTAGATGTAAAAAAAAATCTATACAATCTAATTCTTCTATTTTTTTTTTATGTTGATATTTAAATGTTTTTTGTACAAGTAAAAAAACAGTTTTATATATTTACCTGCTCCCCCATCGCAAAAACTTTTTTAATTTGAAGAGAAACAACTTTTTTAAAACTAAATTATGTATGTATGTATATGCATGTTGTTTTATATTCTTTTTCTCTTCTAGTTTTTTTATTTGCTATAACTACTACACTGCTCTTGGTGGACCTATGGAATGTGGTTTAGACGGAAATACAACTTTTTTCTGAGCTATACTGTTCTACAACAATTAGATTTTTGTGTTGGCCCGTTGGAATGTTTTAGAAGGCTGGATTGATCTGTAAATGATCTTCAGTCTTTTAAATGCATATACTTGCAGGCTCAATCACATTTAAAAGTTGAAAGACAGAGCGGTTTTTGATCTCAGCTGCCTAATACCTGTCAAAAGTGAGTATATTGTCTTAATAGTTCACATGAAGTTCAAATTAACAGGATTTGTGCCAAGCTATTATGAAAGTGCCTGATAAATTTTAAATTATCATAGTTATTACATTACTATTTTCTTCATTATTAACCATTTGGAAAATAGTTATTGTTTTTGGTTGAGAATAGATCTAGTGGTTTCCACATTTTACTTTTTATGGTTCCACTGTGGCATGTTTAACTGGTAAGCAGTGGGCATCTCTATAAAGATACTATTGTTATTTTTTATATATATACACAGTAATGTTGCTGAAACTACAGAAAAATTAAGTTACAGAAGTTTTTTTTTAAGCAAATTAAATTACGTTGAATTAATTGCATGGAAATGGACAGCGGAATGTTTCCATTCAAGGTAAAAATTCCATTGTCACAATTGTAGTTATGTACAGGGGTGGGGAAATACATCATTTTGCTCGCCGGTAGCGAGTGGATTTTCTGGCTAGGCGAGTGCATTTTTAGTTTTTGAAAAATTGTAAGCAATAGAGACATTATCAGAGACACTTTTTCAATTTAGATATTTTAACTTTCTAAATTATTACAGTGTAAATATGGTACAGTTTTATCTTATATTAAGCTTACCGCTATTGCATACATTTCTTAATTTTATAGAGAAAAAAATAATTACGGAAATGTATTGTCATAATAGTAATTTTGTATGCGATTTCGTAATACTTATTTTCAACTGTGTGCATGATGTATCTTGCAGGCTGGTGAAATAAATCCTTGGCTGGTAAGATTTTTGAAAAATTCACCACCCCTGGTTATGTACCATTAAATTGTGATTGTTTACACTTTTATGCTGATTTCTATTATAGAAAGATTTCCTACAAAATTATATTATGACCACAAATTATTGTAAAGATCTGAAATACAGTATATAATTAGGTTTGATGCAGTCTTGTAACCATATTTTTCACATATAGTATTTTAAATGCCCAGTTTTATACTTTATGAAATGGTAAATCAATGCAGGTAAGATAAGTTTTATCTTTTAATTTAAGGAATGGTTAAAAATAATTATAATCTAAACAACCAGCTGAAAATTAGAATGTACACTGAATATATGTGTACTAGTACTTAGTGATTTTTAATATTCGTTTTCTAAAGAGTAACAAATATATACAGCTGTTCATGTAACCATTACATTTACAGCACTATTGCGTATACAGTAGAAGATCTATATATATGACACAAACCTAAAATGGCAAGGTTATGCGTTGCATGGATCACATTTGACAGAGAGAAGCAAGGTGAAACAAAGTTGCAAATTATAGGTAGATGTAACTTTAGAACATCTTTTTGAGAAAAATGCAACGTCTACTTATACTTCTATGGTGACAGGAATTGCATCAAAACTTTTCATACCAAATGAGAGAAGTCAGCAGAATATACCAACAAATAACAATTTGATTTTTATTTTTTTGTAATTTTTACACAGTGTTTCCTGCTTAAAAGTATTAATTGAGTGTCAACTATTGTGAATCATATAATGCTAATTGCATATTTTTAAATATATCTTTTACATATCTTTCAAAATTTCGATTTGAAATTGTACTACATTTATCTCTTTTAGCGTATTGTACTAATAAAATACCTGTAAATGACAACTTGTTCCTCGAAAAAGAACTGTACTATTAATAATACATAATGTAATTTCTTAAATAATTATAATATTTTAATAAAACTTAATTTTTGCCTTCCAGAGCAATACTTTTTCATAATTAAAAAACAAAAATGAGCATAAAAAAATTTAGACACAAAAGGGATCTTAATTTATCAGAGATTTATTATGAGAATTAATGTTATGTATGTTATCATTTGATTGTATACCACTATTTATTACAAACTTTAATTTTTCTATTTAATTTGTTAATTTAAGTGAAAATAAATATATTTTTAAAAAATTTCTGCATGACTTCATTTAATTTTTCACTTTTTTTATTGCATAAAATATAGATATATATAGAAGTTTGTTTTTTCCCACTTCAAACACTGCTTTTATCCACTTCTGGTGCTTCTTTTATTTTCTTGACAGTCTCTATTGTATTTTCCACCCAATTCCAGGATTTTTCAAGGAATACCACTGTCATTTGGAGTCTCTACATGTATGGCTATGGCATGTTTTAGCATTGCAGTGCTTGCGTGGCATATTGAGCCAGATTAAATGTCATTATTAAGCCATATTATGGGATGCCACACGAGCACTGTAGTGATAAAAAAAAATTACTCCTATTCAAAAATTCTCCCATGTTTTTCTAAGAATTTAAGAAAATAGTCTTCTTTCATGTTTTTTTTTTTTTTTTTTTTTTTGAGGTAACAGATGGTTAGGTACTTCTAGGTTATCCCCTCAACCAAAAAATTATTGCCAAACTATAAGATTAAATGCCAATAATGGATGATCATGAATGTCACATTCAATGGCATTAAATGCGATTCACATGTTTAAAATGTCATTAAGTGATTTTTATTTCGACTTTTTATTAATATTCTACTAATTATTTGTTTTTTCGTTATTTAAAATAAAAAATATGTCAACATGTATAATTTGACTATTAGTTTGGCGATTTGCATAATTTGGCGAAATTGGTCGACGGGATAACCTAGAAGTACTAATGATTATTGCAAAAGAAAACATTTTTGTTCTTAATTTTTCCATATCTATTACTATTACAATAATATCCAGATTACTAGATTGGAGATGTTTTATGTAATATGTGTAAATAGTTAAGTTTAAGAGTTTTTATCCCCAAAAAATTAATAGATATTTAGAGATAAAAATGTATTCAAGAATTTCAGTTAAATTAATTGTTTGATAATGTAGTTATTTTTATTTTACAGCATAATAATTCACTTTGCCTATTCAACAGAGGGTAAAAGTATTAGGGGTGCACTGAATAGGAATTTTGGCCGAATACCGAATATTCGGCTTTCCAAATACATTTAATATTTGAAAGTTTAAAGGTATTAAAATGTTACTTTTAAAAACATATTTAACTAACGTTTAATAAAAGAAACTTACTTTTGATAAACAAGAGCTTTTTATAAGAAAATTTAGTATTGAGAAAAATCTGCCTTGAGTTATTTAAAAAACACAGGTATGAGACTTTTTTTTATTTAATAAAATTTTTAATTTCATGATTTCTTCTACGAATTAAAACAAACATTTTAAAATTAAAGAGAAGTAATAAAAAATTGGTCGAAGAAAAACTTTACAGTCTCATACTTGTCCTTTTCAAGGCATATTTTTTTCAATATAAAGTACAAATATTTTCAACTGAATTCTGAATAAAAGAATGTCTAGTTCATAGTTCTTTTCTTATGAATGGTGGCATTTATCACCCTTCCCATCATATATTTTACAGAAATCAAAGCGTGTAATTTGAAAATATAATTATGGTATCTTATTTATTGTTAAAGCACCAAACGAAAACAAGTTTGAGCTAGAGTGAGATGAAATACAATATACTTATGACCCAATAAGTTGATTACGATTTCATGAACAAAAATTGTCATGTAAATTTTGCCTTATCAATTTCATTACATGTTGCTGAATAGTAAAAGGAAAAAAAAATCCATGACTGTTAACATTTGGAAACTCACTTTTTGTTCATGATGGAAAGACTGTTTTAAATTAAGAATAGATTTAATGATGTTACTATTTTTGGAGTATCCTACAAAGTGAAGATATAAGTATTTAACCCTTTCAGGGGCGGTGTTTGCAGTCTGCAAACACATAATATTACTGTTCCAATTGCGAACTGGCACCAGTAAAATTTTAAGACAATTTCGATTTTATAATATGCGCGAAAAACAGCTCTTGATTATTTTCAAATAAGTCTGTTCTTTTTTTGTGGTGTGAATCAATTATTTGAACATTTTTGGAACAGAAATACCTTGCCCCTGAAAGGGTTAAAGCATGGAAAAAATTTGTTATCATTCCTTGCAAAATTTATGTACCGTAATTTCGCATGTAAACAAAGCACCTTGAATAATTCGATTTCCCACCAGAATTAATTTTTAGAAAAATATTTCGTTGTGCTCAGCACACATTTGATTTTTTTTATTTCAATAAATTTTTTGGTTTGAAAAAGACTTTACTTAAATTACGGTACATAGTGTTCACTCCAAGCCATTTTTGCAGGGTGCAGCGCCCAGAGGCCTTTTTTATTCCACTTCTGCATCTGGTGGCTAGCACTTGTGGTTTTTTCAGTTTATTAAATATCTAGATAAATACATGAGGAATTATCTTTAAACTCCAGATGTGTAAACAGAATAGTACAGGTCATATATTTCTGTGAAGATTTTTTTCATGAAATCCGATTGAGGACCATCAACAAATTGAAAAAAGAATGAATATCTTTTGGAAAACAATGTCAAAACTAATGTACCAAACACGTTCAAGTGGTAGATTATGATTGACTTATTACAATAATTTGTGATCATTTTTATGAGGCTAACATTACACCTTAAAAAAATATTTATAAAAATTTTTTAAATTTTACCAATTTTTTTGGTTATAATTTGTAGAGTTTTTAATAGAAAAAATAAAAAACAGTTCTTTACAGGAGATATGATAACATTGTACATCCATGCAATCAGAATTAAAAAATAAAAATCTGGTGAAAAATGAACAGATTTATTAAATGACAACTTATTGCACATACCTGGATGTAATCAAAATATAATTTACACAATCTGTTAGCTAAATGTATAAATTAACTTTTGTAAGTCTCAAAATCATATATTGAAAATTCTGAAATTATCATTGATTTAAATCAATTTTTCTTTAAGGTTATTTTTAGATAAATTTAAGATGTAAACAAACATAATGTACTTCAGTATAATTCAGTTTTATATAATACAAATAGTCAAAATGTTTTTAGAAAGATAAAGATTAATCTCTGTCAAAAAGTAAAGTACAATGTAAAGTTGTGAAAAAAAAAAAAAAAATCACAAACCTTATTGTTGATAGAATAAGTTCAAAATCTGTTATTCCCAAGAGGATTTTTAAAAGCTCAATCTCAATGGAATTTGAAAAAAAAAAAAAAAAAAGAAAGTAGCACATAATTAGATATGAGATTTATATATATATTTTTAAATATCAAGATTAAATAGGATTTATTTCCAGTTATTGTAAAACTGAAATCCTTTTATCAAAAGAATATTTTCATGTCTCCAGTGTATGTTTTATGTAATAAAAAAAAAAAAAAATTAAATAATTGTTCTTGTGTCCCCTAATGAGATTTAAGATGAATTATTAAACAGATCTCAAATCCAGCCTTGTTTCAGAATTCAATGAAATAGGCTTAAAATCAATATTAATTGGCATTAATTTAATAATTTATTAAATAAAGTATGACTTTTCATGGTTAAGGAATGAATCCAAATCGTTTCTCCCCTTTTTTGTGCTGAATTTTTTAAAAAACATCTTTAAAAAACAATTTCTATCGATAATTCAAGGTTAACAATGTTAAATACAAAACATATAAGAAAAGTTTATTATAATTCTTTTCTTATATTATACTCTTAAAATAAAAAATGCTTATTGAATATTCTTTAGGCTATTTTAATCAATAAACGAAAAAATACATCCAGATGTACATGCTAAACAAAAGAAGTACAGGTCCACAGGTACTCTTATCCGGTCGACCAATTTCGCCAAATTATACATTGACATAATTTTTACTTTAAATAACAGAAAAAGAAAAAAAAATCATTAGTAGAATATTAATAAAAATATTAATAAAAAGTCAAAATAAAAATCATTTAATGACATTTTAAACACATGAATCATTTGATGTCATTGAATGTGATTTCACGGATCATCCATTATTGGCAATTAATCTTATAGTTTGGCGATAATTTTTTGGTCAACGAGATAACCTAGTAGTATCGAAATAAACACACTAAAGCAAAAAAAAAAAAAAAAAAAAAAAAAAAACTGCAATGATCTTTTAAATGAACTTTATTTATAAATACCAATAAAAATAACAGAAATAAAAGAACAAAATTGTTCGACATTATACATATAATTTTACAAATCTATTAGGAATGCTCTGGCATTTGGTCTTCTAATGAGGTTAAGATGAATTATTAAACAGATCTCAAATCCCAGCATTGCTTCAGAATTCAGTGAAATAGTTAGACTTAAAATAAATATTAATTAGCATTAATTTGATGATTTCATTAAATAAAGTATGACCCTTCATGGTTGAGGAACGGATCAAAATTGTTTTCCCCCTTTTTTGTGCTGAATTTTTGAAAGGCATCTTTAAAAAACAATTTCTATCGATAACTCAAATTTAATAATGTTAAATATGCATACCATATAAGAAAAGTTTTGTTACAATTATTTTCTAATATTAAAATATATTCTTTTAAAATAAAAAAATGCTTCTTATAAAATATTTTCTTGTTATTCAATATTCTCTATGCTACTTAATCAATAAATAAAAAAAATACATCTAGATGTACATGCTAAACAAAAGTAAATTCACTAAAGCAAAATAACTGCAATTATCTCCTAAATGAACTTTATTTACAAATACCAATAAAAGTAACAGAAATAAGAGCAAAATTTTTCTGTATTCTACATATTTTTATACAAATTTGTAAGGGATGCACCGAATATTCAGCCATGTTCCTAAATATTTGGTTAAACCGAATATCGAATTATTCAGTTAAGCTGAATATGAAACTATTTGGCCTACCTATGTTTTAATTGGTTGCAAGGTCAAGGGTGCTCAAAATCCTTGAAATTGAATAGTCTTTGTAAATGACTGCCTAACTGATTCTGGTTTTGTATTCAATATTTTGTAGTAGTAACATAAACGAACCTTCATATAAGCTTTAATAATGACCTTTAATAATTGGATGTAGTGATTGTCTAAAGGATCATTGTCTTGTGCATGATCCATTAACTTGGGAAAGTAATGTTTTGTACCTATTATACTTAATACATTATATTCATTAGGTACAAAAAAACAAGGCTTTTTCAAAGATTGTTTCCTTGCATTCGCAGCATCAATTCTGAAGATTTCTTCCCGGAAAATTGATTCACACTCCATACATATTTTATGCAAATCATCTGAGGGATAAATCAATTTCCCATAAGATTTATAGGTTATGAAATTCAAATACGATGGAATTTCCTTAGCCATCAAAACATCAATGCATTGAAAGCATTTTAATGTTGCACTTAATTTTTTTGCAACAAATCCAGCAATATAATATATTATATCACTGGAAAATTGATCGATTATACCTGCTTTAAAGGTATAATCATGCTCTTGTAAAGCAGACTTCAATTTTGATGTTTCGTTTATATCTATGCTTCCAGTTGATTTTGATGTTAAGTTAATTACATCCTCAGATGAACGGTAACTGGATACATTTAATACTGTAATTTCACTCTGAGGAATGCAATTGCCAGAAGGCGATGGCTTCAACTGGGCATTTACAAGCAGTTTTTTGTACGCTGCTCTGAATTGTCGCGCAGTAGGATTATTGTTGCAGCCACCATGATACCGAATTGTAGAAAAAAACATCTCCAGGTGATCCTGGCTTATCTTATAAAACGGGAAATACACAAGATAGATATTTTCTGGCAATACATACTTTTTTACAATATACTGCAAACTTTCTATGCATACTAAAAAACCAATGAAGCCGGTTTTTCTGGCTGAAGTGCAGGCTAGTTCCCTATTCTCTCCGATCCTCAAATTTAATATATATTCTTTTGCTTCATCAGTAAATTCCAGAATCTTAATGGCATTTTCTTTGCATACAGCTTGTTTAAAGCCACATTGCTTTATTTTACGTGAATTTAAAATGTCAAATAAATTGTTAAATATTCTTATAAACTTCACAGTTTCATCACTATCTTTAAACTCAGGAAACTGATATTTATAATTACAGTAGTGAATAGCATCAGCCACACCATCACTAAATAACTGGGCTGCCAATTTCACTTTCATTTTATTTTTCTGGTAGTATACATGAGCTGATGATAATTTGTTTTTCAAGTGTAATTTTTTTGAATCTTGCCTCTTAAGCAAAGCTTCAATAAATTTCCACTCAATGCGCCCATCAACTGAAAAAAGACATTTTTTATCCCCAAATGTATTTCTTATAAGTTTTAACATATGGGATGGATCTAGAAAAATTGCTATTTCAGCTGATGGGTCACAGGGATGGGAAAAAGTTGTTTTCATTCCATTTAAGTTACAGCTACCTCCTAATTGATTCATCATACTTAAATTAGCCGACAAACCATCAAAAGTAGTCGAGAGAACACTGCATTTTTTATGATGAAGTAGCATCAAGCATTCTTTCATCAATTCTACTCTCTGTCCAGAACTCATCCCATCAGTTAAAAAATACCCAATAGGAAGTTTCCAGTGCTGATTGATGCACACTACTAAAAAGACAAAAGCATCTTTTGCTTTTGGAAGGCCATCATCTTCTTCATTAGCACCAATACTTACGTGCCCATATGTTTGATTACCATCATATTCGATATTTTGATTTATGGACATTTCATCAAACACCAATGAAAAAAATAGTGGATATGGTGTGACATCTATTTTTGATGCAAGAGCTTTAAAAGCTTCTTTTGTGAAACCAGGATCACCATCAACCTGCTGGTACCATCTGGCCAAGGTCCTTTTGTCAGGCAGAGCTAAATTAAATGTTTTACGTACATAATCATAAGCTGCCGTTGAATAAAACTGAAGGGTTAAGGCAAATGATCTCAGTTCAGGGGAATATGTTCTGGGTTTAGTTTCGTCAGTTACACTGGCTAACTGTCTAGACAGAAATTCTTCATTTACCTTCGACACTCTTTGTAGAACATCTAACGCATCATCTTCCATCATTTTTTTTTCTTTTAAATCTTCAAATAAAGCGCTTAAGTTTTCTAATCTTTTCTTATAACGCCTAACTTTTTGCTGAAGTACTTTTATTTGATTGTTTTTGTTAATAATAATATTGTTTAGTTTTTCAACTTCATTTTTATAATAGGACTTTTCTGGGGAAATTTCCATTGATGAGACTTCTCCAGATCTTTCAGACAATTCTTCAACTTCATTATTAATTGAATCAGGTGTACAAGAAATATGTTCAGCTCTGGCCTCTGAAGTGCTTGGTAAACTACGATTAGCTGGTGGTTTCCTAGTATTTTGTGCCTGTAATAAATAAAAGGAATTTTAAATATTTCAATTTTTTTTTTGATTTACTATATATTACTATATTTGCACATAAAAGTATAAGTGACTAAAAATTTGTATTCTGACTATTGTGTTTATTTTATGCCTATGCATTATAACTTAATTGGTTCCATTTTTTTCATTAGATATCAACTATGGATGAAATCCACATTCCACCCCCCCCCCCCCCACCTTCTTCCAAGATACACTGACAAAAATCATGATTTTTCTTTCAACTGATTGATGAAATTAGAAATTATTTAGAACAAATGAAGTTCTAACACTACACAACAAACTAGAAATTTATGGGTAATAAATGGGAGACAATAATAATCACCAGGGTGGAGAATACTACATGATTAACACATCGACCAATTTTGCCAAATTATATAAGCCACCAAACTACTAATCAAACTATCAAAACTGACTTCATTTAGTTTTAAATAATGAAGGAACATTAACGTATAGATTAGTATAACATTAAGTTAGTATAACATTACAAATCAAATGTTGAAACAAAAAACATTAGATTACATAAACAGCCGTAACAAAGTGAATGTGACATTTACAATTAGCCATAACCAGCGTTTAATCTAATAGTTTGGAGATAAGTTTTTTGAATGATGGTTAATCATCCAAAATCAAGTAGTACCCAAAAACAATTAAGCAATGATCACAAATTAGTAAAATAAATTCATTTTCATGCCCTATTTTGTTATTATAAAATTATGCAGGGTTTACACAGTTTTCCCTAGAGAGTTTCAGGTGGGTGCTCTGCCTCTCCTGCCCTTTAGTTTAAAAACTAGCACCCCTCTTGTCGCTCATTAAAAAGGGAAAAAATAGCGTTCTTCCCCAACTTTTGAAAAAGCACAGCTTTTCAGCAATGATGTGAACTTGCTATAGCGCGTAAATTAAGTAAAAAAAAAATCAGCGATGGAATGAAAAAAATAGCTCTTACACGTCCCACGGAAAGCGTAATTTCGTCAGAAAATTGATAGAAAACAGCAAATTTCTTTAAGAATCGCGAAATAACAACTCACTACCAGCAATATTCGCAAAAAATGTCTAATTTCCTCACAAAATACCAAAAAAATGTCAGCTTTCCTCAAAAGAAAATGAAAAAACGACAGATTTTATCCAAAAATCACGATGAACGGAAACTTTTGTGAAACGATTCGCGGAAAGCGACAACTTCCATAAAAAAATCGTGATTAAACAAGATTGTCAAAAATCGCAATTAAACGAGATTGTCAAAAAATTTGTGAAAAAAACTCTAAATTCACCAAAACATTAAAAAAAAAAAAACAACTGATTTCACCAAAAGATCACGATTTAAAGGCAAATTTCGTCAAAGGCGCACAAAAACAAAAAAGTTTATGCCAGAAAGGAATTTTTCTATACTAAAAACTAATTTTGCTGCTTAAAAATTGTATTTTTATTGCTCCAAAAGCGGATTTTCCTGCTTCACAATCAGGAGGATGCAAAGAGAAAAAATAAAAAAAGGCCCTAAAAAATTTAAAAAGTGTACTTTTCAGAACAATAGTGCCCTGTCCCTTTATAAACCTGGGGAAAACTCTGATTTACATAAAACATTAAATATTGTGGTTCTTACCTGCTGCAAATAAGATGGAAATGCTTTAAAGATTGTAGGAACGACATTCTCTCTCAATCTTACATAAACTAAAGAAGTTCTGTCCATCATCTCCTCTGGAAAATGAGAGGAACACAGTCTACTAGCTGGTGTAGGAGTCCAACCTTCCCGTCGTACAGCCTTGATCCATGCATTCTTCCTATTTTCATCCTTTGGAAAACTGAAAAAAATATTAAAATGCATAAGATATCTGCATAAAGTTTTAGAATTAAAAGTATAATTCAATCAGGAAGGAGATTGGATATTTCTCAATTAGGGATGCACTGAACAGTGATTTCCCATAGCTAAATTGATTATTGAATATTCGATTGGCTGAATGTTCTTTATATTTCAAAGTTTACTGGCATTAAAGCGTTACCTTTTAGAGAAATTTTACATAATATTTAAAAAATGAAACTTTCATTTTCATAAGCAAGGACTTTTTATAGTAAACTCAGGGCTTTGCATGCAAAAGCAGCTCTAGAGCAGACAGCAGAATGTGTCATGTTGCGCCAGCATGTTTGCCGATCCCACCGAAGCTAGTATAAGGAAGAAAATATGGACTTCTTATCGGTTGATTAATTTAAAAAGCATCCAAAACATTCTAGAAAATCTTTTTTCTTATATTAGAAAGACCTCCCAAGAAAGGCACTTTTCCTGGGCCTATTAAATGAAATATCTTGCACAATTATTTTACAATATTGAAAGAACAAATTTATTTTTGTGGAAAAAGTTATAATATACTGGGATCATTCCATAATATAGGATTAATTTTGGTAATCTTTCTTAACCTAGACTGCTTTTTAACTTGTTCTGAATGAAAGAAAAGTTCGAAAATATTCTTTCAAGATCAGCATTATTTGCTAATAACGTAATTATTAAAGATGTAAAATTTGAAAAATTCTCATTTTTACTGGCATTTGTTTTTAAAAGTGACAGAGTTGCAAAAAACCCGGGTGGGTCTTTTTGGGGTAAAACCCATATGAAAGCAGGTTTTAATTTTTTTTTTTTTTTTTTTAACAATCTATGATATTATTTAATATTCAGTAGCTTTTATATTAGTTTTTTAACATTTGTGTTTAAAAGAGTTACATTATCTTAACACATATTGTGGATGTACTTCCAAATATGATAAAGCCAAAATTGTCAAAATAAAATAATGTGCTTAATTCATTTAAAACATTGTTATTGTTAACATTATGAAAAAACAAAAATAGCTAATAGTAACATTTTTATATAAATGAAAAATGACAAGATCTTTTATATCATGATTTAACAATATAAAATTTCATAATGTTAGTTCTCAGTTTGATAAAAATTTGATTAATATACTTTTGCTCAGGGTTGATTTTTTAAAAAAAAGGGGAGGGGGTGCAGCATTTTTCAAAAAATCCCAAATAAACTTGTTTGTTTAAATCAGTTTTTTTTTTCATTAAATATTTTCCATTTCATGTTGTACCATCCATGTTTGTTGATAAAAATAAAACATTGGATGTTATATTATTATTTTAACTTCATTTCAAAATATTGAAATTGAATAATTACAATCAGTTATGTAGGTTTGAATTTGTTATCGGTTTTGGTTTTGAACCTGTACAGAAGGGAATAGTAACTTTATTAGAAAATTTGCAACAAAAATATAAAAAGTAAACACTAACGTAATTAAATTCAACCACAGCTTTCAAAACCAAAAAAGCATTATATCTATTAATATGACAGTGAAAATGGTACTTTTCCATTATACTGACACCAAGCATAATAGTTGACATAAAATGAAAATCATGTGAATTGAAACATTTGAAAATTAAAAGAAAAAACATTGTCGATAGTTTAATAAAGTAAGCATTCTAAAAATATAACATTTGAAAAGACTTTTACAAACTATTTAATAAATCACAAATATATATTTTTAATAAATGAACAAATAACTGTTATACAATACAGTAATAAAACTCAAATTAAATGGTTTACAATTAAAATGACTATAAATTTACTCATATTTTACAATAAAAATCCTTTTCAAGATCAAGACTGAAATAATTAGCGCAATGGCATATAGCACAAAATTAGCACGCGTCAATCATGGAATAACATTTAAAACATAGCGATTAACTTTGTCTTTACTTCACTCGACAAACTTAATGGGCACCACTCACTAAAGATGGGCACCACTCCCCAAAGAATCACGAAGAAAAATGAACATTTTGTCCAAGAATCAGAAAAGAAAGGAAATGCGAATTTCCTGAAAAAATTGCAAAAGGCACACAAATTTCGACAAATAATTGTGGAAAAATCACAAAACACTCACACATATCACATTTCTAAAAAAATAATGTAATAAATTTAAAAATTTCACCAAAAAATCCTAAAGTAACCAAAAATTTTGTGAGAAATTCTTAATAAAACTGCAAAAATTGACAAACGATCGCAATAAATCCTCACATTTTGTAAAATGTTGCAAAAAACTGCAAATTTCATCAAAAAACCTTAAGTTTTCTCTAAAAATCAAAAAACTTAAATGTTGTCAAAATAATCATTATAAAACTGCAAATTTCATCAAAAAACCCAGAAAATTCCTCAAATGTCATGAAAAATCGCTAAACATCCCGCACATTTAGTATAAAAAAAAAGCAATTTTTATCTTCCCCCCCCCCCCCCCCCCAAAAAAAAAGGCAATTCTCATCTAAAGATTGTGAAAAGATATAAATTTATTCATAGGATGGTTTTAAAAAAAAAGCAAATTTTGTCAAATGGCCACCCTCCCCCCGATAACCTTTCAAAATTTTTTTTTTTATTTTCAGATTTTTTTTTCTTTTTCACTCAGAATTATCCTCTCCCTTCCCTTGTCTAATCTTATTGAATGGTAAGTAAAAGATTAGTAAATTACAATGCTGATAGTTAGAAAAAAGCAAAAATTTTTAAGGAAATGTTCATAATTTTGTTACTAGTGAGTGGTTGAAAAAATACAGGCCAGTGTACTGACCGGTGGCTATTGGCAAAAAATGTTAATTTTGACCTACACAATGGCATATATTTTGGTGTGGTATCAATATAAAGGAAAGTTACAGTAAAATTAAAAAGAATTCTGTCATAGATTTAACATTAGTGTTCTGGTTTCTTCTTAGAACTACAGAAACCACACCAGGAGAAAAGTGTTTGAATTCTATACAGAATGCCTATGAAAATCCTCATTAATGGTTAATTTTCTTCAGTTTTACTGAACAAATAACATATAAATAACGGAAAAAAACATTTAAATATGATTTTATTTCACATTATTCTGAGTAGAAATTGTGCAAGATTTTTCAAAATATGTAATAATAAGTGTTTGTCTTAGTTAAATGTTTTACAGAAAGGCTCGTTTGATATTTGACCTAATTGAATATTTGATAACTATGGCTAAATGCTGAAATTCTGCGCTATCTGAGACGCCATTCGCAAGTTAATTTTGAAAATGATCCATGCATATGTTCCCAGTAGAAGAAACTGTCCAGCACGACAGCAGGTGCTATAGATTATTTTAAACCTTGTACATTAATCCACCAGCTTAAAAAAGAAAGGCTGAGTTTCAATTTATTTCATAATTTTACTATATTTGGTTTAAAGGCAAATTTTTCTTATTTTTATGGGATATTGTTGTTTGAGTACAGTTAGTCTAGCACTGATTGCAGTTAAATTTTAGTGTGCTGCATACAACTGACACAGAAAATTCTGTTTTGGGGCATATGTTCAACCAGAAAAGAAACAATTCCTTAACTTTCTAGGCAATAAAAATTCAAAAAATGTAACCATTAATATATATGCATTGCTTCATGGTATAAAATGTTGAAAAAATTTAAAAATACAATGCCTGTTTTTAATTCTTCTTTAAGGAGGCAAATTTATTCCTACATACTTTCATGTTTATTTAAATGAAGTTTGACAAAAATATAAAATAAATTACATAAAAAAACAAATCTTTATGTATAATATGAATTTTGAAATATTAACTACTCAGAAACATTAAGCAATATTAACAACTACAGAACATAATCCTAATTACTTATCACCTTGTAATTATAATGTTATAAGTAAATTCACTAAACATAAAATATTCTACTTTTAAGTATGCACACGTGTGCATACTCAAAACAGAACATATATTCGTTTACACATCAACTGTAAATTGCGTTTAATAGTATTAAATATTAAATCACTATTAATATTTACCTAAGTTAAACTCATTAATCTATAATATCAAAAGTAAAATAAATAAATTCTGTTTCAATTCTACTCACCGATAGCAATAAATAGATCCCTCTTCAGCGATTGCATATTTACAATAACAAAACAAATATATAATTATAGAAGAATAATTCAGAAACGAAAAACACGCGAGTTTCAAAAATACTAAGTAAAATAAAAAGTACACATTCATTTAAATAAAGAAAATATATATATATATACACGTTTGGGCGGGTGATGTGAATGTAAACAACATACTGATTTAGAGACTATGAAAACAATGAAGAAACTAGAAAAAAAATGCATAAATACAAATAAATTCACACAAAAATTAATTTAATGAATAACAAAGCACACGAATCATCCGAAATATTGAAAGTTCATACTTGAATACATACATGTGCTTATTAATAATATAATCGTACTGATAACAATCTCTTTGGATAGCTTTACATAAATCAAGCAATTAAGGCGCTAAAAAGAACATAAATTACTTACCGATGAAATGTTATTCCAGGAATTTTCTTGCTTGTTCTATTTGTGCAGCCAAATGCTACACATGATCCCATTTTTAAAAAATATTTGAGAGCACAACACGGCTAAAATCACATTGGTTTACATTACCATTGAGAACTATTTTGGTTTTCTCAAGATGGCGGAACCGGTTACAGTTGAAACTTCATCATATGACGGATATGTCATTTCCTCTTTATTAATAGTTCCATGTATGGCACAAGGTCCCTTTAGGGACATGCTGCGCCAAGACAAGGGTGAAATGAAAGCATAAGGTTATTTAAAATTAGACAGCAATGAAATGCATGATAAAAAACAGACTAAAAAAGGACAAAAATCATAAAAAACACCAAGTGAAAAAAAAAAACATAGAAGTATGTAATAAATGGTAATATATAAAACAATGAATATGATGAGTAAATATGACATAAAGGCAGGATTAAAAATAAAAGAATGCAATGTCATGATAAAATTAAAATCAGTTAAAGGTAAAATAGGAACCTTAAAATAGATGTAATAAGTAAAAATTGTACAATCAGCAGAGTAATATAAACAACATAGTGTATATAAAATTTAAATGATTAAAACACACAGTAATAAAAACTCCATTAGGTCAATTAGGTTCGAATTCTTGTAATATTGTATCTTCATCATCGGCATTCGAGTCATTGCTATATGACTCGGATTCCATAGCCTCTTCCACATATTGCTGTAATTCCTTAGGGTTTTTCACATTTTTCATAAACGGGCTAAGACAAGAGTTTTTCTTTCCTTTCCCCACAGTTTTCCACTGTGGAGAAGCTGGAGTTGAGGATTTCTTATTTGTTTGTGGGCAAAGTTTTTTTTGTAAATTCTGTTTTCTGAGAGTATTAGATGATGTATTTGGACCTGCAACAGCCTTGGTCCTGTCTTTCAGAGTAGATGTTTTTAGGCTTGGTGTAGCATTTCGACCAGTATTAGATCTCTGCAAATTAGAAGTGGATGAAACAGAAATATTTTTTGGAGATGGATCAGTCACAGTCTCTGTTTTGAGTTTAGATGATTCCGTAGATTGAGCTAATAATTTCTGCCGCCGTTTTTCTAAGTTAATTATTTTCACGGGTTCTGAAGAAGGAGGCCAACATTCTAATTGCGGGTTTCCAGACATTTTAGTTCGGAGACAGATATCACGAGATTCTTTAATTGGAGTGCTGGTTGATTGTGTTATGGTTGACTTACTGGGTGGAAATTTGAAATCAGTTTGGGTACTTATGTGTCTTATGGATGTTGATTGCTGCTTCAGTATACTGGAGTAGGAAATTCCAACGGATGGAGTTCTGGATTCGACAATTTTACAAGCTTCAGGATAGGACAGATTGAGATATTTTAACAGCAAGGATTTCTTTTTCCCGTATCCAGTTAGGACAGGAACGGGAGTATGCACAATGATCACACTTGCAGTTAATGCAGCGTTCTGATTTTTCACATGAATTGCTATCATGGTCAACTTCTGCACAGCGTGCACAGGTAAGGTTTTAGGCGACAGTTAGTTTTAGTGTGGCCGTATCGCTGGCATTTAAAACAACGGAGGGGGTTAGGGATATAAGGTCGGACAGGACAACTTAAGTAGGCAGCTTTAATTCTAGATGGTAAATTTGGACTATTGAAGGTAAGAATTGTGTGCTTTGTGGGAAGCACTTGATCATTTCGACGGATTGTGATTCGACGTGCGTCTATAATATTTTGATCTTTTAAGTTTTCTAGAAGTTCTTGTGTAGAATATAAAAGTTCAGGTTCAGATATGACTCCAAGAGTTGTTTTTAAAGTTTGATGTGCTTGAACTGAAACAGAAAATGTACCTATTGTGTTTGAATTTGATAGAAGTTGTGACTGTCTGGCTGAAGTGACTTCAACCAGTAAATCACCAGACTGCAGCTTTTTAAGAGAGTGACTATCACCCAAAACAGAGTGGAAAGTTTTAGCTATAAGAAATGGTGATTTTTTTTGAAAGATTTATTATTGAGGCTATCAGTACGTTTGATTATGAAAAATCTTGTGAATGAAATATTCTGTACATTTTGTTGCTCTCCACATGGGAGAGATATAGAAGGAATTGAAGTACTTCCATCCATATTGTGAAAAATAACAATTCGGACCCCGGCTGCACCACCCACTACCGAGCCCAACAAGGGGACGCACATTCATGCACCAGTGCTAACCAGGGCCTATACAGTCACAAGATAATCCTATGTCAGTTTCCACCCTTAACGAGATGACTAGTAATTGCTCGCTTGCTTGATCCCTAAAGCCAGTGACAAAAGTCAGCTGACCAGCCGATTGATGCATACGGGACCAATATGCATCTCCCGTCTACCTGAAGCAGAGGCCAAAGCAGTGTGTTGGTCTCCCTCAACTGCCAGGATCCCCCTTTCCAGGGACACGGGTCGCCACGCACGGCCAACACGTGGGTGGTTTACAATTCTCCATGAGTCAATATACAGGATGATATCGGCTCATACAGAATTGCTCTCACCTCTGAAAAAGAAACCACAATGAGAGTGAAACAAAGATGAAAGGAAGACAAGAGGAGTAAGAGGAAAAGGAAAAGAGAAAGATCACTTAGGTGTCCCGGGGTTGTGAAGCCCGTAAATATCTAAAGAAGGTATCCCCCTGGGGGAGTTTACGAAAACGGACTCTTCACAAAAATAAATTTTATAAAAACATATTCTTCACAAAAAATGAAAAAAAAAAAATGTGTGAATAACATGACTGTGGTAAGTGTAAAATTCAACAAAAATCTAGCTTTTTTTTGTCGATTTTATCGTTCATCTGAACGTAAATACACTTCGTTTATAGGTATCTGGCTTTCCACTCTTTCTCCAACAGACCTTTATTTGGAATCGGCGTTGATTGGCTAACATATGACGTCATAAAAAAGCAGGCGCATTCAGGGAGTAAGAAATAAACCTCTTTTTCTCCGTAGATCGTATTTTATGCTGATAGGTTGTTTCTTTCGCTTGCTAGTTAGGCAACACGGGGAGAATCTGCTTTGCTTTGATTTTTGTTGCAAGCTCTCGCAATCACATGGAAGTAGTATAGCACGATATCGTATATAAATCATTTTAGTTTTTATTTCGCAATGCCGTTAAATTTAATTTTTTCTTATTCTGCATAATTTTAAACAATTCTGCTACGTTAGAATTATCTTTGAAAACAAGGAAGAACAAGAAAAAACAAAAGTTAAATTCTAATGAAGCCATAGAAGATTTAACAAAAGTTAAATTCTAATGAAGCCATAGAAGATTTTAAAACAAGTTTTGTTAAACCGTTCATGAATGATTTTAAAGAAGAAATGCAAGATGAATTTAAAATTGACAGATGTTTTAGGTGCTTTCGGTTTATTTAGCTCTTTAGATTTAAACCTAGCATCAAAAAATGATTAAGATAAAACATGTTTATCTGTATTAATATCCTTTTAAGGGCATGCGCAAAGAAATGAATTTCAGAATACATTCGATACATCACCTCCCGTGATTGATGCTGAAGCTGTCCTTAACCCTTAACTACTGTGACAAAAATTGTCCCATAACTGCTGTGAGCGGTCTCTCAGACCGCTAAATCGAAATATGAATAAAATATCAACTAAGTGGTAAAAAATTGTTCGCTTACCAATACATATCTACTTAATTGATTTATAAATCATCTTTCGAAACTTTAAGTTGATTTTTGAAGACTGAAGACAGGTATCCTGTTATATGAGAATAGTAAGGGGAAGCGAATCATTGTGAAAATCGAAGAAAAGAAACATGTAATTTTAAACTCATCTATTAACTGTTGTATAAAAATGTACTTTCTTTGTGAAAAATGTATGAATATCTAATAAAAGTATAGTTAAAAAATAAAAATTAGATTATAATCCAAAAAAAAATATCGTCATAGAAATAGAAAACACAAAGTTTACATACCTACATATTGTTTTTATATGGAGCTAAATACATGAGAATTTAAACATCATTATAGGAATTAAAAAAAAAAAAAAAACAGTACCTTACTACACAGCAGAAAATGTCGAGTTACAGCCATTGCATAACATTTTCGTACATTGAAGGCAGATTGGATCTTTACAATCAATGCACTGATAGATTGTTTTCCTTTTTTTACTTAGGGGGCATCTTCTACATGTTTTTCTATATCTGACCAATTTTTTACAAGCTCCTCAATTTCATTTTGTGTGAGGAACACAGGACGTTTTCTCGAAAAATAACATTCCATTTTTTCCATAATGTCATAAAAAAGCATAAAATTATCCGCAAAATAAAAACATCCTTCTCGGACAAAAACAGTTTCACAACTACTGTGAGCAGTATGTCAGACTGCTCCCCCAAGAAGAGTTTGAGGGGAGGAAATGAATGCGGGAAAATATGCAGTGGTTTGACAGACCGCTCACGGTAGTTATGGGTTAAAGAAATTCCAGAGTTTGAAAAAGAGATATCCCTTGCAAAAATAACTTTTGATTTGGAAAAGGCAACAGAAGCAAAATCACTTTTAAAACAGGACAAAAAGGACCAGGCAAAACAAGTTATTGAAAAAAAAAATAACTCCCATTGAAGCCATGAAAATTATAAGTAGAGACCTCAAACACTTTTCCGAATTTGATGAAGCTGCGGGCCCTATCTACAATAATTCCTTCTTCTACAGCTTCTGTTGAAAGACTCTTTTCACGCATGAATCTTGTTTGCACAGACTTAAGAACTCGTTTAAAGCAAACAACACTTGATAGACATTTGAGAATTATTTTAAATGGACCACAAAAATTATCCGATAAAGAATGTGGGGAAATTATCAATATCTTTAAACAGTCTGGCAATAGGCGTATAAAATTATAAAGGACCAATAAAAAATGTCCAAATGATTCTTTCCTTTATCTTTTAATCATCAATTGCAAAAAAAAATTTATTTTTATATATGCAGTAATTTTTTTTTTCACTTTTTTAATTTTTTATGAAAAATATTTTTTCTATCTTCTTAAAATGTATAAAACACAGAAAATACAAAGGAAAATGAAATTTTGAAATATTTTACTTAAATTTTTTTGCAGTGAGATGTAGTTAAAACTCAATTAACCTGATAAATAAAATTAGTTATTAAAAAAATGTGATTTTGTGCATGTTCAAATTATCTTATGTTTCAAATTGATAAAGTAATTTTGCATTTAAAAAACTTAACAATTAAATCTATAGCTGTTCTACTGATTTGCTATTAAAAGAGAAAATCATTTCTTTTTGAACTTGATATTAAAAAAAAAAATGATCTAGTTCTGGAACTAGATTACTTACTATTGTTTTGTTTGATGGCTCTGAATTTCACACTAATAGCATTTCAAAATCATTGGTAAGTGGAATTCTTATTTTTATACTAATAAGACCTGTGATTTTAATTTTTGCATTATACTATCTTATTACAATATAAGCTGTGAATTATGTCTATTTACTTTTTTAATGTTCAGTCATGTTGTTGAATATATTTTTCCAGTTTAGTATTTTTATTGATGCATAAGGTCAGGTAAAAGAAAATGGGCCCATTGAGTAAAGTCGGGGTATGCTGAAACAACTATTTTCTCTTTTAAAATTAAGAAATTAAGCTGGGTTCATGGAAGATGGAGGTATTTGTCAAAACGTCAAATTCATTAATGAATTGATAGAAATTAATAAGTCATATCATAAAGTATTTGACTATGTCACCTTATTGGTAAAATATTGCACTTTTGCTCCTGTTGATGTAGATTGTGTAGAGTTCAGCAATATCAAATGACCATAATTTTGAAACAGTTGTCATTATTTCTTTAATGTGTAAAAATACCTTTTTGTATTTGTTTCTTTAAATTAAGATACTTTTTTTTCAGTCTATGCTTATATAAAAAAAGTAACTTTTTGTATTTTTATAATACCCTAATTTTAGAACTATCTCCACTTTCACCTATCATGGAGTAAAGTGGTCGTATATATATATTTTTTTTTTTTTTTTTTTTTTTTTTTTTATCACTGAGAAAATCTAACAATATTGAATAATTATGCTTTGTGTTATCTAAAGAAATTCAATGTATATATGCACAAAAATTTCATTATAACAAATTCATAGTTTTTGGGCCTTAAAAAAAAGTTTAATTTTACTCGCATTTTCTCACTTTTGACCCTAGCTTAAAATTATTAGCAGAAGTTAGACAAATTTCTAATTAAAAATTAATAAATGATAAAATCATTTTCATGTTAAATTTCTACGGTTATATTGAATTTGTTTTTAGTGTTTTTGAGCTGAAGATTGTAATTACTCTCCTAACATTCTTTTTTTCTCTCTAAAAGTTACACATCATATGCACAAAAAAAAAATAGTTCATTTTAAAGTTACCATTGAAACTGAATATATGTCACTTCCATATAAATTTTGTTTTATGCGATTGTTAACCATGCATGACTGTGTTGATTATATCCCAAATAAATGACAAATTTTAGAGCATGGTAGATTATGCACAAAATGCAAGATCTCAATCTATGAACTTATTTCAATCTGCAAAAAAAATTTTGATAAATTATTCTTTATATGCATCTATCACACTTTCACTTGCAAAAAACTTAAAATCTTTCTGTTACTAATCATACATACTTATTGTTTTATTTATACTAAACAGATGATGTATTAGTGTAATATACTCATATATCTAAAAAAAAATTAGTAATAAAAAATCTATGCATATATTTTTGCAAAATACATCTTTTATAGGCTAGAATTAAATGAGTCAACTTAGCTTGGTACTTTTTAGTGATCCAGGTACCCGAAAAGTACCCTAGTGCTTTGTAAAGTTATTTTTTTCACAGAAATGAAAGTAATTTTCACAAAAATAAAAATAATTCACAAAATTAACAAATTCACAAAAATAGGACCCTGGAAAAAAAACCTGGATAGACCCCTGCTTTTTCAGCAGGAAATTTCTAAAACGTTAAAGGATGTATTCACCACTACTAAGTCCCAAACAGTCTTTTAAAAATATTTACATACCTTGGAAGAAACTATCTAAATTGAGTATTATGTATAAAAAAGTTATTTTAAAAATTCATTTAAAGTCTATTGTAGTGTTTAAAGTTATTTTTAGACTTGTTTAACTAAGACAAAATTTATTTTAGAACTGAAATAAATTGTAACATAAAGCATTTTCAATGAAGTTTCTCTGAAATTATAAGTCGAATATTTTAAACTTAATCTTTAAAACTCAAAGTTTGATTTTATAGTAGAAGACTTTTTAAAAATGAAACTTGGGATAATCAAACTAGTTTGTAAAGAAAGGTTGAATTTATTTTCAGGATCAACATCTCTGTAAGGAGTGTGGTAAATCTTTTTCCCGAAAGGATAATTTAAAACGGCATGAACTCATCCATACCAGACTTAGTAAAAAAACAGATCTGACAAAGTCTGAAGCTGCTCTATCAACATCTAAGGTAATTTTTTTCTTTTCAAGTGTATTCTATGACTTTTATTGGTTAAAAATAGGTTTTTAAACAATTCTTTTTTAAAAACTTTTATGAGTCTTAATTTTCATGAGAAAGATTCAACATTTAGAAGGGGAAAACTATTTTGATAAACTTTAAATTTTAATGTTTAGGGAATATTTCAATTTTTATTAAAATGAAATAAATTTCCTGTTTTAAACGGGTTAAACAGTTTTAATTTAGTTTTTGGGGAATATTTAAGTTTTTATTAAAATTAAATAAATTTAATATTTTAAAAGGGTTAAATTAAAAAAAGGGTATGTTTTAAAAAAGTAAAATTAAAAATGAACAAGGGTTTTTCTTCTTTTACAGGATGTGCATATATGCAACATATGTGAAAAATCATTCGCAAAGGCATCCAATTTAAAATGTCATCATTTTATCCACGAAAAAGAAGATTCATCAACTTATATCTGTGAGATTTGCCTAAATTCATTTAATAGAATGGATAATTTTCGCCGCCACAAGCAATCTCATTCTGGAGAAGACAGTCATTTCAAGTGCAATATTTGTGAGGCTATATTTATGCGAGGGGATAATCTCAAGCGACTATTAGCCTCTTACGAAAATCCAAATTATTCCTGTCGTGAATGTGGTGAAAAATTCTCCAGAAAAGAGAATCTCAACCATCATACACGCGTCAGCCACAGTGACACGTCAAACTTCATTTCAGTAAAACAGCCAAGACTTGATTCTAAGACTTTGAAAAAAAATCAAAAATGAGTGGACTTGTTAAACATGTTTCGGAGCATCTTTTTTGACGGTGAAGATGATGAAGATTACATATATGATATCACCACCTTCTTCAAGAGAAAAAGAAAAGAACTCTTAGACTCCCTGGATGAGGCCATTCATGAGAAAAAAATCTATCAAATGGAGACTATTAATCAAAGTGCTCCTTGAAAAAACATCTGCTGGTGAGGAAAGTGAATTACTATCCACATATCTCTCATCTTTAACCTATCAAGAATTCACGAATGATTATTTGGAAGAGCATCTGGATGAAGCCCATAAGATCATAAATAGTTTCGAAATTTTTTTACAGAGAGGTTCTGGGTGGGTACTCAAACATGTCCAGCATTTGGAACTGAAAATTTGTAACTATCATCCACTCAAGGGAATCAGTTACATACAGCTTCCTGAAGATCTAAAAGGCAAGGAAGCTATTCTGAATGTGCAGCAGAATTTCGAAGATCAGAAATGCTTATTATGGTGTCTCCTCGCCCATCAAAAGAAGCTGAATTATAAGGAAAGTCCTAATCGAGTAAATAATTATAAGCCTTTTGAGCACACCCTGAATATGAATGAAGTAACCTACCCAGTACCTTACACAAAAATTCCACTCACCAAAGCACAAAATAATCTTCAGATTAATGTGTTCGGTTACGAGGAGGGAGAAATGTATATTTTACATGTGTCAGAGAAGACAAACACAGATGTGATTAATCTCCTTTTGATCAGCAATGGCGAAAATATGCATTTTACACCGATTCGTGATTTTTCAGATTTTTGAGTCATCGTTCCAAACATGCATGCAAAGCGTTCTACTGTTTCCAATGTCTCCATGGCTTTACCCGTGAAGAACTCCTTCAAGAGCATGCACCCTAGTGCTGTAAACAATCTCCCCAAGTTCTAAAAATGCCTAAGGAATGAGAAAATATCATAACATTTACAGGAACCCATTTACAAGCACCAGTTCCATTTATAATTTATGCTGATTTCGAATCTCTCCTCGTGCCGATAGCCACCACCGAACCCTCCAATACCAAGTCTTTTCAAATTGAAATGGTGCAACACGTCGCTTGTGGATACGCATACAGTTGGCAAAAAAAGTATTTGTACACTTCATTTTTTTAAATTATAATGAAATTAAACAAAAGATTTAAGCAAAAAATACTGTAATACATTAATTTAATGCATTATAATATTATAGAAGCAGAAACAAAATTAAACGAATCGATTTTTTACATTATAATAAACAAATATACAAAAATATAATGCAAAAAAAGTATTTGTACACTATATTAATGTAATATAATTAATGAAAATTTAGTAAAATGATACAAATTAATATTTTGTGTGAATTCATTTAGCGTTTATGACTACTTCTAGATGGTGTGACATAGATTCCACCAACTTTTTTGTAGTGGTCTGGTTAATGTTATTCCATGACACTATAAGAGCTTCTTTAAAACTGTTTTTTACTAATACATATTTTTTTTTCGGATTTTTGCATCCAATAGCATCTGCAAATTTTCTACTGGATTCAAGTCTAGAGATTTTAGAGGAGTTACCAGTCGTCTTCGAGTATTGTCGTAAGCATGTGCTGGTGATCACAGCATTATGCTTTGATAATTAACCTGCAGAAAGTGAAAAGCTTACTCTATGCATAATTTCTTGGCACAGTTTAATAAATTATGGCGCGACACATCAATGTATGTTAAACCTGTCCTTCCATTGTCAAAAAATTTTAAATGTCCTGCTCCATTAGAAGCTATACACCCCAAAAGTATAATATTCCCCCCAACATGCTTAATAGTTTGAAGTATACGTTATGGATCTAGAACAGTTTTATTTTTACGCCAGTTTTTTCGAATGCTTGATGCTAAGAAAATTCCGAATTTTTCCTCATCAGAAAAAATTACTGTTTTCCAAAAATCCAATGATTTACTTCTGTATGCGAAAGCGAATACTATGCGTTTTCGCCTATTTGTTTCGCTGATGAATGGATTTTCCCTTGAGGTTCTTCCTTTTAAATCTGCATTGAGAAGAATAGTTTTTATTGTTTGAGGTATTACTCTGATGCGAGAAGATGTCGCAAGGTCTCCAGCAAATTTTTGAACCGAACGCACAGGATTTTTTAAAACTTTTTTAACAACACTCCCTTTTTCCCTCATTGTTAGTTTGCTAAGAAGTCCTGGTTTTCATTGAATTTCAATTCTTTTAATTTATTCATAGTTTCTCACTATACATCCAATCGTTGTAATGGTAATTTAATAGCTTTTACAAATTCTTGTTGCGAATTTAAATTTTTATTATGCTCAATCATAGGATTTCATATATCTAGAGGTGCCTCTCTAGTATTACGTTCTATACTCAATTACTTCAAGAGCAAATTAAATTAAATGTCAGACAAATATAATATGAACTTAAAAATTATTAACAGCTTCTGTAAAAGTAGTCCTTTGAACCATAAACACTATAAAACACAGTACATATCAGGATGGAGAAATGTACAAATACTTTTTTTGCAAGAAATTTTTAAACTTTTCCTATTAGAAAATTATTTTACGTCTTTATCGAAATTTTCTGTTGTGTAATTTAAAACGTACGGTAAACAGACTGTATTAAAACTATTTTTGACAAAATATCTGTTTTTATTTAGTTAAAAATTTAAAATTTTAGAGTGTACAAATACTTTTTTTGCCAACTGTATGTTATTGTGGGCTCTGACAGTGCTATCTACAAGCATGCTAAATTTTATCGTGGCGAAAATGCCGTTTGTGAATTCATTAGCGATTTGATGGCCGAAAAAAAAAGAATTACAGCAAAAACTTATAACTATCGCACCTATGCGTTTACCAAAGGAGAAGAAAAATCTTTTCAAGAGGACACAGAATGTTGCATTTGTCAGAAGGTTATGGGAGAGAAGCGAGTTCGAGACCACTGCCACATATCATCGAAGTACAGAGGAGCTGCACATCCCTTCTGTAACTTAAACTATAAACAATCAAAGGTTATCCCAGTGGTCTTCCACAATTTGAAAAAATATGATGCCCCTCGCATCATGAAGAAGCTAGGCTGCTATCCCAATTTTCACATAGATGTAATTGCTGCCACTTTAGAAGATTATATTACTTTCAAACTAAAAGAAAAGACATCTTCCATTCAATTCTCATTCTTAGATTCTCTCCAGTTCTTGCCAAGGTCTCTGGATAAACTCACAGCTAATCTTCATCAGAATGATTTCAAAATTTTAAAGAAACATTTCCCATCAACAGACTTAACCTTGCTCATTCAAAAAGGAGTGTATCCATATACATATTTTTCATCATTTAAAAAATTTGATGAAGATAGTTTCCCCCCACCAGCAGCCTTTTACTATAATTTAACAGAAGAACCTATAAGTGAAAACGATTACAAGCATGCAGAAAAAATTTGGTCCACTTTACAGATGCGAACACTTGGTGACTATCACAATCTCTACGTAAAAACCGACGTGTTACTGTTGGCTGACTTGCTCGAAAATTTCCAGGGCTTGTGTAAGCAGTTCTAAGATATTGACGCAGCCCACCTCGTCACTTCACCAGGTTTGTCTTGGCAGGCCTGTTTGAAGATGACAGGGTGGAATTAGAATTGCTCACTGATGTTAATATGTTGCTATTCGTGGAACAAGGAATTCGTGGTGGCGTGTCACAGATTTCCCACAGATTTGCGACCGCCAATAATACACAAGTCCCAAACCACGACCCAAATGAAGATACATCCAATATTCTCTATTGGGACGCCAATAATTTGTACGGGTGGGCGATGTCCCAGTATCTACCATACGGTTGGTTGGTTGGTTGTATAGGGTTTAATGGTGCAAAATCCCTTTAGGGACATATCGCGCCAAACAAAGACAAAATCTAACATGGAACCAAACAAACGAACTTTTTCAAAACAAGAGAGATAGAAAAGGCTATCTAGATGGGGTATCCCATCAAGATGTAGTTGGAAAAGTGTAAAAAATCAAATTTATAAAATTAAAGACAAGCAAAATGGGAAAGTGCTAATTTTAAGAAAGACATCTGGATGGGATTTCCATCCAGAAAGCCAAAAAGGAAGGTCAAAGTTAAAATCAAGAGAGGTCCTAAACCATAAAATAAAAGCCTGCATGTTTTAAAAAGCGAAGAGTGCCCCAAGAGGTGTTTCCCCTAGTGAGGTTTGTCAATAGTGGTGATGAAGTATTAAAATACAATCTATAAAGGTGCCGGAGACCCGGACAGTCTGTCAGAATATGATGAATGGTAAGATAATCAAAATGACACTGTGATCACATGGGTGCATCCTCCCTTAATAAAAGATGTTTATAGTTGGTTGGTTGTATAGATTTTTTTGACACAAGGTCCCTTTAGGGACATGCTGTGGCAAGAACAAGGTAAAGAGGAAAATAAAAATAAATATAAATGTAATGTGAGCTTTAAAAGGTGCAAAAAGTAAAAGTCACTTTAAAACCTAACATAGACATAGTAAAAAGGTAAAAGCAAAAAGATGATATATAAAATTGTAATACAATAATAACCAGTCAATAAGATAAAATAAAAAGCTTAAAAAATTAGTTAAATCACACGAACAGTAAAGTAGTGATACGTAAAAAGAATTAGTAAAATGGTAAAAACAATGATACTTTTGACAATATTTAAAAATACATAAATTAAAAAGGTAAGTGGTAAGATCAAGTAGGCACATATTCTTCAAAAACAGTGTCCCCTTCATCTTCACTTGAGTCATACGACTCTTCCATAGCCTCTTCCACATAATTGTTAAGCTTTTTGGGATCTTTCAAGAAAGCAAGAGATGGGTCATGATTTGATTTACATTGTTTTTTATGACTGTTTGCCATTGGTGAGAACATCGAATGGTCTTATTTTCATTTGTCTTTTGACTTGGTTTCACGGCTTGAGCAGAATTGGTCTTTTGGAGGTTAGAAGTAGAAAGATTAACGGGTTTTTTATTGGATGTAACTGCTTTAGGCTTTTGACTAGTATTAGGTTTCTGGCAATTTGATGCAGAGAGATTAGGATTTTTTTTAGATGTAGATACAGATGTATTAATTTTTGTCTGGGGTTCAGTAGACTTTTTCGGTAAACATTTGTTTGGAATACAGATATCACGGGATTCTTTGATTGGGGTGTTTGTTGATTGTGTTTTGGTCGAATTATTTGGTGACATAGACACGTCAGTCTGGGTGCTGATGTGTCTTACAGATTTTAAAGGTTGTTTGATTGAACTTGAGTAGGAAACTCCAACTGATAGTGTTTGGGATTCAACAATTTTGCAAGCTTCCGGATATGAGAGTTTTTGGGTGATTTTAACTGCCATGATTTCTTTTTCGCAAATCCAGTTTGGACAAGAGCGGGAGTAAGCTGTATGGTCACCTTTGCAGTTAGCGCAGCATTCAGCATTTTCACATGTTTTATCGTCATGGTCTACTTCAGAACATCGTGCACATGTTTTAGTGCCATGACAGTTAGTATTTGTATGTCCATAGCGCTGACATTTAAAACAATGGATGGAATTAGGATTATAGGGATGGACTGGACAGTTCAGATATCCAGCTTTAATTCTAGCAGGTAAAATATGGCTATTGAAGGTTAATATAATGTGTTTTGTAGGAGTTATCTGCCCATTTCTACGGATTGTTATACAGCGTACATCTATTATATTTTGATCCTTTAAATTAGTTAGAAGTTCATCTTTTGTGGAAAACAACAGATCTGGTTCAGATATTACACCACGGCAAGTATTTAGAGTTTGATATGCTTGAACAGAAACAGAAAACGTACCTATTGTATTACAGTTTGACAGAAGTTTTGACTGAATGGCTGAAGAAACTTCAACCAGTAGATCCCCAGACTGTAATTTTTTTAGAGAGTGGCCATCCCCTAAAACAGATTGAAATGTTTTTGCTATAAGAATTGGTGAGGTTTTTTTGAAAGAACTATCCGAGAGGCTATCAGTGCATTTAATTATGAAAAATCTAATGAATGAAGAATTCTGCACAGTTTGTTGCTCTCCGGGAAGGAAAGAAGTGGAAGGAAGTGAAGTTTTCCCATCCATGTTAGAAATAAGACAATTCAGACCCCGGCCGCACCACCCACTATCGAGCCCAACAAGGGGATGCACATTCGTGCATCAGTGCTAACCAGGGCCCATACGGTCACAAGACAACCCTATGTCAGTCTCCACCCTTAACGAGATGACTAGTAGTTGCTTGCTCGCTTGATCCCTACAGCCAGTGACAAAAGTCAGCTGACCAGCCGATTGATACATACGGGACCAATATGCACCTCCCGGCTACCTGAAGCAGAGGCCAAAGCAGTGTGTTAGTTTCCCTCAACTGCCAGGATCCCCCTTTCCAGGGACACGGGTCACCACGCATGGCCAACAAGTTGGTGGTTTACAATTATGCATGAGTCGATATGCAGGATGACATCGGCTCATACAGAATTGCCCTCACCTCCGAAGAGGAAACCACAACGAGAGTGAAACAAAGAGGATAGGAAGACCACAGGAGTAAGAGGAAAAGGAAAGGAGAAAGATCACTCAGGTGCCCCGGGGTTGTGAAGCCCGTGAATACCTAAAGAAGGTATCCCCCTGGGGGGAAAAAAGATGTTTATGAGTCATCCTAGAGTGTCCAATTTTCAGACGAGTCAAAAGAACATCTGTTTTTCTTGGATAGTTCGGATCCAGGTCATGATAATTGGTTTGATACGATGTAGTTTATTATTGATTTCTAAATTCAAACTTTCTTGCCAGTTATTATGAATAAAGTGTTTTATTCCAAGGAGTGGGAGAATTGAGTAGGAGAATTGAGTGGGTTCCAAGGAGTATATATATGTAAGAGACGAGAGCTGACCTGAATATTACTCATAGGTCTACTGTTGGTTAGATTTCTCATTCTGACACCAAAAGCAGGGATGCAAGAAGGGTGATGCTGATAAAAAAAAATCATGTCAGTATTTAAAAGAAATGTATGAAGTGGATGACCAGGATGTGAAAGGATGCGGTAAAACAACACCAAAAAAAGTTTTTCCGGAATATAGTGTAATGAAAGTTCATAACAGTCAACATACAAGCTTAAAACTGGTGACGTACGAAATGCATCTGAGCAAACACGATGTACACTATGGTGTACAGTGTCAAGTTTTTTAGGAACAGAATTGCAAGCAGAACCTTAGATATCGCAGCCATAGTCAACTTTAGAACGAATAACAGCACAATATATATTAAGAAGAGAAGTACGGTCTCCACCCCAAGAAGTGTTAGATAGTACTTTTATTAAATTTAGAATTTTTTCACATTTTGTCCTTAATTGTAAAACATGTGGTAAAAATGTCAGTATCTTGTCAAAGTATATACCGACGTAACAAATATTATCCAGAACAGGAATTTGAGATGAACCAATAAAAATTTCAGGATCTGAATGCAGATCCCTACGTCTACAGAAATGTACACAACAAGTTTTGCCTGAGAAATAAACCAGTTTTATTTGTCCAATTAAGAATGTGGGTGATGGCAATTTGCAACTGTCTTTCAATAAAACGGATATCATGTCCCATACACCTAATATGGGTCGTCTACATATGTCTCCCTTCACAGAAGGAAGTTGTCTAAGGATGTCGTTTATTTTAATAGCAAAGAGGGTGACACTCAGGATACTGCCCTGAGGTAAACCCTCCTCTTGTACATAAAAGCTAGACAGAGTTCCCCCAATCTGGACTTGAAAAAGTCGAATGGCAATAAAGTTTTTGATAAAAATTGGCAGGTTCCTGTGGAAGTCCATGTTAAAAAGATATCATAGAATTCCGTATCGCCATGTGCTGTCATAGGGTTTCACCATGTCAAAGTAAACTGATACCAAATGGTTGCATTTGAGAAAAGCTGTCCGAATATAATGTTCAAGGTGGAGTAAGTTATCGATAGTTGACTTACCACGTCGGAAACCACTTTGAAAAGCAGCGAGCATATGGTTAGTCTCTAAAACATACACGAGGCGGCAATTGACCATTTTTTCAAGTAATTTACAAAGGCTGCTAGAGAGTGCGATTGGCCTATAATTATTTGGATTGGAAGCATCTTTTCCAGTTTTAGGAAAATGAATTGCGATAGCTTTAAACCAAGCTCGAGGAAAAATCTGTTTTATCCAAATTCTATTATAAAAAGAAAGGCAAGCATCAAGTGAGAGTGCAGACAAACGCTTGATCATGATGTAGGTTATGCCATCGTGACCTGGGGCAGATAAGCGACTATTTTGCAAATATTTTAAAAGTTCTAATATAATAAATGTTTCATTGTATGAAAATGAGTTATGAGAATTAAAATTAATCCTGGTCTTTTCAGTTCGACTTTTGTATGATAAAAAAGGTTCTGGATATACATCTGATTTTGAAATAGAAGCTAGGGCAGATCCTAATGTCTCAGCTATGTTCTTAGTCATACAAGTGAACGGATTGGAAGTTTGTTTAATGTTATGGTGGTTTGTTTTTCCTGTGAATTTTTCTCCATTAGACGTCTGATGTGTTTCGAATTTGGTTGGTTGGTTGTATGGGGTTTTATGGCGCAAGGTCCCTTTAGGGACATGCTGCGCCAAGACAAAGACGAAAAGAAAACAGAATGCAATTTAAAATTAAAAATCAAACAATGATATACATCATAAAAATCCAATTAAAAGAGGACAAAAATCATAAAAAACTGTAGAAGTTGGTATATATGATAAAATATAAACAATGAGCAAGATGACTGAATATTACATAAAGAAAAGATTAAAAGAATACTATATCATGATATGATTAGAAACAGTCAAAATGAGTAAAATAGAGAACTTAAAGGAGATGTAAGAAGTTAAAATCTGTATGATAAAAACAGTCCCGAGAACCTGGACTATGAAATGTTAAAAAATTTAGTAAAAATAAAGTGTTCAGAGATAAACAATGCAGAAGAAGATGCACAAAAATACATTAAAACAAATTAAAAAGGTAAAATCACTTAGGCGTATATTCCTCATAAACAACATTCTCTTCCTCTTCACTCGAGTCGTAAGAGGCCGACTGCATAGCCTCTTCCACATATTGATTCATTTGCTTTGGATTTTTCAAATTGGTAGAAGATGGACTAAGACAAGATTTCCTTTCTTTGCTCTTCACAGTTTGCCACCATGAAGAGCCTCGAATTTTCTTATTTTCATTAGTTTTTTTGATTAGTTTTACTGTTTGACTATTATCAGGTTTCTGGGAATTTGATGCAGATGAAACAGGAGTTTTTCTTGTTTCATTTTTGGTTAAATTTTTTGATTGGCTTTATTTCTGCACTTGACTAGTCCAATATTCAATTTTCACAGGCTCTGATAAAGGTTTCCAAAGCACTAATTTTGGCAAAACTCCGGTAACAGCAGTAGCATGGGCATTACAGGTCTTTTTCTTTATAGGACTGGATGTTTTTTCAGGAGAGCAATTCTTAAAAGCTTCAGTCTGGGTACTAATATGCCTTACAGATTTTGTTTGTTGCTTGAGTAAACTAGAGTAAGAAACTCCAACAGATGGTGTTCTCGATTCGACAATTTTGCAGGCTTCAGGGTAAGGAAGTTTCTGGGTTATTTTAATAGTAATTATCGCTTTTTCACGGGTCCAAATAGGACAGGAGCGAGAGTATGAAGCATGATCACCTTTGCAATTTGCACAGCGTACAGGTTTTTCACAAGTTTTACTGTCGGGGCCGACTTCTGCACAATTTGCGCAGGTGACAGTGCCACGACATTGGCTATTGGTATTGGTATGTCCATAAGGCTGGCATTTAAAACAGCGGATGGGATTAGGGATGTAAGGTCGGACTGGACAGTTTAAATAGCCGGCTTTAATTCTAGTAGGTAAAATATGGCTATTGAATGGTAGTATTATATGTTTAGTAGGAAGTATCTGCCCATTTCTACGGATAGTGATACGGCGGACATCTATGATATTTTGATCCTTTAAGTTAGAAGTTCTTCTTTTGTGGAAAATAACAGATCTGGTTCAGATATTACACAACGACAAGAATTTAAAGTTGGATGTGCTTTAACAGATACAGGTGCCTATTGTATCATTATTGGACAGAAATTGAGACTGGTTGGCTGTAGAAACTTCAACAAGTAAATCCCCAGACTAATTTTTTGAGGGAGTGGCCATCACCAAGAACAGATTGGAAGGTTTTAGCAACAAGAAATGGTGAAGTTTTTTGGAAGAACTATCTGAGAGGCTATCATTGCGTTTAATTATGAAAAATCTCGTAAAAGAGGAATTTTGTGACATTTGTTGCTCTCCACAAGGGAGAGAAATAGATGAAGTTTTTCCATCCATAATAGGTTGGTTGGTTGTATAGGTTTTAATGGCACAAAATCCCTTGAGGGACATGCTGCGCCAAACCAAAGACAAAATTGTAAAAATGAGGAAAAAAAGACAACGTCAGAATATCCGGATGAGGGGCTTCCCATCTGGATATGGTCAGGTAAATATAAGAAGGCAAAAATAGTAAAATGCTAAATCATTAGTTTATTGTAGAAATAGGATAATATTAAATTTCAAAACAAAATGTAAAAGGTGAAAGTTGCATTAAAAATCCATTGTAGATATGAGTTAAGTTGATAAAAACAATGCGGTGATTCATGAAATTAAAAATCAATAAAACCAGACAAACATATTTAAAATTGTAAAAAAGATAAAATTCTAAAACTAGTTAAAAATTCTAAAACAGTAAGATAGTGACACGATAACCAAATTGGAAAAGTACTACAGAAAACAATAATTACAACTTTAACCAGGCACATACTCTTCAAACATAGTATTTTCCTCGGAATCCGAGCCACTGTCGTAAGACTCGGATTCCATAGCTTCTTGGACATAATGCTGCAGTTGCCTGGGATCTTTAAAATTTCTTTTGCATGGGCTGAGCGATGCATTTTGCAATCTTTTAACAATAGTCTTCCGCCGTGGGGTTGCTGGAGTTGGGGTTTTTATGGTTTCAGTTTGTTTTTTAAGCATATGTGATTTCTGTAATGTTTTTGATTTTGTAGCAGTTTGGATCCCAGCCTTGGTCCCTTCTTTCTGAACACCAGTTTTCACTATTTGACTAGAGTTGGGTTTTTTAGAGCTTAATGCAGATGAGTTCGGGTCATTTTTTTGTGAGGTAACGGCCTTAGTTTCATTTAGAGGTTTGGATAATCCCTTAGATTGAGCTTGAGATTTCTGATTTTTAAATTGAGCAGATTTTTGTGTGTGAGTAGATGTGTGTAAAATAGTAACAGGTTCTGACGAAGGTAAACAGATATCACGGGATTCTTTGATTGGGGTGTTTATTGATTGTGTTTTGGCTGACTTTTTCGACGACATAGAAAAGTCAGTCTGGGTGCTAATATGTCTTACAGATTTAGACTGCTGTTTCAATAGGCTTGAATAAGATACGCCGACAGACGGGGTTCTGGCTTCTACAATTTTACGAGCTTCTGGGTAGGAAAGATTTTGCATTATTTTTACAGTCAGAATTTCTTTTTCACGGATCCAGTTTGCGCAAGAGCGAGAGAAAGCTGTATGATTACCCTTGCAATTTATGCAGCGTTCTGATTTTTCACATGAATTGCTGTCGTGGTCAATTTCTGCACAGCGGGCACAGGTAAGGGAACTGCGACAGTTAGTTTTAGTGTGGCCGTATCGCTGACATTTAAAACAACGGAGAGGGTTAGGAATGTACGGTCTGACAGGACAATTTAGGTAAGCAGCTTTAATTCTTGTTGGTAAAGTAGGGCTATTGAAAGTGAGAATGACATGCTTTGTAGGAAGGACTTGGCCATTCCGACGGATCGTAATACGACGTGCATCTATAATATTTTGGTCTTTTAGGTTTTCTAAGAGTTCATCTTTCGTAGAGAATAAAAGATCTGGTTCAGAAATAACGCCTCGGCTTGTATTTAGAGTTTTATGCACCTGAACAGAAACAGAAAAAGGGCCTATTGTAGAGCTATTTGAAAGAATCTGTGATTGTTTAGTTGTAGAAACCTCCACTAGTAAATCCCCAGATTTTAATTTTTTGAGAGTATGACCATCCCCTAAGGCAGACTGGAAAGTTTTTGCTATGAGAAATGGTGACGTTTTGCCAAAGGAACTATCAGAGTGGCTATCAGTGCGTTTAACAATAAAAAAGCGTGTGAAGGAAGAAGTCGGAACAGTTTGGTGCTCTCCACTGGGGAGAGACATAGAAGGAAATGAAGTTTTCCCATCCATGTTAAAAATAATAAAATTCAGACCCCGGCCGCACCACCCACTACCGAGCCCAACAAGGGGATGCACATTCGTGCACCAGTGCTAACCAGGGCCCATACGGTCACAAGACAAACCTATGTCAGTCTCCACCCTTAACGAGATGACTAGTATTTGCTCGATCACTTGATCCCTAAAGCCAGTGACAAAAGCCAGCTGACCAGCCGATTGATGCATACGGGACCAATATGCACCTCCCGTCTACCTGAAGCAGAGGCCAAAGCAGTGTGTTGGTCTCCCTCAACTGCCAGGATCCCCCTTTCCAGGGACACGGGTCGCCACGCACGGCCAACATGTGGGTGGTTTACAATTCTCCATGAGTCGATATACAGGATGACATCGGCCCATACAGAATTGCCCTCACCTCCGGAGAGGAAACCACAATGAGAGTGAAACAAAGATGAAAGGAAGACAAGAGGAGTAAGAGGAAAAGGAAAGGAGAAAGATCACTGAGGTGCCCCGGGGTTGTGAAGCCCGTGAATACCTAAAGAAGGTATCCCCCTGGGGGGTCCATCCATAATAAATCAAAAAGTAATTCGGACCCCGGCCGCACCACCGACTCTCGAGCCCAACAAGGGGATGCACATTCGTGCACCAGTGCTAACCAGGGTCTATACGGTCACAAGACAATCCTATGTCAGTCTTCACCCTTAACGAGATGACTAGTAATTGCTCGCTCATTTGATCCCTAAAGCCAGTGACCAAAGTCAGCTGACCAGCCGATTGATGCATATGGGACCAATATGCACCTCCCATCTACCTGAAGCAGAGGCCAAAGTAGTGTGTTGGTTTCTCTCAACTACCAGGATCCCCCTTTCCAGGGACACGGGTCGCCACGCACAGCCAACACGTGGGTGGTTTACAATTCTCCATGAGTCGACATACAGGATGATATTGGCTCATACAGAATTGCCCTCACCTTCGAAAAGGAAACCACAATGAGAGTGAAACAAAGATTAAAGGAAGACAAGAGGAGTAAGAGGAAAAGGAAGGGAGAAAGATCACTTTGGTGCCCCGGGGTTGTAAAGCCCATGAATACCTAAAGAAGATATCCCCCTGGGGGGGTTTCGTGTTTTGGAAATGAACTAGCGGCGATATAAGTGAATGGCCAATTTGACAGATAAGCAGTTTCTTTTAATTAGTGTCTTCATAATTTATTTGCTTAAGTAATTTGTGATGTTGATTTGGTTTTTTTCATCGGTGTTTTCTTTAATTAGAATGTCAGAGGACATTTGCAGACTGCAAGAATACGGATAATATCAAACTTTCTTTATTATGAATAATCAGCTATAAACATTTTGTGTTGGAATATTATTTCTTTTGAGTATAAGTTATTTATATATTTAGTAATAGTAAAAATTGTAGTTTATGTCATGCAAGTTCTAAAGGATGTTATTGTTATGTTTGAATATGAATGAAGATAATCTGCGATATCAATTTGTTTTATTTTTATTTGTTTCTAATGTTTTTAATAAAAATGTGTTTGTCTTAAATAGTTGTTATCATTTAACTCGGTTATTTAAGATTTATTTTAAGTGGGGTTCTAAACCAGTCTTAATGCTTCGTTACTGCTTAAAGCAACTCTGCTATTTATTTAAGCCCTGGGAGATACATTTGTATTTCCCAAAAAAGATAACACCCTGTATACAAGTTATATGATGACAAAAATTTTTAAAGAATAAAAGTTATCTTTAAGTTATAAAGAATTTATTCAATTTGATAGACACAGTATTTGTACAATTGCATACAGAGTGAGGATTGTGTGCTGATTTTTAGTATTCCTTCTATTTTTCCTGTCTACCCATCTTACAAAATCCCTAAGTTAGTACCTGCAAGAAGATTACAAGAAAAAAAAAAATCAGAAACCAGCTAAAAAGAATAATGTAGAAAATTCAGTTCAGCCTAAACCTCAAGGATCAGCTTCAGTTCTCAGCTTGGAATCATCACCAGATTCTATAACAAACATTGAATGTATTGAACCTTCATTTCTTTCTTATTTTCCATATGGGAGATGTAGCACCGACAATTCATCTCAAACATCATAGAATATAGATGATTACATTTACAAGTTTAAGCAACAAAAGAATTCATTGCAAGATTTAGACAAAAAATTGTGAAAAATTAAATGTGTCTGAAAATGGCAGTGTATTCATGTCTTGACAAAGTTTTATAAAAACAGCAGGTAAAAATAATGATCATTCATGTTACTTACTGAGCAAATTTTCAATTCTGGAAAAGTTGTGGGTTTATGATTTTGCTCCCCAAGGGCATATGCATTTATTCAGCATAATAAAATTTTGAAACTGCCATACAATCAACACTGGCTACATTTATTGGAAATGTTCAGTGTTGACACTGGTATCACACCATTAATTAGAGAGAGGCTAAAAAAATGAAATTAAGAATTTAAATCCCCATGAGAAGTATGTCTCAATTATTGTTGATGAAATGGCGATAAAATCTCAATTGCAGTATGATACTAAACTGGATATTTTCTTGTTACAAGAAGATGGTTCCAAGCATGTGTAAAAGTCATGTGATGTACAATCTTTTTGGGAAAAAAGTTCAGCTTGCAAACAGCATATTATTTTTTATGCTGCAAAGCCTTTCAACAAATTACAGAACTTTGAACTTTGAATTGACAGTGCTTTGAGGCCAATAGCTGCTATGGCTGTCGCCTCGATTGATCCATTATACATAGAAACAATACAGAACACTTTTTATTACAGATATCCATTACATATATTTATTACACTTCAAAGGGACAACACAACATCCATGCCTGTACCCGGATTCGAACTGGGAACCCACGGTGTGGCAGCAGCTGTCGCTACCGACCACGCCACTGGGTCGGCAAATTACAGAATACCTGTTGCATATATTTTTAGCAAACAGTTATGTTGTAGGGATTTGTAAGCACTTAATCTGAGTGTGTTAAAAGTTGAAGCCGGTGGCTTTTTGGTTATATGCATTGTTGCTGATAACCACAAAACAAATGTGTGCATGATGAAGCTTTTAAGCAGGTGGAAAAATAACTCATGAGATTCCCCATCCTTTGTGTAGTGAAAAGAAACTGCTTTTAAGCTTTGATCCATGCCATATTAATAAAAAACATAAGAAATTTCTTTTTGGAGAAAGAGATGCCAGATGGTAATGGTAGAAGTGGAGAAAGTAATATGTAAAAAAATTATACGCTATTTAGAAACCAGAAATTACTAAACCTGTAAGATTTTTAACAAGAAAGCATGTCAAGCCCAATAATTATTTAGAGAAAATGAATGTAAAACGGGCATATCGAATATTTTGACCACAAGTGACAGCAGCATTGAAATTTTAAAAACAAAAACCATCATCTAATCCTCAGTCTCCTTTTTTTTCAACTGCAGATTCAACAATTCTGTTCATGGAATATGTACAAAAATTGTTTCTGCATAACATTTCATACAGAAGCCAGTTTATTACTTTGAATGATAGTGATAGTCAGCATTTTTTTTCATGTATCGGATGCTTGAATCTAATTTTCTTCTATATATTATATTTTAAAAACATTGAAAAATGTTTAGAATACTAATTTTATTTGAAGACATTTGGAGGTTGGCCTTTAATGGGAGCGGTGGGAAAGCATGCAACATTATTTAAATTGTCTCATGTGATTGGCTACTTCCTTATCTAGTGTGTTACAATAGGGAATGAGCATTTTTACAATTTAAGTTTGAGTATTTGAGACCTTTTAAAAATTCTTTCACTTTCCTTTATTCTTTTGGAGTATTTTAATTTTATAAATGTATATTTTTTAAAATTAATTTGTTTTTCTTCCCATATAATTATTAAAAATATCAAAATGGCCTAGGCCAAAATATTTGACTCCCCAAGAAATAAAAGAACTGATGGAAAATCTCAATAGTAAAATATTTGCCGATTCTGAATGTGAGGAAGATGGTAAAATTAATATCTTCCCTGGATAATACAGGGAAAGATCTGACAGCTCCATCAGTTCTGATTTCTGTAAAAAATGATCAGTTAAAAGTAGATACTGCTTGAGAAATAATATGGAGCTTGCCTTCTGGTTTTGAAAAAATAAACTTGATTTTACTGGATTCCAGGTTTGCAGAATCTGTCTAATACTGCGCTGTTTTAAAGAAATCTATTTCTTTCATCCCCCCCCCTTTCCCTGAAGAATTAGTTTTTCAAACGAATACTTATGCAAGACAACTAGAAGAACTTAAAAGTGAAATTTGGAATAGTTCACATACAGCAAAATGGTCACACATCAGTTGATAAGTTTAAGTTGATAAGAAATTTTTGGGAGCAACAATGCTGATGGGTTGTAACGGTAGAGATAACATAATATTATAATAATATTGATCCTGAGATGAACTTATAGAAATACCCATGTTCAATAAAATCATGGCTCGAGAGAGATATATGGAGATACTCAGATGCTTACATTTTCCAGATAATAGTATGGCACTTGACAGAAATGATGAAAATTATTAACGTCTGTGGAAAATTAGAACAATTTTTTTAAATGTTAAATTTGAATTTCAAAAAGCATATAACCTGACCGAAGAATTGGCTGTTGATGAAGATATTGTGAAGTTTTAAAGGTGGGTTATATTCTGCCAGTATATCCCTAAAAAACTTAAACGGTCGGGAATGAAAATGTACAAAATTTCAGATTAATCTGGCATTTACTACATTAACCACATTTGGTACATTTGAAATGTACCTTGGAAGAGAGAAAACCAATTGCCCATAAGGAACAAATTTTGCACATGCTTCAGTGAAGAAATTATTGCAATAAGTTGCCAGAAAAAGACAAACTATAAATAGATAACTATTTCAGTTCTCCATTTCTTTTTAAAGATCTTCTGAAAAATGATAGGGCATTATAAGATCAACATTTCCAGAAAGAAGCATTCTGGGAAAGCTTTGTGTAAAATTTGCTGATAGAATTATTACACTCAGATGGACTGACAAAAGAGACGTCCACATGCTCAAAATATCCACAAGCCGCCAGTGTCAGCAAATGATTCTACAAGCAATGATAATAACAAACCAGAAATCATTTAAAATTATAACAAACATATGGGTTATGTGGATTTGAATGATCATATGGCAAACAGTTACATATTTGGTAGGAGGACATTAAAGGAGACTAAAGAACTCTTTTCTCACCTATTAGATATATCGGTACTCAACACATTTTATTCAAATGAAACTGGAATCCAAAGCAAAATACTTTGAACTAAGTGCAAAGTATTTTGCATGAATCTCATAGAAAAATTTACACATACATCTCTATTCACATCACAAAGTACATCTAAATATGTATTTTTAAAAATGGATAGCAATGATCATACCAAGAAAATAAGTGACATAGGTGTTGTATTGTTTGTCAAGAAAAGAATCAAGAGCATTGAACACCAGTTATTTGTTTGAAATGCAATGTAGGACATTAAACTACAACTGTAAAAATAATTATACAAAAGGTATGTTTTATTAATTAGTCCATAGAAATCAAATTGCTTAGATTATGAAAATTTTTAGAAAAAGATTTCTACAGTTGCTCTATTATTATTATTTTCATATTGTCTAATTATTTTTTAACTATTCCCTTGCACAATACGTCCCTTACTCCTATTATAGGAGTTCTACTCTCCCCTGGTTACTCACTTCCTATCCGCAATCTAAAAATAAATTTCTGCCTCCTTTCCTGGCCTAATGTAATTTTTTTTTTAATTGAAATAGTTTTTTTTTTCATTCACTTACATGACAAATTTATGGTGGAAGTTACATATGAGATGAAAAAAAATTGCTATATTTTCTTGTAAGTACTGACACAAGTGCACGATATATATGGAATTGATATAAAAATAAAAATTTCAAATTTTGTCCCTATATCTGAATTGAATGTTTTATTATTTACATCCATAAATTATGTGTGGATTTTTGAGGGTTACGGATTTGAAGGCGTCTACTGTACATAAAATGTTGTGTTGCAAAGAAAAAAGTAAAAGAAATAAGGATAAGGAAGAAAATAATTTCAAGAATATATCTGAAAAGCATCAGAAATTATAAAGAAGCGTTTTTTCTAATAATGATAAAAGCAGATAAATTATTAAAACATCCAAAATTTTGAACACTGTATATGTCCTTCCAATTTTGTCAGAAAATTTCGGCGAGGTTGAAATCGCTGAATTTTGTTCAATTTTCAGCCTATCAACTCATAAAATTTCAGAATAGAAAGAATTCCGAGAGATTCTATCTCAAAATTTCAAGCCTGAAATAAGTCAAAGATTTATACAGAACAGATACAGAACACGTATAAAAACATTTCATATTTATTTACTTAGAAGGTGTCACAAATAAAAATTAAATTCTAAGTAAATAAATATGAAATGTTTTTATACGTGAATGAAAAAAGGTGAAGTGATTTTGTTTTAGTTTTTGAAAAAACGAAAGCTAACAACAGTTTTAACTTCAGATACAGAACATTTATACAGAATTATACAGAACATTTTCAACATATGAATACCATCGGACAAATTGTAGAAATTACACTAACAATTCTCACCTAGCAATTTAAGACTAAAAATTAAAAAGTCTAATTGCAAACTGGATGATTCAACCCAAATAATGCTTTACAATTATGGTGGCTTGACACAATTAGAAATGAAAGACCTAATTTGGTATTTAATTTCATCTTATTGTTCAAAGTTTCAAAAATCTTGAATTTAAATGTACAAAGTTCTTGTTTATATCTATATTTATCTATCGTAATAAGTAAGTATGGTAGTTTGTAAAATGATTTTTTCATAAGGTAAATTAAAATTGCATATTTGTTCTAAGTACTAGGACAAAATAAGATTACAATTTCCAATTTCATTTCATATTCTTTAATATTGTTATATATTATTTTTAACATATTTATTAGAACTATTTTATTTTACATACCAATATCAAGATTTTTTTAAGTGCCATTCACATTTAATATTTTTAACTAAGAAAAAGTGGCCCGTATAGAAACTGCTATAGGCCAGTAGTGAAATTTCCCTATTTTGCCCTTTACGGTACACTGTTAATGGTTGCCCAAACCTGTTCACGAATTTAGATTCTCTATATTTTCATAGACATAAGAAACATAAAACATTTCAGATATTCCTAAATATGATTCTTATGCCATCAATGCTGAATTAAATGATGCTAATGAAACTGATTCATCATTTTATATTACTGTACCTAAAAATAAATCGTATTAAAATAAAATCCTCCTTGCAAGTTTTTTTTTTTTTTTTTTTCAAACAAATCTAAGAGTTAGCATCAATATATCAAATTCTAAGTTACAGGAAATATGCCAAATGCAAGAGAGAATTAATTGAAAACTGTTCGATATACACTGGATAAAATAAACAATATTCTCTGAAAATAGGTTCTCTCATTTCCAATTGCAAAATGTAATAAATTTTGAAGAAGTAATTAAGAATTCAGTCATGCCTTTGAGAAGTTGAACACCATATGTAAACAAGATCACTTTTTTCTGAACAATTTCATATAACTGCCCCCAAAACTATTGACCTTTATAGAAATATAATTTCAAATAGTAGAGACAAACAAAACAATAGTAAATTCAAAATTCAAGATAATAATGGTTATTTATTCCTTTAAAAGGAACCATTTTAAAGAAATACATAAAAGATACGATGGCTGAGAGTCATTATCTCAATGATGATCGCAAATTAAGATATTTCAATGATGAATCATTTAACTGACGCATACAATTTTTTTTTTTGTATTATGATGAATTAGAAGTATGCAATCGACAAGGATCAAAAGCAGAATTGCAAAATTTGGGGATGCTATACATAGTTTTGAGAAATATTCCTCCAAAGTATAGATCCTGTTTGAAACTGATCAACTTGGCATAGTAAAAGCATTGTATATGAAGACACATGGCATGGATAAAATTCTCAGGCCTATTGTTGAGGATCTAAAGGAATACTGCTAGTTCTTATGAACAAGTTCAAGAGCTAGAATTAGCTTTTGAAGCTAAGAGAAGTAACATAAGCAAATATTATGGGATCAACAGAGAATCTCTCTTGCGCATTCTGCAGCAATATCATATAATTGAAGGCATTTCATCTAATAATATGCATATATTGAAGATATTTTGCCATTAACTGTCAGATTACTTCTCACAAAACTTTACTTTGATGACAAAATTATGCCATTACAAGAGCTGAGTAGCGAAATTGCAGACTTTGATTATGGATATAGTGATGAACAAACCTTAATCATTTAAAATGCAGCATCTGCTAACAAACCTAAATCAAAATGCTTCCCAAATGTGGCTGTTACTCTATATATTATTCTTGATAATTGGCCATAAAATATCAGTCAACTACTCTTATTGGAACAGTTATACACTTTTCTTAGAAGGGTGCAGCTTCTAAGAAAAGGCAGCTTCACCTTTTTATAGATATGATCAAATTATTAAGACGTTGCAAGTATTTATGTTCTTTCCAAAAATTATATGAACCAAAGCAACATTTTGTAATTCACTTTTCTCAGATAATTTTGAAGTTTGGGCCATTAATTCACTTTTGGTCTATGTGAATGGAATGGAAACAGATATTTCAAATCATTAATTCATGCCATGAAAAGATATAAAAATACTAATCTTACTTTAGCTTGAAAATACCAATTATATCAGGCATACATTTTAAATGGATAATAATTGTCTGAGCGAAGCGAAGTCTTTATACTCAGAGATACGTAACGATATTAAAAGTCAAAAAAATTCTTTCGTCAAGCAAATCTCAAAAAGTACTTGTCGGATTTTGATTCTGTTTGTACCAATAGGTACCTATGAAGGTAATCTGGTGAATGCACCTACTTTTAAAAATTAATTCCAAATAGTTCAAAAGTTATATTAAAAAAACTGATAAAAAAGCTCAATTTATTTGCATACGTCACAGAAATTTGGTGCGCGTGATTTTCACCAGCTGGATATTTTCGTAGATAACCGAATCAGTACATGGAGTAAATAGTAATCATTTACGCACTCAGAGCTGTTGAATGCAATAAAACATTTTAAAATTTAATCATACTGGAAAATAAAACTTATTTTTTTATATTAAAAAAATGTCATAAAAACTTTGATTTTGAGATTTTGTGATAATCTCTTAATAGCATTTTTTGATCGCTAAAAGAATGTTTTATGTATTTCGCGTGTGAAAATTAGAAACAATTACGTTTTTAAATAAAAAGTTTCTTTTAAGACATCATTTTCCCTTATATTTATTTTTATTGCATGTTTTCTTTTAACTTATATTTGGTTTGTGTGTGGAAGTCAATTCTGGTCACTAATTTTTTGGCATGGATACCACAAGCGCATCTGATTTGGCGCATTTTTTTTCAAAGCCCATTTGGCGAAAACTCCGTTTTCAAATAATGCTTACATGCAAATTTTTAAATTATTTTCTATTTTCAAAAAGAACTTACAGTTAATAAAATAATAATAACAATTAATAACTATAAAAAGAAATATCTTATATAATAAAAAAAGGAAACAAAAGTAAATAAACATTTTATGAATAAATAAACAAATAATAAATAAATACAGCCGGGTTACCATCTCAGGTAAAATAATGCCATTTTGACGCCAATTGTGTACCCTGGTGCATATATGACAACTTTTCCCATTTTTCATCCATTTCCTGTTGGCATACAACTCTGAAATTTGGAATAGGTATGCACGCCTGGGAGCAATACTGGAATTAGAAGTTGGTTTTTTTTAATTCGATCCAAAAAGGGGCATCGGGGGCTATTTTTTAAAGATTTATACAATTTATGCTGCATAAAGGAGCCACTTACCTATTTTTATATACAAGAAGAAGTAAGTGGTATACAAAAACATTATAGTATACATAAATAAAATACTTGAGATAATATACTAGAGATATAAGCATCGAGTTTGGCGAGATTTTTTATGCCAATTAGGCGAAAACGTCGTTTTGATTACCATATACATATAGCATGCTATAATAACACGTTATTTATGTATTTTAAAATGAAACAAGTTGGAAATTGCACGTGAAGCGTAGCAAATGAGGTGCGTTCGTACAATAACGAAGTTTTAAAAATATTACCCTCATATATCAATCTCATAAAATTCTAAATAGTGAATTAGAATTAAAACGCTCATCAAACAATGTTCTCCCTGTACCATTATGTAATGGAATACTTTTGTGTGGCTTTTTAAATCAATAACAAATGTTCTTTGCACCTTAACCTTTTACACGCCAATGTTCCATAAATGGAACATCAAATTCAAAATTCTACAAAAAATACATTTTTAATCGTATTGCTCTGTAAAAATTAGTATTTAAAAAGAAAGTATGGATTGATTTTTTGGCATCGATATTTTATTGATAGAGTAAATCATGTCTCAGGAAAAAAATCGTAATTTAAGCCTTTTTTCAGACTTTTCATTGGGTAAAATTCATAAATTTGTAAAAAATTCAAATTTTAACAATTATGTTTATAACTAAGTGAGAGCACGTAAAAATGATCATTTTATTCGTAGAACACGAGTTATTAAAAAAAAGATTGGTTTTTATTGCTTTTTTTAGATAAAAAAATTGCATGTTCCATAAATGGAACATTGGCGTGTAAAGGTTAGTTTTACAACATAATAATTTTCTCTGATTGCAGCGCATGCAAGTACTGATAAAAAGTTTCCGAATATGAGGCAGTTTACTAAGTGTCAACAAAAGATGTTTATTACTGTGGTTGGTTGGTTGTATGGGATTTTATGGCGCAAGGTCCCTTTGGGGACATGCTGCGCCAAGACAGTGTTGAAAAGAAAACAATGTTATTTAAAATTAAAAAATCACACAGCAATGAGATAAAAGAGGACAAAAATCATGAAAAACATTAAATGTCAAAAAATTGTAGAATTTGGTTAAAACATAAACAATGAATAAGATGAGTGAATTTACATAAAAACCAAGATTAAAAATAAACGAAATCACAGTCATGATATAATTAAAATCAATCAATGATGGTGAAAAAGTAGATCGGAGCAATCAATAAAGAAATAACAACATGAAAGTAAATAGAATGTAAAAATATTTTAAATACAGAGTAAAAAGTGAATGTTACACTAAAAACCTGTCGTACATGAGAATCAAGTGCATAATTACGAGAGTTAAATATAAGTATCAATGTCATTTTGATCGGAAACAGTAGACATGCTACTGTCTCCGTCGTCCAGTATTTCATCCGGCTCGGGATGAAGGTCCACAGCATCGTCATCCTCCATTCTTTGATTTTTTTTGTCTTTTTCCTGTGAATTTGTCTGACTTTTTGAGATTTTGTTCTTTTTTGGTGGGGGTATTGCAGATATAGTAGATTTAGTTTTTGAAATATTTTGCTTTAAAGAAGTTTTAGTTGTAATTTGTGCGTTCCTGTTATGAGATGGTATTTTGGAAGTATTAGAATGTAATGATCTTGGAGAGGCAGTTTGTGAAAAATTGGCAGAAGTGGATTGTTGTGTATCAGGCACAAATTCTTCAAATACAATATTTTCATCATCCGAGTCATTGCTACAGGGGTCGGATTCCATTTCCTCATCCACGTAATGCTGCAACTGCTTTGGATCTTTAATATTTTTTATAATTGAGCTGATGCCAGAGCTTTTCTTCCCCCTACCCACAGTCTTCCATTGTGGAGAGGCTGGAGTTGAGGTTTTCTTTTTAAAGGTTTGTATAGGCGGTTTTTTTAAATTATGTTTTCTGGGAGCATCAGGTTTCTGTGGAATATTGGTATTCATGGCAGGTTTTGTCTTAGTTTGGGGTTGAGATGACTTATTGGATAGAGCTGTCGGTTTCTGTTGTTTCTTCTCTATGTCAATTTTTACCGGTTCAGAGGATGGGGTGTTGGTCGATTCTTTAACATGGGTACTGGTTGACTGTGTTACAGTTGATTTACTGGATGGAAATTGGAAATCAGTTTGTGTACCTATGTGTCTTACGGCTGTTGATTGCTTCTTGAGTAAGCTAGAGTAGGTAATTCCGACAGATGGGGTTCTATTTTCAACTAGTTTACGGGCATCAGGATAAGACAAATTTTGAGTAATTTTTATAGTGATTATTTCCTTTTCACGGTTCCAGTTAGGGCACTTGCGGGAATATGCTGTGTGATCGCCTTTACAGTTTGCACAACGTACAGAATTTTCACATGTTTTATTGTCGTGACCGACTTCCGCGCAACGTGCGCAGGTAAGAGATCCACGACATTGGCCATTGGTATTAGTATGGCCGTAACGCTGGCATTTGAAACATCTGATAGGGTTTGGTATGTATGGTCGAACTGGACAGCTTAGATAGCCAGCTTTAATTCTAGCTGGTAAATTGGGACTATTGAAAGTTAAAATAATATGTTTAGTAGGTAGTATTTCTTCATTGCGACGGATAGTGATACGACGTACATCTATGACATTTTGGTCTTTTAAATTTTCTAAAAGTTCAGTTTTAGTAGAGAATAACAGATCAGGTTCAGATATAACACCACGACTTGTATTTAGAGTTTTATGTATTTGTACAGAAACGGAAAAGGTGCCTATTGTAGAGCAATTAGAAAGAATTTGTGACTGTTTAGCTGAAGAAACTTCAACTAGTAGATCCCCAGATTGCAGCTTTTTGATAGAATGGCCATCCCCCAGCACTGACTGGAATGTTTTTGCAACGAGAAATGGTGAAGTCTTTTTAAATGAATTATCAGATAGGCTATCTGTACGTTTAATGATGAAAAAACGAGTGAATGATAGAGTCTGTGCAGTTTGTTGCTCTCCACTAGGGAGAGAAGTAGAAGGAAAAGAAGTGTTTCCATCCATATTTAAAAGAATAAAATTCAGACCCCGGCCGCACCACCCTCTCCCGAGCCCTACAAGGGGATGCACAATCGTGCACCAGTGCTAACCAGGGCCCATACGGTCACAAGACAACCCTATGTCAGTCTCCACCCTTAACGAGATGACTAGTAGTTGCTCGATCACTTGATCCCTAAAGCCAGTGACAAAAGTCAGCTGACCAGCCGATTGATGCATACGGGACCAAATGCACCTCCCGTCTACCTGAAGCAGAGGCCAAAGCAGTGTGTTGGTTTCCCTCAACTGCCAGGATCCCCCTTTCCAGGGACACGGGTCGCCACGCACGGCCAACACGTGGGTGGTTTACAATTCTCCATGAGTCGATATACAGGATGTATCGGCTCATGCAGAATTGCCCTCACCTCCGAAAAGGAAACCACAATGAGAGTGAAACAAAGAGGAAAGGGAGACCAGAGGAGTAAGGGGAAAAGGAAAGGAGAAAGATCACTCAGGTGCCCCGGGGTTGTGAAGCCCGTGAATACCTAAAGAAGGTATCCCCCTGGGGGCGTTTATTACTGTGATAAACTTTCTTTTTCCCCCGCTCGCCACACCCTATCCCTTACATCCCCCCTTCTCCCTCTCCCACACTCGGTCTTCCATCTGAAGAGGATTACTGACGGCGCAAACACGTGTGTTTGTTGATAGTTAGTTGTTTATGACTCAAGAAAGTTAGAATGTAAGGGGTGATATTGGAAAATAGCATGATAAGGAATTATTTTATATTTTACCTCACTCGGGGATTTTCTTCAGTTAGTTAGGATACGTCAGAGAGACGAGATGTCTCATTCAAAGCCATTTCGAACTGTAGAAGA
>OZ025294.1:42080726-42083226 GCA_964019185.1 Maratus speculifer
CAAACGATTGCCACGGTTCCTCAACAGCACCCAGAGGATATTATCTGTGAAGAGAATGAATCACCAATCAATATCAATTATCAAGACAATATATTTTGTCAAGCGTCAACTTCTGAAACGTTAACTTTTGAAGAACGAAATTTGAATGATGGATCAATTGCTAAAAAAAGATGGTATGCGAGTCCTTCATTTCGGAGTAAGAGAAGTAAAGAAAAGTTTGATGCCTTAAAGTTTTTAGAGGAAAAAAATAAAAAGAAAGCTTATATATATCTTGACTTTCAATCAGAAAAAATTGAAGAATTTTTAACAATAAATGGTTGTATGGATATTAAGAAAAGTAATAGGTTGGCTGAGGAAGCTCTAAAAAAGATGGCTGAATACTTGGGAATACTGAACCGAAGGGGTAGTTATCGTATATTAGATGTTCATTTAAAACACTCGTAGAAAAAAAAAAAAAAAAAAAATTTTTTTTTTTTTTTTTTTTTTTTTTGATGTTTAAATATATTTTATAATATAAATATTTTATCTTTACATCTGTTGAACAAAAATATTTTACTTAACTTTACTATAAAAAATATTTATATTAAAAAAAAAAAAAAAAAAAAAAAAATTTTTTTTTTTTTTTTTTAATAGATATTTCAATATATTTTATAATATAAATATTTTATCTTTACATCTGTTGAACAAAAATATTTTACTTAACTTTACTTAAAAAAAAAAAAAAAAAAATTTTTTTTTTTTTTTTTTTTTTAATATATATTATAATATAAATATTTTATCTTTACATCTGTTGAACAAAAATATTTTACTTAACTTTACTATAAAAAATTTTTATATTAAAAAAAAAAAAAAAAAATTTTTTTTTTTTTTTTTTTTGAACTATTTATTTAGTGTACAATCACTCTTCTTTTTCAACTCTTGTATACCATGAGGCCGGCCGTCACAAATTGTAACAAATGTATACCCATTAGTCCATACACCAGCCAACCATGATTCTTCAACACATCACCTTTAGCTTGAATTGAGCTGTCGTTATGGATCACATATGTGGTGTAACCGTGGTGTATAAATCCTACCACGATGAGTACGAGCAAGATAGTGGATAATATCATTTTTAAATGCATTCCTATTACTTGCTTTTAGTTCGTCATTATCAAAACACCCAACACGGCTGCGCTCAAGAGATTCAGGATGGTGGGAGCCAAAAGAATTAGTTTCTTTTTCGTTTTCCAAAGGCCATTTTCATATGTTTCAGCTGGGTTTGTGTACGTATGATAGCATAGAAAACCGAGCAAGCCGCTGCTTATGACCACCACCACTAATACGAAAGCAAGGAGGATTGTGGAATACCCAATACCTTTCATCTTTATTACTAGCAAAGATGGTTCAAGCTTTCGTTCATACCCAAGGTGTGGTTTTAGGTAACCTTTACCTTCCTTTAGAATTGGCTTATCAAGACGTTTTCGGGTTTCGCGCTCACTTTCATATTGTAAGTCCCCTCAATTATTCCAAAATGCGGCGACTCTATCCACACGCTCGACCGGATGTGATCGTCATCAACGAAGGCGGTACACCCTACTCTGAAGTGCTGGCTTTTTTACAAGTGCGTTACCGATACCTTTCTTCTTACATTCCTCATGTGGTGTTTGGCTATAAAGGGGCCTGTTATCAACCCCAAGTGTTAAAAGATGCGGGTATACCTCATATAATTAACATTGAAACGTTTGGCATGCCCGCCCTCCAGAAGACGCACGAGGCTTGTCGCTGGCATAAAGGTAGGCCGAGCAAATGTGCTGTGGCGGCTGTGGATCAGATGCTGCGTCATGCTGGAAATCAGATGCTGCGTCATGCTGGATAATTTGTTTCCATAAAAGACGCCGTTCTCTTTCGGCAATGCGTACTTGTTCCGTTAAATATAAAAGACTGGTACCAATAAACGTGTGGGTGGGCTCTATCACGGGAACCACCTTCTCCCACAACCCGTCCCGATAACTGAGAGCGAGTAACCGTTGAAAAATATCAATGAGTTTGGGTGGCGCATTGTCGTGCGGCACTTGTTGAACCGATTCATGCACCACGCGAATGTTGTATAATAATGCATCTAGCCGCGGACACGGATTGAGAAACGCGGCTGGTTTTTCCCCGTGTAACACGTCCTCCACCGTTTGTTTTAAGAGGGTTTGAATGGATCGGGTCAAGGGATGCGTAGGACGATCCCACATGAACGCTTCCAGTGTCTTGGGAGTTTGCCAATGAGCTGCATTCACATACTCGGCATGATGGACCAAGACCATCGTTAAAGGATCCCAATACTGACCGCGAGCGGCACAAGTCATGTCGTAAAGTTGATAAACGCGTTTCAGGGACTCGGAGGAAGCCGGAGGTAAAGGGGAGACGGTTTCTGGACGCCGAAGTTGCAGAAGCCGATGCGCCACCTCTCCCCAAAAAGTAGCGGATTGGAATGTATACGGACCCCGATAACCAGGTTCTAGCATATCCT
>OZ025294.1:42088226-42135726 GCA_964019185.1 Maratus speculifer
AAGATGACATTTTCTGGATAGGTTAAGGTGATGCGAGATTGAATAAATTTGGTGTTATAAGGTATCCACGGAGAATGAAGCAATAGATGCTGAAGAGACGACATTTACTTGCTTTGCATAAACAAAGCAATGGACGATTTGAAACAAATAGATTTCCAAAACTTGGTTAATAGCACTTTTGTATTTGGAAGGAAACCGAATGGTTTCTTGCACAGTCTTTTGACTAAGGAAGAAATTCCAAACTCAGACTCCTGGACAGCAGCGGATCCCACCGCGTTAAGTAATTATTACATGATGGAAATTGAGAAGCTGCAGCAAGAGAATAAACTTCCTGCGAAAGATACATATGAAACAAGTGTCTGGCGAGAAGACTATAGACAAAAGGTAATACAGTTGATCAATCAAACCAAAATAAAGGAAGGTGATACCATATATTTTTTAACACCTTTTGACGATGACCAATTGGAGCAGTCGGAAACAGAAACTTTTGTGAAAGACGTTGCACAAATAGTAGACAGTTCTATAGACCAGCACATCGCATCTCAAGCGCAAGTGCCTGAAATACTGCCTGTAGAGACTTGGAAGGAGAGGGTAGCACGAAAAAAATCTGAATTCGAACTTTTAAATAACACTCCTAGGCTGCGATATGAGTATCATGATCCAAAGTCGGAATCCCCCGAATCCACGGAAAATGAAATAGACGTAAGCAATACAGTACCCAAAACGTTGATACCGAGTAATTCAGTCGTAGGGTTTGGGAACCAAAATCTTAGCAAGACGCATCCTGTAACAAAATGGCAGAGTCAAAGTAGCACTATATTGCGACAATTGGCGGTCCCTAAAATATTTGATGTCGATAAACTGTCTTACATATTGTTTTTTCGAAATTATGTACGCATGTTGCGCAGATTGTTTAATTTTACATTAATTCAGGAAGGTTTGTTTGAAGAAGTGACGTATTTAACGTTTTACGAAGGTGCCACTGAGGATCAAGCAGAGTTTAGTATCAATCAACCGTTTTATAAAGACGAATCTCACGATGATAAAACAAAAATTCACGGTCGTTTAAGCTGGTATATGGGGATGAAGCAGTTTCGAATGCATCCCTTTATGAAAAAAAACAAAGTTCAAAAAACGGATTAAAAAAAAAAAAAATAATAATAATAATTTTTTTTTTTTAACAAATATTTTATAATAAAAATATAAAGTATGTTACTTTAACAGATATAAAGATAAAATATTTATATTATAAAATATATTTAAATATCTAAAAAAAAAAAAAAAAAAAAAAAAAAAAAAAAAAAAAAAAAAAAACATTTTTTTTTTTTTTTTTTTTTTTTTTTACGAAATTGCACATTGACTTTTTTTTTCAATCTCCTTTTTAAATAATCGAACCTTGTTAATAAATTCAACAATTTTCTCTTGCATGTAAAAATTGACTTCATTGTCGGTTACCCGAATTACTTGGTTTGGATTCTCTACTGCATTTAAATTGAAACACAAGTTATGTTTTGACAGCATCAAGGCTAGTCGTACTGCCGTTACATCGACATCAAAAGTAGTTTTCATTGCATCCATAAAAAAATTGGTCCACTTTTTCACCAATGCAGGTAAATGAATGTTTTTGGGATAGGGATCCGTTTCCTTGGATGTAGTTAAGTACCAGACACCTTGGGTTAGACCTTTTAGACTGGCATGATGTAACGTATAGGAAGTATTCAATTTAAAAGAATCCAATTTTCGAATGTTGACATCTTCATTGAGGTCAAAACTTGCCGTGGATAAGAGATAGTTTGAATTTAAAAGCGGTTGTTTAGAGGGTATTCCTTCCAACAATGGCTGGTCCAAACAGAAAAATGTTTCACGGTAGACGACACCTATGACAACTGTATCTATGATTACTTTTTGAATGCTGACATCTGTTACAAAGGTGGACAAGACAAAGGAAATGGGCGTCCATAAAGTTGCTGGAACATTCGTATGTTCAATGTACCGCTCGTAAGGATGGAAGACGCACAATACACGACTCGGGTGCGCTCCTTCAATACTCAGGGCTACAAATTGTTTATTTTCAGTGTGTCTATCCGAAGGTCTCGATCCTTCGAACGAGAGTACGAAAGGCCATTCAATCAACAAACCTACATGACTCAAGTCTATCGATAGGTCGTACCGTTGACGAGTCAAGTTTTTATAGTACGAATTCAAAATGTCTTGAATTAAAAGTTCCGGTTTTCGAGAACTCAGTGTTTTGTGAATGACGCCGGTGGAAGCAATATTGGCATCCGTAAATCGAGATTCGGAAATGGGTTTAAAGTCAATAAATTTGGGAACCACAGCCACTTCTCGTGTCAAGTATGTAATAGTTTGAACGCGTTGTCGAGATTTCCATTCCGCAGCTAAATTTAACACGTATTCGGTGGGTTCGTTGGATAAGAAACAAATTCGATAATAGGGTGCGGGTTCAGACTGTTTAAAATAAAACCCACCCGGATAAGGTAGATCTTGGTTATCAAGAAATAATACGGTATTTTTATAAAAAAAGACATTATCGTACGCTGGGCCAATCATTCCTTGTAAATATTTACGAACAACATCCACGTTTTCTACAAAGTAAGGAGTGGCATAAAACTGTAAGGTATCCTGATCAAAACTTTTATCTACGGGAAAAATGACTCGCTCACTTCCAAGACAAATAGTCCATAAAAATTTGGAATTGGATACAACAGAACCAGGAACGTCGGATTTGAAAAAAGCTTTTAAAGCATGGATAAGGGGTTTGTCAGAATCTAGAAAAACATTGTCGGTAGGGTACATGCGAGTGATAAACCAGGTCTCATAGGGAGACGTGCCAAAGTTGAATATCAAAACATTTTGTCTGACTGATGAGACGGCGCACTTGTGAAATTTACCGTAATAGGTACCATAGTATTTAAGTTCATAATTGACTTTATTATAACAAAAAAAAAAAAAAAAAAAAAAAAAAAAATTTTTTTTTTTTTTTTTTTTTTTTTTTTTTACACGTTTACAAGAGTCCTGTTTAAATACTCTTGTTGATGTTTCGCCAGTGTAATCCATTCATTTTCAATAATTTTACAAAAAATGTTGCCCGAGTTGGCTTGGACGCGACCCCACTCCCACTCTTCTAGCCGACGGTCATCCTTTTCAAAATATAAGATTCGATCCACTGTCAAATAGACAAAATATTCAGTGGGTCGAGTTGTAGGAAAAAAATGGTTTGATACCGGCAAAACGAGGTCCGTGGGGATACTGGGAACATTTTTGACATTTACTTTCCACCAGCCGTCGATGCAATGCGCAAAAGGCGCGAGTATCTCGGGAGGAACGTTCTCACACGCCCGATAAATGAATTGCAAGAGACCCGTTTTCCAACAACCGGCAAGAACCCAGTTAAAATTTTCGGGTAAGGGAGTATTGATACAGAAATGATTGCATCGGGTGTAGACTTGGCCTGAAACATTGCGTTCCGAGTACCGACTGCTTACATGACCCAGAGTATTCAGCAAATGCCGTGGTGATTTAATATGGATACGTTTAACACCTGGTTTCATTTGTTTCCAAACGCCCAGTTTAAAATGGCCTACAGGGGACACAGCAATGACATGGCGATGCTGTCTGCGTAAAGCGTCCGTATGAGATCCGCCATCGCACCAACACCAAAACGGTAAAAGGAATGTGTGAGGGTAGTCGGCTTCCATAACCCGGTAAAAATCATCAAAAGCGATGGCAGAAATTTGTAAATGAAACCAATCCGTACCGCCGCGAAGGTATTGGCGGATGCAAGCCGCTGCGAGGTTCAGAGAAGGGTGAGAAAAAGTCAGGGCGTCTGGCATTTTCCACCAGTCGTCTGGGGGCTCAAAAAGGGATTGGTATGCGATTGGAGGCAATTCTGGAGGGGTAGAATGACCGAAAAAATCACGAGCACTACATGAGGGTTCTGTATCAAACAGAAGAAATGTATCTTGCTCCTGAGTCGGCATTTTTTAAAATAGGGTGGATATTATACCTTGTATATTTATTGAATATGCTTAAATATACACCGTTGGAAAAAAAAAAAAAAAAAAAAAACAAGTTGAATGTAGATTCTGCCGATGCAGAATTCAATTTCGCCTCCGATTAAAAAAAAAAAAAAAAAAAAAAAAAAAAAAAAAAAATATTTTATTATTACATCATATTATCTTTACATTTATATCTTTTTACAAACTTTCTTTTTCGATACAGTTCGTTTAGAAGGATGACCCCGTTTAGAATGCAATGAACTAAGTTCATTTTTCTTGTGTTTATTAAGATAATAATGCACAGAAAACTGTGAAATACCCAAATGATTAGCAATGTCTCTCTGAGACATTGGAATTGTGGAATAATAAAGAGATACAATTTCGCGTGCTACTTCTTCAGTGATACGTTTCATCAAAATGGGATTTTTTCTTTAGTTTAAGTACTTTTTTATATACTCCGAGAAAAAAGAAATACATTTTTAAGCAAAAAATTACACGAATGTCTCTGTTTTACGACTAAATTGCAAAAAAGTGATTTACAATTTTTGACACGACACTTTTTTGCTTGTCTGAAAGAAATAGCATCGAAGGCTAAAAAAAAAAAAAAAAAAAAAAAAAAAAAAAAAAAAAAAAAGGTTTTTTTTTTTTTTTTTTTTTTTTTTTTAAATCTAGATGTAATAAAGATAAGATAGAGTAAAGTATTGTATGATGCATATTCATCATATCAATAGATGTAAAAATAAAATATAAATACTATTATTTAAAAAAAAAAAAAAAAAAAAATTTTTTTTTTTTTTTTTTTTTTTTTTTTTTAGGCAATTATTTTTTCTACAAATTCTTCTGGTGTGTGTCCTGTCGTAATGTTTTCCTTAAACACTACCAGACCATCTTCCGTAGGACAGATTAAAGCTTGTTTCACAAATGATTCCTTGGTCATGCAGTCTACTTTACCATTCAATATAAACTTATCTATGTGTGAATTTATTGTTCGACAAGGGGACGTTTCATCGTTCCGATCCGCATTTACATAAGGTCCACAATTACATTTGTTTCCATCCCATCCCATACCAGGTGTCGGATTTGAAATATCTCGCAGACAATAATCTACTGAACATACAAAGGGGAAAATGGATATCATTCGAGTATTGTCCAATGATTTCGAATCACATTTGCAACCATACCGTAGTTTGTTTTGAAACATTTCGTAGTAATTTTCAATGTTATCCTGTGCTTCCTCATTTTTTTGGTAATCATACAATATATTCAATCGATTATCTTGCGCCTCTTCGTTTTGACAGGCCCGTTTTTTACTTTTCTTGAAAATATCATCATTTATACCGATACACGACCATCCAGCCAAAGAGAAGACATGATAGGATGTTTTGAAATTACATTTGCCGATGCCTTTTGGTAAACAGTAGGTTCCAGGGGAGAGTTTTTGATTCAAAACATAGACACGGTCGGTTTCATCAAGTATTTTAAAGGGAACATAATCTGATCCATTACTACAAAATTTTTCACATTCACACATTTCATCTGAGGGACACTTAAACCCTTGCAGTGCGCACGCCGTTTTGGAAATCGGGTGGGACAAAAGCCAATTGAGAGGTTGATCCCGATCGGTGATGTATGGTTTATAATAGAGATTGACTAGCGTTACCAGGAGGAGTAAAAACAAAATTAAAGAAATGTATTGGATCTTTAGCATACTGTGTTTTTTATTCTTGGCTTTCAATTTGGAAGTGGTACCTGGTCGACCTTGGCATAGTCATTATGCATTAATTTGGAAATGGAAACAGTTTATTCTTATTCGCATTTTCCCCAAAAACGTTTATGTTTTAGTGGACCAGAATGTGATTTATCGATACATGGAAGCTTCGAAAGAAACTTATGTGCCTGCAGTTCGAATAGACAAGCAAATTGTCAACGAAATTTTGAATTACCGGTACCTCTTAGACTGGATTAGAGAACGTCCTGTCGTGAAACAGTACCCTTCACACCTTTCAGACGAGATTGAGATCTTGAACCATTTGAGCCAGACTTTAAATTCATAAATACTTTCTTTTTAAATGAATCATAGGAGCCTTTTCCATAAATTTCGATATCGGGAAATTTTTTCTGCAAGTCGTCGGCAATCATATTTTCTAGACGTGAATACATTTTGTACAAGCACACCGTTTTAATACCTGTAAGTTCCAGGTACAGAACTAAAAACTCCAAACCTATATTGCACTTTTCATCATAAATTTCCTTTTTAACGCGGAAAGGATAAAAGGGAAACACAGAGGTGAAAGGTAAATGAAAAGGCAATTGAACATTGGGAAAAGAGGTTACAATAACAGCTTTTGCTTTTGGTTTAAGTCGATTTAATACGGGTGTAGTAGGATCAAAGGAAAGAAAATCTTTAGATGTGGAATAGGATCGAATGATGTCTAACCAACGTTTTATAAAGTAGGCGGTCTCCTCAGGCTTGTTGTAGGGGCGAAACAGTTTTGCATAATATTCTTGAATATGTATTCGCAAGCGTTGAAAATCAAACATGGTATAAGGTTACAATAGTTTAGTTCTTTATACTATATTTGAAAAAAAAAAAAAAAAAAAAATTTTTTTTTTTTTTTTTTTAAATTGATATTTAAATATATTTTCTAATATAAATATTTTACCTTTACATTCTTTACATCTGTTAAACTAAAATCTAAAATACTTTACTTCATAACTTTATTGTAAAACAAATTATATTAAAAAATATATATTAAAATTGTATTTAAAAAAAAAAAAAAAAAAAAAAAAAAAAAAAAATTTTTTTTTTTTTTTTTTAAATTGATATTTAAATATATTTTCTAATATAAATATTTTACCTTTACATTCTTTACGTCTGTTAAACTAAAATCTAAAATACTTTACTTCATAACTTTATTGTAAAACAAATTATATTAAAAAATATATATTACAATTGTATTTAAAAAAAAAAAAATTTTTTTTTTTTTTTTTTTTTTTTTTAATAGATATTTAAATATATTTTCTAATATAAATATTTTACCTTTACATTCTTTACATCTGTTAAACTAAAATCTAAAATACTTTACTCCATAACTTTATTGTAAAACAAATTATATTAAGAAAAATATATATTACAAAAAAAAAAAAAAAAAAAAATAATAATAATAATAATTTTTTTTTTTTTTTTTTTAATAATAAAGTTAATATTAAATTTTTATTCTTTTCATTCATTATTCATATGGAGAAATTTTACATCAACCAACCCAATGGATTTCACGTGGAGTATTTTCCAATGTTTTATTCATATTCTCTGAGTCCATTATATAAAGTTTTACCACTACAAAATGTAAAATTTTATAAAAAATCAATCTATAACACGCCTCTTAGAAAAGTTTGTGCATTTTCTGATAGACCTGGAAAACGTTACTATTATGGTAGACAGTATGTAGAGGCTGTCCCTTGGCCACCACTTATTACAAAAATGAAAAGTAAAGTGGAAGGTTACTTGGGCTTAAAATTTAACTTTGCTCTTGTCATATAAGGTAAAGGATCCAAGAATTAGTATTACCTTTCGTGTATTTCATCTTTAGACAATTCATTGAGTGACACCCTTTGTCTACAATAGTTTTTTATTTACAGGGTTTACTTACATACAAATAGAAAGAACAATTTAAAAGCATTTGAGTAACACATCGACACAACTGCTCCATCGCGATGACGTCTTCTTTGAAGGCGTCGGCAAACGTTGATTCACCGCCAGTTCCGAGAGTTTCATTTTTAAGTAGTCATTTTCCATTTCCAGTTGATCAATGCGATTCTGAAAGGGTCGGATTAAACGTAAATATTGACTTTGTTCATTCGATAGAGTTAACCACCCCTTTGCAAGCGTTTGAAAAAAACAATTTCCGGAATAGGCTTGCATATGAAGCCATTCCATTTCTTCCAGCTGTTGTTCCTTCTTTTCAAAATATAATTTTCTTGTGTGGCCCAAATACAAAAAATAGGGTGTCGTTTGCTGGGTAGGAAAAAACTCTTTCGATACGGGAAGCACCATGTTCTTGGGTAAACCGGGAAGATGTTTACCCGATATTTTCCAAGTATGATGCACACGTTGAGCAAAGTAGAGTAGATGGAAAGGATCCATGTAGCGATAGTGTTCACTTAAAAACCGCTCCCACCCCTGCTCCCAAACACAAGCGAGAACCCATTTAAACATTTTCGGAAAGGCGATGTTGAGGCAAAAGTGATTCAAATCGGTCATTTTAGTCGACGACATTTGGCATCGGGATATACGTTGGCTGACATAACCCATCGTATTAATCAAATGTTGTGGACTTTTGATAGGTAGGCTGCGAAAACCCTTGTACCGCTCAAAAGGTTTGTCTTCAGGGGTAATTTTCTTCAAAATGGTTTTATAAAAATGTCCTTTAGGCGCCACTGCAATCATATGGCGATGTTGTCTGTAGCGCGCCTCTTTTAAGCGACCTCCATCACACCAACACCAAAAGGGCAGAAGCACGATGGCACCCTTCTCTTCTTCCATAGCACGGTAAAAAGACAAAAAGGCCACGGCATGTACTTGGAGATGAATCCAGTCAAATGTGTGCTGCGTATTGATATATTTACGCACACAAATGGCTGCGAGGTTCAAAGAGGGAATGGAAAAGGTGAGTGGGTCAGTTTCCTGCCACCAGTCTTCGGTCGGTTCAAAGATGGATTCGTAGGCTACAGGAGGAAGTTCTGTTAGCATCGAATGGTTGAAAAAGTCTTTTTCAGGAAAAGTGGGGGTTGAATCGAACAGAACAGGCACCATCTTGGAAAAGCGGTAGAAATGCTTGTAGGATGACCCGCCACACAGAACTGTCGAAAGAAGTGTAAAATGCGATTGTGAGAGGACACGTTATATATACTTGAAAAAAAAAAAAAATAATAATAATAATTTTTTTTTTTTTTTTTTTTTTTTTTTAACTAGATAATGAGTTTGATTTTTGATGGGCTCGATAATCCGCTGATGACCTCAACTCTTGCATTTTCACGCGATGCTTCCAACACTGTCTTTCGCTTCAGCTTTTTCCATCTGTGTTAATTTTCGTCTAACCATTTTTAAATATGTTATTTTCTTATTTATTACCGTGATTTTAAACATTTTGATTTCCTATTTAAATAAAATTTTTTCTAAAAGTCAAGAATTTAATTGAAATTGAAAAGTGGTCACACCACAAGGCCCATTCTCAACCGAAAACAACAACCATTTTTTCCAAATAATTAAAAAAAAAAAAAAAAAAAAAATTTTTTTTTTTTTTTTTTTCAAATATATATAGCGTCTCCTCTCGCAATCGCATTTCACACTTCTTTGGACAGTTGTGTGTTTTTTTAATAAATAACGTTTCTTTTCGCAATAACATCTCACCTCTTACGGCTGTTCTGTGTGGCGGGTCATCCCAGAATTTTGTAACGTATAAATTATTCAACGATATTGTGTATTTCCTGATCATGGATATTCCGACTCCTAAAGGGACAGTGACGTTTGATATACATAAATTTGGTCAACAAGATTGGGAGAACAATGGATATAAGAAATGTATTTGTTTAATAGAAAGTCGTCAAAAGGATAAGAAACGTAAAGTAAAGAAACTGAAAATTAGTCAATATTCATATTTCGAAGAACCCTTTTCTTCATTAACGGAACAGCTGAGATCCATTGGTTATAGTGTTGAACATCCTTTGAAACATTATGAAACGCCCTTTGATGACACCTTTATATATAATTTTAAGACAGAGGATTTTTATGTACAAATTAAAGTATATTATGGGTCAGGGTTCTTTTAGCTTTAAACGAAACTATAAGCGGTCGCCAAGCTACTTTTGCTTTAAAAAAAAAAAAAAAAAAAAAAAAAAATTTTTTTTTTTTTTTTTTTTTTTAAATATAAGTACTCTGCCATTCGTTTTTATTCAGTTTTATGTCTACAGCTCTCGTCAATGCCTTCTCTCAACCGTTATTTAAAATTATTGAAAAAGAATACAACTCCGTTTCCTTGTCCTCATTGCCATCAGTCTATAGAAGCTGAATTTTTTGAGGAGCATTGTTTGGTTCATCATGCCCTGGATCCTGATGTGGCGTGTGTTTGGTGTTTTGGGCACACTTTTTGGGTTGAAAAAAGTCATCATGTGGATCATCTCTTAAGCTGTTACCACCAATTTTTTCAATCTCAAGTTTGTCCTCTCATTCTTTCACCTCAACCAGACACTCCCACTCTCTTGGATTTGGAGCCCCTGTGTGAGGAGAAACAGTTTGAACATCATATTCCACTTCCCTCTTTGCCCGAAACTCCTGTTTGGGAACTGGAACCCCCTTTAAAAGGGATCCCTTTTCAATGTGTTCGGTTAAATGTCGCCGTTGCCTGTGTACAGCTTTATTTAAATTCATCAGCCGACTGGTATCATATTTGCGTACGACCACCTGCTTTTGATTCTTTTCAGAAAGCCCTGGACGCGGATGCGGGCAAAACACACACCTTACCCTTTCACTGTTTTTGTGACGGAGGGGGTGTGCCTCATCGCCATTTCGTGCTCATGAGCACCCCGAAAGGATCCTTTTTAAAAAAAACGTGGAAAAAAATGAAAAGTCCTTCCATTCAAAAACATGTCATTTCCTCTCCTTTGATGTTGGTACATGTATTGGTTGCGTTGAGTCAACGCCTTTCTCAGTGTCATTTCACCACTTACCCTTTGGATCCGAGTTTTTTACCCGTGGGCTCCGTGACGCAGTATTACATTGCGAAATCCTTACCCGCCTTCTCCAAACTCGTCCTCGCTTTACAATGGAAAGGTGGCCTCATGACTTTGTTGCATCAAGTGTACGCTGCCGCCGAACCACATGTATTGGCCCCCGTCACCTTATCCATGAATGGTTTACTAGCGGTTCGAGTGCACGATTTACCCGGTCTCTTGAAAAACTGGATACTGCCCGTGTCTCTTCGGTTTCGGCCAACGACACACCCGACCAACTATTTTGTACACCTCTATCAAAATCAAAAACTTTATTTTGAATCGTGTGAGGAACCGCTTCTAAATTGGCAACAAGAACAAGTGGAACATGGCAATGTGTTTTGTGACGCGCTGGGAGAAGCTTTCTATTTTCCCACTCCCATGCAACAAAAAACCATTCATCTTTTGAAACCTTTGATGGACCAACTCCTCTTGAGCCAAGAAAAGATGCAACAAGCAGAGAAAACGCGGCACCGTGTGGAAACGGATCTGGCCCATGTGAAAAAATTGCACGCTTTTGCGAAACGAAAGTATAGCCGGTCGGAAAAACAATTGAAAACGGTGCAAAGTAAACTCATTTCCTATTTGGAAAGAGAAAATGATGAATTGAGAAAAAAATGTTTAAAAAAACCCAAAATAAACTAAAGCTACAGCATAATAATGATGAAATAAATATATTACAATAGTCTCAAACATACACGGTAAAAAAAAAAAAAAATTAATTTTTTTTTTTTTTTTTTTTTTTAGTATAATGTATTTTATAATCAATTTATAATAAAGATAAAGTAAAGTATTGTATGATGTACATTTAAGATATTTAATGTTCTAAATATATTTTATTAAAAAAAAAAAAAAAAAAAAAAAAAAATTAATTTTTTTTTTTTTTTTTTTTTTTTTTTGTATATAAACTGCATTCCAAGAATGCTGTTCTAACTATTTTTAATTCCACTCTTTACTGAAAGTAGCCGTCTTTTCTACTGTCCAGCTGATTCGGAGTTGTGTTACACAAAGAAATAGATAGTATCTGTCTTATGTCTTTTGAACGTTTAAACGAGATCGTCGATGATATGGAAAAGAACTTTTATGAGACACAACTCCAAATAAATTCACAAATACTTTCACAACTAAACAACGCAAATTTCGATGAGGACGAATTGTGTAATTTAGTAGAAGAGAAATATAAAGTGCTACTTGAATTTCGAAGAAATCTAAAAGAATTTGAATATAAGCATCTGCCCCTTTCTGCAACGATGTTTGCAAATGACATTGAATCTAGTGACACTTCTGAAAATGAAGAGGAAACGAACGACAGTTTTGAAAATGAAGAGGAAACGGATGACAATTCTAAAAATGAAGAGAAAACGGAGCAACTGCTACCCACTTCTACTGAAATATCCAAGAATGTACAGAAACTTGAATCTAGTGAAGTCTGATAATCTAGTATGAATGTAAAAAAAAAAAAAAAAAAAAAAAAAAAAAAAAATATATATATATATATATATATATATTTTTTTTTTTTTTTTTTTTTTTTTTTTTTTTTTAGTATATAAAAGGATACACTAAACCATTTTATTTCCATTGTTGATCTTGTCTAACCTTTCCTCGTCCCGTGATGCCAAAGTCAGCTTCACGATTGCAATTTTCTGACAAACACTTAAATTTGATGGCTCAGTATGTGCGTAAATTTTTAGACGATACTTTCGATTGGTATCATCTTGTTATCAGCAGATCCCTCCATGATGATCGTTGGACTGTGCCAATCTCTGGTCAAGACGAAATGAACCTTTATCATTACATCCGAGCGTGCCCCAAAAATACATTTAAGGATAAATTGTGGCTAAAATATGATAATGTTGTTGAAAAGTGCGCTAGTCAAATTAAAGATCCTCTCCAGTTTGTGTATACGCTTATCCGCATCAGTAACTTACCCAATGCATCTGATCATTACAAATTACCACCTTATAGTTTATGGATTTTAGCAAGTCTCTGGAAGGAAGGATTACAGACTGTGAAAAAGATTGCTCTGAGAATGAATGAAAAATTGCCACCCGAAATGATTTGTTTTCCAGTGCAAAAGATTTTCAGACCAACAAAGAAGGCTTCTACTAAGTATTTTTTGTATTTGAAGGATGGTTCACGCTTAAACTTTGAAAAAGACAAGCGTCTCTTGGATTTAAAAAACGAGGAATGGACTCAATTGCAATTAGAATTGGGAAATAGACTCAATTGAAGAATCCATTTTCCTGAGACCCTCATCCTGATATATCCATTACATTTCCTCTTTTTGTCTCTCGAGTATGAATCTCCCATCATTTATCCTGACTTGTCAAAAAACCATCCCTATTCATGATGCCATTTCAGCCGTTGGTAGAGTTCCTTCTTTGGAGACTCCCTGTTCCCACGCGATTCTCCAGAGAGGCGGAGTCTGACCTAGAGCCGGTATAAATAGTCAGGACATTGCGTTTTTCCATTAGATTCACCACGGATTCACGATGGCTTACTTCCGCATCGAATTTATGCTCTCGGGAAGGTCGGAAACTCTCTTGGGTGTGTTGTCGGATTACGACGGAGAGGCTTATTTTTGTGTAGACAATGTGGCCCGCTTTGTCAAAAAGAAGACCTGGCTCAAATGCCACCCCATTCGAGATATTCTTCTGGATCCCAAACCACCCCTGAACATGACCATGATGGCTTTGGGAGACGTGTTGGATGTTTTAAAGTATCCGAAAACGCCACGATCGCACTATGTATACAATCTGTTGGAATATGGGCATGTGCGAGATTTACCCTATGGTAATGGATGCCATAGGATTACACCTTGCGAGGAGCACGAAGGGATACAATTCCCTACCTGGCTCTGTATCTTCAAAAAAGACTATGGACCCAAGCAAAATACTTCTTCTTAAGCTGATAATCAGCGTGGAAGAGCAGAAAAAGGGGCTGAAGGAAGTGCAAACTTCCTTCAGCCCCTTTTTTTGCGACCCTTAGGGTACCAACCTTGGATTCATTTGAAACGAAAAAAATACAACGGAAAAAGAATGAAAAGTTTAACGAAACAAAGGTTGTAAGATGTTTATAACGTACGTTATTCGTAATGTACTTTTAATGTATACACTTTAATTTAAATATCACACCACCGTACAAGTAAATTTCTTAAATGTGCAAACGTACAGTATAAAAATGGTATTAAGTAAAAAGGTGAATGAAACAATGCCTTTCAAGATTACATTAGATTAAGATTTAAAAATATTTAACATTATAAAAAAAAAAAAAAAAAAATTTTTTTTTTTTTTTTTTTTTTTTTTTGTAGTAGTAGTAATATAATATATTTTAGAATCAAGTTATAATAAAAATAAGATGTATTAGAGTAAAGTATTGTATGATGTACATTTAAAATATTTAATGTTTTAAATATATTTCATATCAATAGATGTAAAAATAAAATATGAATACTATTGTAAAAAAAAAAAAAAAAAAAAAAAAAAAAAAAAAAAATTTTTTTTTTTGTAGTAGTAGTAATATAATATATTTTAGAATCAAGTTATAATAAAAATAAGATGTATTAGAGTAAAGTATTGTATGATGTACATTTAAAATATTTAATGTTTTAAATATATTTCATATCAATAGATGTAAAAATAAAATATGAATACTATTGTAAAAAAAAAAAAAAAAAAAAAAAAATTTTTTTTTTTTTTTTTTTTTTTGTATAATATATTCTAGAATCAAGTTATAATAAAGATAAGATGTATTAGAGTAAAGTATTGTATGATGTACATTTAAAATATTTAATGTTTTAAATATATTTCATATCAATAGATGTAAAAATAAAATATGAATACTATTTTAGAATCAAGTTATAATAAAAATAAGATGTATTAGAGTAAAGTATTGTATGATGTACATTTAAAATATTTAATGTTTTAAATATATTTCATATCAATAGATGTAAAAATAAAATATAAATACTATTATATATATATATATTAAAAAAAAAAAAAAAATTTTTTTTTTTTTTTTTTTTTTGTAGTAGTAGTAGTATAATATATTTTATAATCAAGTTATAATAGAGATGAGATAAGATATATTAGAGTAAAGTATTCTATGATGTATATTTAAGATATTTAATTCTCTAAATATATTTCATATCAATAGATGTAAAAATAAAATATGAATACTATTATTAAAAAAAAATTTTTTTTTTTTTTTTTTTTTTGTAGTAGTATAATATATTTTATAATCAAGTTATAATAAAGATAAGATGTATTAGAGTAAAGTATTGTATGATGTACATTTAAAATATTTAATGTTTTAAATATATTTCATATCAATAGATGTAAAGATAAAATATGAATACTATTGTAAAAAAAAAAAAAAAAAAAAAAAAAATTTTTTTTTTTTTTTTTTTTTTTTTTGTAGTAGTAGTAGTAGTATAATATATTTTAGAATCAAGTTATAATAAAGATAAGATATATTAGAGTAAAGTATTGTATGATGTACATTTAAAATATTTAATGTTTTAAATATATTTCATATCAATAGATGTAAAAATAAAATATGAATACTATTATATATAAAAAAAAAAAAATTTTTTTTTTTTTTTTTTTTTTTTTTGTAGTAGTAGTAGTAGTATAATATATTTTAGAATCAAGTTATAATAAAGATAAGATATATTAGAGTAAAGTATTGTATGATGTACATTTAAAATATTTAATGTTTTAAATATATTTCATATCAATAGATGTAAAAATAAAATATGAATACTATTAAAAAAAAAAAAAAAAAAAAATTTTTTTTTTTTTTTTTTTTTTTTTTTGTAGTAGTAGTAGTAGTATAATATATTTTAGAATCAAGTTATAATAAAGATAAGATATATTAGAGTAAAGTATTGTATGATGTACATTTAAAATATTTAATGTTTTAAATATATTTCATATCAATAGATGTAAAAATAAAATATGAATACTATTATAAAAAAAAAAAAAAAAAAAATTTTTTTTTTTTTTTTTTTTTTTTTTTTTTTTTTTTTTTTTTGTAGTAGTAGTAGTATAATATATTTTAGAATCAAGTTATAATAAAGATAAGATATATTAGAGTAAAGTATTGTATGATGTACATTTAAAATATTTAATGTTTTAAATATATTTCATATCAATAGATGTAAAAATAAAATATAAATACTATTATTTAAAAAAAAAAAAAAAAAAAAATTATTACATCTGTTGAATTAAAATATTTACTTTATGCTTATGTGTTTGATTATTGTATCCTATAAACATTCCAAGGTTGGCAAAATCACTTGCGCAAAAAAAAGGGTTGAAGGAAGTTGACAACTTTCAACTTCCTTCAACCCTTTTACAATTTTTTATTAAAATTTCGACATACAAAGAAATTTATACTTGAGATTACAAAGAAATATTTAAAATATTACATGAGAAAATTGTGTTAACAGCTCTTTTCATTTTACATATTTAAAATGTCCATGTATAGCATTTCACTTTATTTTTCAGCTTCCTCCGTTTCATCACTTAGTAAAATTTCATCACCTTCAAACAGCGGAGGTGGTGGTGGTATATAATTTTCAAAGGTGTGGGGTTCCGACATCTGGCCGATGGCTTTGAGTCTCAAATACCTTCTTCGTAGATTTTGTAGAAAACGTCTTTTTGCAATCTCATCCCGGATAACAGTTGGAATGCAGACTTTGTCCGAGATGAATGGATTAAACCTGCATTTTCCGTATAAGATATCATCTACATTCGAAATGCAGGGTGTAGCTCTCCCTCTTTGATTAGGGAACAAAGTATATGGTTTGAGGTTTTTTTCCAATTGGAAAAATTGCATGTTTGAGGAAGGATTCATCATAAACACAGTTTCAGCAATTATTCTCTAAAACTAGAACTTAAATTTTCGCCACACATTTTTATACCATTCTCTTCATGAGACTGAAAAGCGCATTGGTTAAATGCCACTCAAAAAGGCGGAGCTTTCTTGTTCGAGTCTCCGCCTCCCTCATTCAGAAAACGACGCCCTGAAACCACAAAATAATGTGTTTACATTCGTTTAATTTTGTTTATAACGTAACCAAATATGTAAAGTTTATTCACAAAACGGAGTTTATTTCATATCCATTCGAATGCAATTTTGTCCAAGGTTGGTGAATGATGAAACGCAAAAAACAGTCGAAAAGAGAATAGGATTCCCTTTTCGACTGTTTTTTGCCTCACCTCACACGCTACAGCTCTTGTTAGCTTACTTGAAATGAGAAAGATTAGTCTCTTAAATATGAAGTTTCCAATTTGTCCTCTTCTATCAATAATCTATACATTCGCCACTTTAAATCATTGTATCGGTCTGGGTTACTTTGAAATGCTTCTGGATAGCGATCGACTATATAAGAAAGGTCCGCTGCTTTCAGCTCTGTTAAACAAGACCGACAATGAGTAGTAAACTGGGGGCTGTCTCGTAGAGACTTCATCAAACATTTGCCGTGTACGAAATGGCTGCACCCTCTTAAACAAGAACCTTCTTTTACTTTGACCGTGCAAATCATACAAACAGACATGCTGAGAGAAGACAATCAAATGAAGGGAGCGCAATGCACTTAGTTTCGAAACAGAGTCACTTTTTTCTCAATCAACTTGTTGAATAAATTCCTTAAAAATTGAATATACTTTTGGAATACTATGCAACGTAAGAAATGGAATGAGACAGAGGATGCACACTTTATATAGCATTAAAAAAAAAAAAAAAAAAAAAAAAAAAAAAAAATTTTTTTTTTTTTTTTTTTAATAAAATTGTAGAGTAAAGTACTTTAATTCAACAAATGTACAGATAAAATATTTATACTATAAAATATATATTTAAAAATATATTAAAAAAAAAAAAATTTTTTTTTTTTTTTTTTATAATAAAGTTGTAGAGTAAAGTACTTTAATTCAACAAATGTACAGATAAAATATTTATACTATAAAATATATTTATATACTTTATAAAATATATATATATACTTTATATTTTTATTATAAAATATTTGTTATTAAAAAAAAAAAAAAAAAAATTTTTTTTTTTTTTTTTTTTTTTTTTTTTTCAAGGAGTAATATAACTGCAACTTTTTTATTCACTTCTTACATCTTTTTGAAACATGACTAGTGTACAAGCCTCCGATGATGACAATGTGCAAACATCGTCTATGGATTCCCATAGTCATTATTATCGTTGTTTGGCCAAAGAATTGACCAATTTCATATTACGTGGTCCCCGGAAATACAAATTGATTCATGCGCTACGCTGGTTTGAGTCATCCCCCAAATTGTTAGTCTATACTATGCACACTTTAAATCAAATGCCTGCAGTTGAATGGCCTATTTTTGATGCCATACCCATTATCCCAATCGATTACTCACAACTTGCTCAAAACGATACCTGTGTTTTGTGTAAAATTAAATTTCATCCCTTGGAGGCCGTGAAACTGTTACCCTGTCTTCATTATTATCACGAAACCTGCCTAGCAAATTGGTGTCAAGAAAACGATGATTGCCCGTATCAAGAAAATGGAGAGGACGAAAAGAATCCGTGTGGGCAAAAGGTTCACTTTCCTATGGATCCCGATTTTCTATGGCGTAATGACATGATTCTTCAAATATCGGCTGTTTTATATGAGAAACATCTTGATTTTTTTCTAGAGATTTTGATGAATAATGTGTATAAACCTGTTTCAAAGAGTGTGGTCAAAAATTTACATTTGATTCAACCTGATCCCCAGGACGAATGTGCTATTTGTTTTGAACAATTCCCAAAGGAGGCCGTACAACTCCCTTGCACCCACAAGTTTCATGAAATCTGTATTCAAACTTGGTTCAAAAGAACCAACACATGTCCTTTCTGTAGATTTGAAATGGAATAAAGAATAATTACAATTTATAGGCATCATATAACTCTGGTATTAATCCTCTTTCAATTACTTTCATTCCTGACAAAATTAACAACTGTCGGATGACAGAGGCAATCCCAATGCCGATGAAACAATTTACAAAAAAATGTAACTGGGAATGATTATAAAAAAGTAAACCTTTCAGAATATTCATCTTTATTAAAAACGTCTATATAGTTACTGAAACATTCTTTTTTTCAATAAATATAATTTTGAATGACGAGGGGGGGTTTATGACAAATACTATTGATTTATTCTTGCACATAGTGCAAGTAAACATCATAGTGCATTTCATAGCACGTATAGTTTATCTCATAGTATGAAATTTCTATCAATACTGTATAGCCATTCATGAAATTCTACATTCATGAAATTTGTATCCAATCTTGGTTCAAAAGAACCAACACATACTTTCCTTTCTGTAAATTTCTAATAATATTGAAAAAAAAAAAAAAAAAAATTTTTTTTTTTTTTAAGCTAGCCTATATAAGCCGTGCCATCTCAGTCTCGACTCTCTTTTGATGGCTGTGCTTGCTCTGATGGATTACCTTCGGCGTTGCGGTCCCATTCTTTTGCCTCCTCCTCACGTTTTTGTTTCTCTCGACTCGAACTGCTGGATGGTTGTTGCTGGATCTGTATAAATGTCCAACGTGGCCACTGTCGACCAAGTGGGTTACCTGGCATGCAACTTTTGTGGCCACGTAACATGCCACAACGCCAGAAAGCCATCCATGCTCTGGCTTTTGTGCAAATCCTGTCGTTTTGTAAACGAATTGGGAGGGGACCCACTCAAAGGCAATATAGGGAGGCCATCTTACTCCCGCTATACCAAGCCACCGGTCATCAACAGGGAAACACCAGACTGCCATTCCCGCAACCCCCAAGAGCCCATATGGTGGGATTCAGAAGAAGTGGAGGAACCAAACAGCGACTATCATCTCTTGACGTGTAGAGCGTCTGAAAATAGACTTCATCCCGTATACATTCAAACAAACAGCCCCACTTACTCCACGGCTTACAAACTCGTGTATGGTGTGACTCTAGAAACTGACGACAGTAATGACTCTGATTTTTCTGTAGAATAATATAGTCAAGAATCTATTCCACATGTTTTTCCATATGTACTAGAAAATGATACCTAAAATTTGTAAAATGATTGTAAATATAAAATAGAAATATTTAATAAACATTGTATAGAGATATATATCAATGTCAATGTTTTGAATTGTAATAAATTTTGTGTAAAAGCAAAAAAATGGGTTGAAGGAAGTTGCTTTTGCAACTTCCTTCAACCCATTTTTTTGCGAAGATGGTTTTGCCAATCTTGGAAATTATAGAGCGAATGGATAAAGACTTATAAACTAACACGATATCATATCATAAAAATACACGATACTTGAATAGTTTATCATACGTGTCTAAAAAATTGAATTATGGAAATGAAATGATAGAAATGAAATTTTAGACATGAGACTGAAGTTGGGATGCGTAGGACCTTAGGCGGATCAACTCGCTGCTTCGGATTTGTCAATTTTTATTCAAATAATTAAGTAAAAATATGAAGTGGGGAAAATGTGTTTTGGGGAATATGTGGCTTTTTGGAACTTGCGTTCACTTTTGTTACGTTGTTTGTTCTGTTGTCGTAGCGAGAGTAACGAGTGGATTACCCCCTAAAATGATGTCCACTTACACTTTTTATTAGTATAATGTACTTTATAATGAAATTATAATAGAGATAAGATATATTAGAGCAAAGTATTGTATAATGTACGTACACTTGAGATATTTAATTCTCTAAATATATTGCACATCAATAGGTAAAAAAAAAAAAAAAAAAAAAAAAAAAAAAAAAAAAAAAAAAAAATTTTTTTTTTTTTTTTTTTTTTTTTTTTTTTTTTTTTTTTAGCAGTAGTATTATAATATATTTTATAATCAAGTTAGAATAAAGATAAGATGTATTAGAGTAAATTATTATATGATGTACATTTAAGATATTTAATGTTTTAAATATATTTCATATCAACAGATGCAAAAAAAAAAAAAAAAAAAAAAAAAAAGATTTTTTTTTTTTTTTTTTAATATTTAAATATATTTTAGAATAAAAATATTTTATCTTTATATATGCTACAAAATATCTTTGAGACAATTTTTTTAAATTAAATCAAGTATACATTTTAGTTATACACAAAATTACCCTCACATGGATGACAAAAAAACTTTAAGCTCAAAGTATTTTGAAAATTTTGATCTCTTGGAAAAGAAAAATCTTCCACAAACATGTTATGAAAAAATGTCACGTAAACACGCTGATAGAAAACAATATCCTGGACACGCACAAGTTTGTTGCAAAAAATATTATACTGAAGGTTTACCCGAATTGGATGAAGAATCATTGAAATTGAGATTAAAAACAGTGTCTCGACACAGAGGAAAAACTCCTCCCAAAACACCAGAACATTTTTGGGAGCCAGAAATTCCTGATGAAGAGGAATGTTTAAGACGCGGCTATATAGAACCCCCTAAACCTTATTCTTTTAAATATTTAAAACATCGTTACAGCGACACTTTCATTAAAAGAAAACCTATTGATAGCGATCCCCCCGAACCGAGTTTAAATCAAACTATCTCACGGGGGGCCAACCCATCATCTGTTAGAAAAAGAAAACGGATTGATATTGAAACCCCCGAAACGCATTCAGTTGAAAATGTAACATGCGGTAAAGTACTCGAACAAGCGTCTGTTGGTAAAAGAAAACGGACTGATATCGAACCCCCCGAAACGCATTCAGTTGAAAATGTAACATGCGGTAAAGTACTCGAACAAGCGTCTGTTGGTAAAAGAAAACGGACTGATATCGAACCCCCCGAAACGCATTCAGTTGACAATGTAACATGCGGTAAAGTACTCGAACAAGCGTCTGTTGGTAAAAGAAAACGGACTGATATCGAACCCCCCCCCCCGAAACGCATTCAGTTGAAAATTTAATGAGAAGCCCGCAAGTGGTAAAAAACAAAAGAAAAAAGCGTTTTTCTGTATGATTCAACATGGAATTTTGCATTGTAACATTGTAATTTTTACACTTTCATATACTGTTTGTTATATTTCAGAAAAAGTAACTCCCATCACATAATGTCTAACAATTCACAATTTAAAGCAGCTTTTGTGAGTGGAGAAATTGATCAGTATGAAAGAAGAATTTATAGCAAAAAGGATGAAATAAGAACAGATTGTTTTCTTGAAAATACATTTTCTTTCCTGTTGGGTCATTATGAAAATTTTGATGCGATCAGTGCGAAGAGTGAAAAAGAAAAAGATCTTATTAAAAAAACATGTGAAATTCTTAAGGTCTTTCAAGAAACGTATGGTAATGAATTAAAAAAACAATGCAAAGAAATAAAAATTATTGATGAAAATAACATATGTAGTATTTTAAAAGGTATATGTAGTGAATTGTTTGACGAAGGTATAACTTGGAGTCGAATAATTGCATTTTTCGCTTTCGTCGGGGAATTGGCTGTAAAATGTATCCAAGATAAATTACCTAGAAGTATTATAGATGTAATATATGAATGTTTTTCAAGATTAGTAAAAGAAAAATTAGAATCATGGGTGGAAAAACATGACGGTTGGGAGGGTATAAAAAACGTTGTACCTGAAACTTTCTCATCAAATCCAAAACCGAATTGGGCGCGGAGCTTATTACATTCCACAGTTAGAATGGTTGGTACCTTAGCATCCATTTCATTTGCATGTTTTAAATTCAAAAATTGAATATTAAATGAGCTTCACATTTTCACTTTCAAATTTGTTAAAAAAAAAAAAAAAAAAAAAAAAAATTTTTTTTTTTTTTTTTTTTTTTTTTTTTTTTTTTTTTTTTTAATAGTAGTTATATTTTATTTTTACATCTGTTGATATGAAATATATTTAAAACATTAAATATCTTAAATGTACATCGTATAATAATTTACTATAATACATCTTATCTTTATTATAACTTGATTATAAAATTATAAAATATATTATAATACTACTAAAAAAAAAAAAAAAAAAAAATTTTTTTTTTTTTTTTTTTTTTTTTTTTTAATAGTAGTTATATTTTATTTTTACATCTGTTGATATGAAATATATTTAAAACATTAAATATCTTAAATGTACATCGTATAATAATTTACTCTAATACATCTTATCTTTATTATAACTTGATTATAAAATTATAAAATATATTATAATACTACTGCTAAAAAAAAAAAAAAAAAAAAAAAAAAAAAAAATTTTTTTTTTTTTTTCAAATAGTAGTTATATTTTATTTTTACATCTGTTGATATGAAATATATTTAAAACATTAAATATCTTAAATGTACATCATATCATAATTTACTCTAATACATTTTATCTTTATTATAACTTGATTATAAAATATATTATAATACTACTGCTACAAAAAAAAAAAAAAAAAAAAAAAAACTTTTTTTTTTTTTTTTTTTTAAATAGGGTTAAACTGGTGTATAAAAGGCCATTCGCTATCTCGTTCACTTGGCTTTTATTTTTCACGATGCTTGTGCCTGCTCTGCTTACCTTTGGATTACTTTTTTCATTTGTGTCGCATTGGATAGCATTCCAAAAGTGTATTCAATAATTTTAAAGACTTTATTCAACGCCATATTTGAGGAAGAATGGACTCTGTGCAAATCAAGTGTCGTTTACATTTCCTGCATCTTTTCAACGTGAGATTTATTATTTTACTCCCTATTTGAGGAAGAATGGACTCTGTTTGTTTGGTGGACTTGCCACTCAAGGCCATGACTTTTTTATTATCTCATGTCACAACCATCCTAGGTCGCTTTCTTTGAAAAAGCTTCGATTCTACTTTCTCATCATTCAACACCGTTACTCGGTGACAGCTTCCCAGACGCCTACGCAGTGACTCACGCGGATGGGTTGGACCGGAAAGCGCGAAGCCCGGTGATTGGTTGGACTCGTGGGGGAATCGACTATATAAGGAGAGCGTCGTCGTTCATTTCTTTACTCTTGCCTTGCCTCTGGTCGAGACTTTGTGAAAGCGATGGAGGAGAAAAAAATTTTCAAGAAGCCCTTTTCTTCCACCCGAATCACCCCAAACTCTATCGAAGTGATCGATGCCAGAAAGCTAGAAAGTTTGAAGCGAGACGTGTTTCCCTGCCAAGTTCTCGAGAGCTTTCCGGAAGAAGACCGGTTGCCCCGTCCATCGGAGTTTGCGGTGCTACCGGAGCGACACCAGATCTATCCCTACATTATATATTTAACTAGTGTTTACAAAGTGGCCTATTGTTCCGTCAAGTATGATGATGTTATCCGCAAACATTTTGTGGATACATTAAAGTATCTCATGACTGCAGCCCCCTACACCTCCCGAAACTGGACAGATGCGATCCCTTTACTACAGAAACCCATCTTAAAGACGAAGAATGTGAATCACCGTACTTGCTTTAAATTTAATATTCATTTTTTTCTTACCAAAAAATATTTTACCTTCGGAAATAGATTAGTGGAGCCTGGGACGATGCATGTGATCCAGACTGGAAAACACCCCCTATGCATCTACACGTTAGAAAGAAAAAAAAGGGGACTCAATTTAAAAGGATTCGTCGATACAGAGCAACACAACTATAGAACTGTGATATTAGCCATCGATAGTATCTACATTATTCCCAGTGGTACGGTGTACGTCTTATACACCACAGATCGTTCCTTCTTTTCCCTGCACCTCTTGAAAGAAGATGTGGTACTCCCTTTCTCCCATGTGACTACAATCCGCAGCACTCAGGCCACTTATCGGACAGATGATATCTACCGAGTCCCTGTACAGACCCCTTGCATTGAAACTCGCACTCGGCCAGACGACAGTAGTGACAGTGAGGAAGAATTTTCGACAGATCCAGCCGATCTCCCGGAGGAGGCGCCGGCCAAGGCACCAATGACCTCAAGAGTCCCCACCCCTCCTGCTGCGACGCCTGGACAACCTCTTGTCATTATCAAAAAAGTTTATGAGAGACATTTTCCTGTCGAAAAAAATATCGTATTATTGCATACCAACCTCATACACCATTTACAGAGATTTATGTACAAAGAATATGACGACCCTCGACCCCCCATCACCTTTTATGCAACGGAAGATCCTGTGGAGGTATTAGATTTGTCACGTACCAGCCATCTAGACCAGTCTCGTGCCAGCAGTCCGGACTTGCTCATCGTGGATGAAATTTTTTCCCCGACCCCTCCGGAAGAGTCTCCCAAAGAAATTGAGCAAAGGGACAACGAGGAGCCTGAATGGAAACGAGCTCGTCTGGAACCGACTTTTTCACCCACGTCGCCAGACGAACAATCGGCAGCCATTTCCAAAATTGTCCAAGATTTGGTGGACACGGAAACCCATTGGCGATCCACTGCCCAAGGTGTGTCGGCGGCCATTGACAACAGTGTCCAAGATTTGGTGGACACGGAAACCCATTGGAGATCCACTCCCCAAGGTGTGTCGGCGGCCATTGACAACAGTGTCCAAGATTTGGTGGACACGGAAACCCATTGGCGATCCACTCCCCAAGGTGTGTCGGCGGCCATTGACAACATGGTCCGGGATTTAGAGGGCCTCGGCTCAGAGTGGAATCCACAACCCAATGAACAATCGCTGTTGCAAATAACCCCACCCAATTGGGAATCCTCCACCGATCCTGTCAACCGATATTTTCGTGAATTTTTTACGGTGAATCAAACATTTTTCGAAAAAAGTGACTAACTGGAACTGGATGGAAAAGGTGCAGCCTTTCTGTATACATTTATGTGTGATATTTCTTTGTAAAATGCTCCAAATGACTTTTAAACACTGCCGAGTAAAGGGGCAAAAATGTAATCTCACCGATCTCAATCACCGAATGTAATGTCAATCTAACCGATCCTGTCAACCGATATTTTCGTGAATTTTTTACGGTGAATCAAACATTTTTCGAAAAACTGACTAAATGGAACTGGATGGAAAAGGTGCAGCCTTTCTGTATACATTTATGTGTGATATTTCTTTGTAAAATGCTCCAAATGACTTTTAAACACTGCCGAGTAAAGGGGCAAAAATGTAATCTCACCGATCTCAATCACCGAATGTAATGTCAATCTAACCGATCCTGTCAACCGATATTTTCGTGAATTTTTTACGGTGAATCAAACATTTTTCGAAAAACTGACTAAATGGAACTGGATGGAAAAGGTGCAGCCTTTCTGTATACATTTATGTGTGATATTTCTTTGTAAAATGCTCCAAATGACTTTTAAACACTGCCGAGTAAATGGGCGAAGTGTAATCTCTTCAATTAATTTTTAATAAAAAGAGATTGTTTATCATAGTTTGTTTTTTTGTTATGCCTTTCAAAGTATGTATTACACCTTCATTTTTAAAACCTTTTGGAAAACTCAGTAAAAGTTAAAATTAAAATAGTACAAAGATTTTTACATCTTTTACATTTTTTGTGATAAATGTGTGTTATAGAATGTATTCTTGAATAAGTGTCATTTTTTAAAATAGAGCGAAAAAAGATGTCTCCAATATTAAATTATCTCTCTAAGTGTTTGGCCCGTAAAATTCCGTATACTAAGCTCCAGGTTTCACTGCAATATAAGCAATTTTTAAGATATTATAATTCTATAAATTTAATGAATTTTCAAAGCATTGAAGAATGATTAAGACTCTCAAGGATTACATTTATATTCCTAAATAAGATTTTTTATGTAATATTGAAGGAATCATATTTTATTAGCATCTAAAACAAAATGCAGAGAAAACAACATTACAATTTTACCCATTTGCAAGACGCTTGGAGGGTTAAAATGCTTAATTTACCTCCATAAAAAATTGCATTGAATTTTATATATCGGAATATAAAGGTAAGAAAAAAATATTTTCTAAATATTTTTTGAAATTTTGAACATGTTTGAATCTATTTGTACAATGAGCAAACTATACATTTTACAATTATTTATTTTCCAAAAATCATGCACAGTGTTATGACCTGTAAATGAATCTAAAAAAATTCAAAGCATTTTATTTCAGTTATAAAAAGAATTGGGTGGCCAGTTGTGTGCGGAAAGAACCCTAAAAATGAACCCCTTCACTTTGGATCCCGAAAATTCTGGATGGGGACAAGTTTTGGATCCTGTTTAAAGTCTTAACCCCATGCGTTCAAGACTGAGAATTTTCGCCTGGTAATACCGTAACCAACTTGAAAACTTTATGCCTCGGCTTCGCCTCATCACATAGGGTACATAGCCTCTGTACTGGATTTGAACCCTACCGTGTTCAAAAAAATCCAACAAAACGTCCCCCCAAGCCACTCTCCATAAAAGTCGTAATAAATCAAAGATTTCAATCACACGCCAGCGTCGCATGCGCAAAGGACAATTGTGAGACACGGCGCCCAATTGGGATGAACCAAACTGCGCTACAAAGTTGGGGACCGACTCTACGTTTAAATATTTGGCAATATCGACTACTCTAAAATAAACATCCCCGCTGAAAGTCACATATCCCCATAAGCTGCCAGGAGATAGACAGAGTCGAAACGCCATCTCGCTTGATTCTTTCTATTTAATAGTACATCATCAAATACTTGAGCCCTCTATGCCTTTATTATAAAATATATTTAAAAGAATAAAGTAAAGAAAAACTAGTAAAAAATATAGTATCTTTATCAGAACATCAGCCTCAAATGAATCAAGACCATTAATCCTTCTATGACAAAATATGAAACAACTAGCGTTTTAGGAACAAGAGCGTTACAGATTTCGATGTAAGCTCCCGTTTTAGTGAAAGTGGATGATGAAACAGATCCATTGCAACTTGCAATGAAAGAATTAAGAGAGAGAAACATTCCACTCATTCTAAGATATCTTCCTGATGGTACACGTGAAGACTGGAGAGTAGATGAATTAATTATTAATAATTAAGTTACACTTTATCATTACTATAAAATATATTTAGAAAAATGAAGTAAAGATAAAGTAGCAAAAAATATATTATCTTTATCAGAACATCATCCTCAAATGAAACAAGAAAAAAAATCACAACTTATATGACAAAATATGAAAGAGCTAGAGTTTTAGGGGCAAGAGCTATTATAAAATACATTGCAACTATTCATATAATACATTGCAACACACAAAAAAAAAAAAAAATTTTTTTTTTTTTTTTTAATATATTAGTATTATAAATATTTTATCTTTACATATGTTGTGTTATGAAATATGTTTGAGACTATTATAAAATGTATTACAATACAACTATAAAAAAAAAAATAATTTTTTTTTTTTTTTTTTTTTTTTTTTTTTTTTTTTTTTTTTACTGCTTTATAAAAGGCCGAGCCATCTCTCTCTTTCACACGACTTTCGTTCCTCACGCTGCTTGTGCTTGCCTTACTGTGGAAGCCTGTGCCTTTTCTCTTATTCCATCGTTGGATCGCATGGTTTTCCTTCTCCATGCGTCTGAAAGTATTTACCATGGGATCTAAAATGTTTGAATGAATAACCCCCTTCACGGAGTGCCCCTCCACAGGAGACTTCTGCAACCTGTTTACACCCCATATGGATGAATTGTTTTTTAAAAACGTCTCTTGTAGAATGTCCTTGTGAAACTCCCCCCACGTCAGATTGGATTGGAAGCGAACGCGGAGGCGGAGACACGCTCTCTTATAAAAGGTCCTTTCCACCCCGGTTCCGTCTCACCATGATGCTCCAGCTGGTACTCACCGCTCAGCCTGCTTTGTGGGGATTCTTGGGAAGAGACGGCCAGCTCTTTTGGCTCGACACCTCGGCCACCCAGCTTTTAGGAAGGGCCGTGAAGGGCCAAGCCCGGGTCCAGGAGGTGGCGGACGAGGAGGCGCAGGAAATGTACCCACTGAGCTGGCTGCAACAGAAAGTGATTCCCCATTTCCAACTGATTGCCCTTCTGGACCATTTCAAGGTCAAGGAGCCTCTCCACCTCTTGGAGACGGACTTTGGTGTGAGCGTGACCCATGCCAAAGGGGTGTATAGGCTCCGGCAGTCGAACGCAGCGGATGCGAGTCCATTTTGGCCCTGGATTGACCACCTCCTCCACCAGAGACCGACCTCGCCTGCCTCTTCACCCTGCCGTCCAGGCTACTCTCCCGCGTCCAGTCCAGGCTACTCTCCCGCCTCACCCGTCTACACACCGGCCTCGCCTGCCCGAACAAACCCAGTCTACTCGTCCACAAGCCCCTGCTACACGCCGGCCTCGCCAGTCTACCCTGCCACAAGCCCCTGCTACACGCCGGCCTCGCCAGTCTACCCTGCCACAAGCCCCTGCTACACACCGGCCTCGCCAGTCTACTCGGCCACAAGCCCCTGCTACACGCCGGCCTCGCCAGTCTACTCGGCCACAAGCCCCTGCTACACGCCGGCCTCGCCAGTCTACTCGGCCACAAGCCCCTGCTACACGCCGGCCTCTCCGAGCTACACGCCAGCCTCTCCGAGCTACACGCCAGCCTCTCCGAGCTACACGCCAGCCTCTCCGAGCTACACGCCAGCCTCTCCGAGCTACACGCCAGCGTCCCCGAGCTACACGCCAGCGTCTCGTGTTGCCACGCCCCAGCCCAACAGTTCTTCCCCGTCGGTCGTCACTTGCAGCTCCAGCTCGGATTCCAGCGACTCGGAGGACACTGCACCAAACTACCCGCTGGATACGAGTATCAGCATTCTAATAGACAAGATACCCGCGACAAAAGTAATTATAAAAACGAAAGGACTGACCCAAACGATTTACGCGTAATAACTGTCTGTATGAAAAAAGATTTTTCAATAAAGGTTGTTTGGTTGTAAAAGGTGTGTTTCTTTCCCCAGCAGAAAAAGGGGGTTGAAGGAAGTTGCTGTGACAACTACCTTCAACCCCCTTTTTTTGCGAAAAAGGTTTTGCCAATCTTGGAAACGGAAAGGGATAAAAGACTATTGAAAAATAGACACATCTACAGTTAGGAAATATATATTTAGAGAATTAAATGTATTATTCTATTTCAACTTTATAATAATTTTAATTCTATTATAACATTATTAAAAAAAAAAAAAAAAAAAAAAAAAATTTTTGTTTTTGTTTTTTGTTTTTTTTAATAGTAGTTATATTTTATTTTTACATTTGTTGATATGAAATATATTTAAAATAATATGAAATATATTAAATATTTGAAATGTACTTTACTCTAATACATCTTATCTTTATTATAACTTGATTATAAAATATATTACACTACTAAAAAAAAAAAAAAAAAAAAATTTTTTTTTTTTTTTTTTTTTTTTAAATAGTAGTTATATTTTATTTTTACATTTGTTGATATGAAATATATTTAAAATAATATGAAATATATTAAATATTTGAAATGTACTTTACTCTAATACATCTTATCTTTATTATAACTTGATTATAAAATATATTACACTACTAAGAAAAAAAAAAAAAATTTTTTTTTTTTTTTTTAAATAGTAGTTATATTTTATTTTTACATTTGTTGATATGAAATATATTTAAAGCATTAAATATCTTAAATGTACTTTAATACATCTTATCTTTATTATAACTTGATTATAAAATATATTACACTACTAAAAAAAAAAAAAAAAAAAAAAAAAAAAAAAAAAAAAAAATTTTTTTTTTTTTTTTTTTTTTTTAAGATATGATAGAGTAAAGTGTTGTATGGTGTCCATTTACTATAAAACTTATTCATCTATTTGTAGCCATCATTCTTCAAGAAAACACCATGAATACTAAAGATACTTTAAACGATAGCGGATTAGCAGAAGACGATCCCAACCCCCAAAATCTGCTTTTCTGCGAACAAAGGGTACCCTCCACATTTGTATCTCGGTGTCTGAAAAGTTATTTAAGAGTGGATGGCATACAAAAAAAGATTGACAATTGTCAAGCCAATATAACACTTGTTTATAAAAGATCCAACGGTATATTCAAGTCCATTCCTATTGATTGCGTCTATGAAATAGGATGGAATGTTTGGTATTTAAGAGTGTGTATATTGAATTTTAAAAAAATGTACATCTATAAATTGTATTACGATAAGCATCAAACCAATCTTCCGGACGTTGCAGAATATCATATACTCTTTGATTTGAATGCCGCCATGGAGAAGTTGGATCCAGAAAAAACGTATGATGAAGTAGACGTGTGCGTCCTTACTTGCGACTGTACCCGAGAAGATTGTACGGGACATCCCGAAGGTTATAAAATTTTGAAATTGGAACAAATAACGGTTCTTCGGCCGGGTTATGAAAAAGACATAACAGAAACGGGTGAACCTGCTCGGGTACAGAGGAGAGAAGAGGACCGAAAGGACTAAAAAAAAAAAAAAAAAATTTTTTTTTTTTTTTTTTTTTTTTTTTAATTTTATATTTATATTTTATTTTTACATCTACAGTTATGAAATATATTTAGAAAATTACATATGTACATCATAAAATGCTTTACTCTAACTTTATAACTTTATTATAAAACATATAATACAACTACAAAAAAAAAAAAAAAAAAAAAAAATTTTTTTTTTTTTTTTTTTTTTTTTTTTTACATCTACAGTTATGAAATATATTTAGAAAATTACATATGTACATCATAAAATGCTTTGCTCTAACTTTATAACTTTATTATAAAATATATAATACTACTACTACAAAAAAAAAAAAAAAAAAAAAAAAAAAAAAAAAAATTTGTCCAAATATTTTATTTTCCGAGAAGGGTCTGCCTTCTTCTCTCCTCTTCCCTTGGCTCCGTTACCCCGGCTCGGATCCGTGGATTCCGACCCCCTCGTCCCTTTCCAGTTGACAGCCGGCTCTGAGACAGTCGACTGCACAATGTTTCGAGCACCGGACCCTCGGCGATTCCGAACCAGACGCGGCTCGCCTCAAAGAGTGGAGTGGCCCCGTTGCGGAACGAAACATTGTGCAGTCGACTGCAGAAGGGTGGTCGAAAGTATTGCTTCAAAAGACGCTTGGCTCCCAAGGGGTTGTGTAAAAAAGGCGTACAAACACTGTGTTTCAAAAAAAGGTCTACCTGACTAGGTGTTGTGTAAAAAAAGGCGTACTGTCAACAAACGCCTGGCTCCCAATGTGTTTGTTTAAAAAAGACGCCTGAGTTGGAGGCTCCCAAGGCGTACTGTCAACAGACGCCTGGCTCCCAATGTGTTTGTTTAAAAAAGACGCCTGAGTTGGAGACTCCCAAGGCGTACTGTCAACAGACGCCTGGCTCCCAAGGTGTTTGTTTAAAAAAGACGCCTGAGTTGGAGACTCCCAAGGTGTTTGTTTAAAACAGACGTCTACCTGACTAGGTGTTGGTTTAAATAGACGCCTGGCTCCCAAGCTAGACGCCTGGGTCCGGTCCCTCGGGAGACATGCGTCCAAAATCGTCGGACCGGTTTCTTTCTGTGCGATCCGAGTCGCACGCTCCACGTCTCGGGCCACAGAAGGGTGGGGCCCAAACGGAAAAAAAAACCGTAGGTCGCACCGTGGCGGGCCTCCGTGTCACGAGAGCGAACATGGAGGCTCTTTGTAGAAAGCGTGTGACTAGGTTGGAAAACGAAAAACGTGGCGACAGTCGAAATAAGTTTTCATCCAACCCTGGAGAACGAAATCTGGAGTTTTTATGATGTAGATATTTAAAGATGATTATTAGATGAGTCATTAAATCAGCTGAGTCATTAAAAAAAAAAAAAAATTTTTTTTTTTTTTTTTTTTTTTTATATAATTAGATGGGTCATTAAATATCAAATGAGTCATTTTTTTTTTTCATTTAAAAAAAAAAAAAAAAAAAAAAAAATTATGACTCATCTCAAAAAAAAAAAAAAAAAAAAAAAAAAATGACTCATCTCAAAAAAAAAAAAAAAAAAAAAAGAAAGAAATTGGTGGTTCATTCATGGAATCTTATTTCTGTTTTTGTTTTTGGAAATGTGTTGTGTTGTGTTGGAGAGTGTTTCTTGTGAAAACGTGTGTGGGTGGGAGAGTGTTTCTTGTGGAAACGTGTGTGGTTTGGAGAGTGTTTCTTGTGGAAACGTGTGTGGTTTGGAGAGTGTTTCTTGTGGAAACGTGTGTGGTTTGGAGAGTGTTTCTTGTGGAAACGTGTGTGGTTTGGAGAGTGTTTCTTGTGGAAACGTGTGTGGTTTGGAGTGTGGGTGGGAGAGTGTTTCTTGTGGAAACGTGTGTGGTTTGGAGTGTTTCTTCTAAAAATGTGTGTGGGTTGGAGTGTGTTTCTTGTCAAAATGTGTGTGGGTTGGAGTGTGTTTCTTGTCAAAATGTGTGTGGGTTGGAGTGTGTTTCTTGTCAAAATGTGTGTGGGTGGGAGAGTGTTTCTTGTCAAAATGTGAGTGGGTGGGAGAGTGTTTCTTGTCAAAATGTGTGTGGGTTGGAGAGTATAAAAAGAACTTCACAAATTTTATAACAAGATTCCATCCTCCATGGTTGGATGAAATCTTATTTGTGAAGTTGTATTTGTGGAAATGAGTCTGAAAAAAAAAAAAAAAAAAATGTTTGTGTTGTTTGCGTTGTTTGTGTTGTTTGCGTTGTTTGCGTTGTTTATGTTGTTTGCGTTGTTTGCGTTGTTTATGTTGTTTGTGTTGTTTGTGTTGTTTATGTTGTTTGTGTTGTTTGTGTTGTTTGTGTTGTTTGTGTTGTTTGTGTTGTTTGTGTTGTTTGCGTTGTTTGCGTTGTTTGTGTTGTTTATGTTGTTTGTGTTGTTTGTGTTGTTTATGTTGTTTGTGTTGTTTGTGTTGTTTGTAGTTTATGTTGTTTGTGTTTGTGGAAATGTGAAATATTATAACAAGATTCCATGGTTGGATGAAATTTTATTTCTAAATTTGTATTTGTGGAAATGTGAAATATAACAAGATTCCATGGTTGGATGAAATTTTATTTCTAAATTTGTATTGGTGGAAATGTGAAATATTATAACACGATTCCATGGTTGGATGAAATTTTATTTTAATTTAAAAATGTTTGTGTTGTTTGCGTTGTTTGTGTTGTTTGCGTTGTTTGCGTTGTTTATGTTGTTTGCGTTGTTTGCGTTGTTTATGTTGTTTGTGTTGTTTGTGTTGTTTATGTTGTTTGTGTTGTTTGTGTTGTTTGTGTTGTTTGTGTTGTTTGTGTTGTTTGTGTTGTTTGCGTTGTTTGCGTTGTTTATGTTGTTTATGTTGTTTGCGTTGTTTGCGTTGTTTATGTTGTTTGTGTTGTTTGTGTTGTTTATGTTGTTTGTGTTGTTTGTGTTGTTTGTGTTGTTTGCGTTGTTTGCGTTGTTTGTGTTGTTTGTGTTGTTTGTGTTGTTTATGTTGTTTGTGTTGTTTGTGTTGTTTGTGTTGTTTGCGTTGTTTATGTTGTTTGCGTTGTTTATGTTGTTTATGTTGTTTGCGTTGTTTATGTTGTTTGTTGTTTGTGTTGTTTATGTTGTTTGTTGTTTGTGTTGTTTATGTTGTTTGTAGTTTATGTTGTTTGTGTTTGTGGAAATGTGAAATATTATAACAAGATTCCATGGTTGGATGAAATTTTATTTCTAAATTTGTATTTGTGGAAATGTGAAATATAACAAGATTCCATGGTTGGATGAAATTTTATTTCTAAATTTGTATTGGTGGAAATGTGAAATATTATAACAAGATTCCATGGTTGGATGAAATTTTATTTCTAAATTTGTATTTGTGGAAATGTGTCTGGATTGGAGTCGAGTGTCTGAAAAAATGGGTTCAAATTGGGGTAAAAAAAAAAAAAAAAATTGTTTGTGTTGTTTGTGTACAATTTTATTTGTGTATCCAATGTGTGCTAAAGCCCATCTGTGGTGGGACTTTGAAAGGGAACCTAACCCGCATTCACGCTCGAGGAGAGTTTCCGTTTTTGCCGGAAGCTCCCTTCGAGTTCGAAGGGAAACCACAGAAAACCTTCGAAGGCTAGGCCGACGGTCTGACCGTCTACCCGACTCCGTCTCGGGTGAAACTGGTTTCCTGTAAAAGAAAACGCCCTGTAAAAAAAACGCGAAGACACGCGAAACTTGGTACTTGAGTCTTGTTTCCTGTAAAAGAAAACGCCCTGTAAAAGAAAACGCCTTGTAAGATCGAAGCGCATCTTGTAAAGAAAAACGCGAAACTTGGTACTTGAGTCTTGTTTCCTGTAAAAGAAAACGCCTTGTAAGATCGAAGCGCGTCTTGTAAAGAAAAACGCGAAGACACGTGAAAACTTGGTACTTGAGTCTTGTTTCCTGTAAAAGAAAACACCCTGTAAAAGAAAACGCGTTTTCTTGTTCATTGTAAAATCGACGAACCATCGATGCAATAATATCAAAAATATCAAATATTTATCAAACATTTATCAAAAATATCAAGTATTTATCAAAAATATCAAAAATTTATCAAGTATTTATCAAAAATTTATCAAGTATTTATCAAAAATTTATCAAGTATTTATCAAAAATTTATCAAGTATTTATCAAAAATTTATCAAAAATTTATCAAGTATTTATCAAATATTTATCAAATACATTTATCAAATACATTTATCAAATACATTTATCAAATACCAATTTCTTAAAAAATGAAAAAATGTACCTTTCATACTAACCTTTCATTTTTACATTTTCTATGGAAAAGCATTGAAAACATGACCTTCTTCAAAACAAACTTCCCCACAGGATTTTTTCACTTTTTAAAACACCCTTATAAGGATGTTCTATCAAACACTTTTTAAAACACTTTATAAAACAAAACCTTTATAAAACTTGACCTTCTTTAAAACAAACTTCCCCACAGGATTTTTTCACTTTTTAAAACACCCTTATAAGGATGTTCTATCAAACACTTTTTAAAACACTTTATAAAACAAAACCTTTTTAAAACAAGACCTTTTCATACACTTTTTACCTTTTTAAAACACTTTATACACCATTACCTTTCCCCACCACTTTATAAAACAAAACCTTTTTAAAACATAACCTTTTCATACACTTTTTACCTTTTTAAAACACTTTATACACCATTACCACCTTTTTAAAACCAAACCTGTGGCCACCTCTCATGCATCCATCTCTCTGTGTGAAAAAAGAAAACCACCCACCTTTGTAAACCAGGGAAATTGGCCGGCAAGCCGCCGAAGCGGCTCAAACCGGTCCTAATAATAATAATAATAATAATAATAATAATAAAGAGTACCACCTTGGACATTTCTGTCTCACGCCCCCTAGACAAACCGTTCCTTCTTTCTTGTCGGGATCTCCTTCGCTAGACCACGCTTCCTGTTCGCTTCCCCCTTGTCCACCTTCCAGTCTTCCAGAGTGCCGCCAGAGCTTTCATCCCCCGAGGACCGAATTCGACCCTCAGATATCCGAATTCGGGTCAAGCGACTCTTTACCACGGTGGTTCTACGCGTACCTAAAAGGCCTTGCGCCCCCGTGAGGGGGTGGGCAACACAGGCGCTCCCTCCATCGTGTTGTGACCACCCTTTCCCACCGTGGCATCTCCCAACCCCGGAGGCACCTGGACCGCAGTGCACAGAGGCCTCCGGTCCTGAGAGACTTCTTCTACTGCGCGCCCACGGCACACGGGGTGCCCCAGGCGCCTTCCAGCCGGTTGCCTCTCATCGAGGCCCCAGACCTACAGGCTCAAGCAATGTCCATGCCGGCACAGAGCGTCAATTGACGAGGTTCGTTCCCTTACGGTGCGAGACACGGTCAGGTAATCTCTTTGTACCAGGAATTCGAATCCCGAACTCCCCATGCACGTACCGGATAGCCCTGCAAGGGGCTTCGTTTTCGGAGGAACCTCTAGACCCCGCCAAGAGACAACCGGCCAACAGTAGCCCTTCGGACACCTTGTCGAGCTCCTTTGAACACCCGGAAGGGATTGGAAGGTTTGAAGGGTTCACTACTGGAGAAGAGCGGCGGCTGAAGTACAGACGATCCCTGCTGGAGAAGGGGGAGCAGGGTGGCTCCCATCACTCTGACCCTGGCGCCGCACTGGGAAAAGAAGTGGCTACCGGGGCCACGGTAGCCCTCGAGGAGAATCCTGCGAGCGGCCCCTACATACTGCATGGGAGCGGCGGTCCTCCGCACTCTCTCTTCCATCCGACCTTACGGAGGGCCAGGAATCTTAGGGCCGTGCATGCGAACCCCCTGCCTATACTAACCGACAGCGAGTATCGCGGTCCATGCTTGCAACTGACCCACAGCAGAGGATCGGAGAGGAGGATTGGAGCGACCCCATGTCCCCGGTATGCGGCCATCCGGCGAGTTCGGGGTGTAGTATCTGTATCCGCTTCCTCGCCCAGCGGGGGAGGGTAGGATCTGAGCAGCCCCCTGTCTCTCCCCTTCTGTCTAGAAGAGGTGCCACAGAAACGTCGCCATCTGAAAAGAAGAAGAAAAAGGACATGAGTGGAGCAAAAAGAAAAGGGTTGTCTCAGAAAATGAATCTTTTTAAAAAAGACACTCAGTCAAGTTTCAATGTCAAAGAACATGGCAAAATTTTCAAACTCTCATGAAATACACTTTAGAAGAAAATGGATTTATTCTCTTTAACAGAAACTTTTTTAACAAAGTCGCAAAATAAAAACAATCTTTTTATATTCAAGTTTCAATTGTCAACATTGTCGCATAGCTAAATTTTCAAACTCTTATCCTCTCATGAAATACATTTTAGAAGAAAATGGATTAAAAACTTATTCTCTTTAACAGAAACTTTTTTAACAAAGTTGCAAAATAAAAACAATTTTTTTATATTCAAGTTTAAATTTTCAACATTCTCGCATAGCCAAATTTTCAAACTCTTATCCTCTCATGAAATACATTTTAGAAGAAAATGGATTAAAAACTTAAATTTTCAAAGTGTTGGATACATTCTCTTTAACAGAACATAACGACATTTTCGAACTCTTATTCACAAACTCGATACATTTCAGAATTGTTTCAAAACACCCTCTCAAAAAATCAATCTTTTTAACAAAGTCAAAATATAAAAACAATCTTTTTATATTCAAGTTTAACTTTTCAAAGTATTGGATATATTCTCTTTAACCTGGCGAAATTTTTAAACTCTTATTCACAAACTCAATACATTTCAGAATTGTTTCAAAACACCCTCTCAAAAAATCAATCTTTTTAACAAAGTAACTTTTATCACATAATAATACAAAGTAAAACACTCACAAGCAGAATAATCCAAAGGCACAAGCATCGAGAAAGACGAAAGCCAAGTGAACGAGCTAGTGAATTCACGGCCTTTTATACACCCGTTTGACCCAATTTTTTTTTTTTTTTTTTTTTTTTTTGTGACCTCAATAATTTTTTTTTTTTTTTTTTTTTTTTTGTGACATGAATAATTTTCTAGTACATTCTTTTTAACAGAACATAGCGAAACTTTTAAAGAATGAATCTTTTTAACAAAGTAACACATTAAAACTCAAAAAATCAATCTGTTTATATTCAAGTTTAAATTTTCAAAGTGTTGGATACATTCTCGCATAGCAAAATTTTCAAACTCTTATCCTCTAATGAAATACACTTTAGAAGAAAATGGATTAAAAACTTAAATTTTCAAAGTGTTGGATACATTCTCTTTAACAGAACATAGCAAAATTTTCAAACTCTTATTCTCTCATTTCAGAAGAAAATTGTTTAAAATACCATCTCAAAAAATTAAACTTTTTAACAAAGTCACAAAATAAAAACAATCTTTTTATATTCAAGTTTAAATTTTCAAAGTGTTGGATAACAGAACGCAGCAAAATTTTCAAACTCTTATTCTCTCATTTCAGAAGAAAATTGTTAAAATACCATCTCAAAAAATCAAACTTTTTAACACAGTCACAAAATAAAAACAATCTTTTCATATTTAAGTTTAAATTTTCAAAGTGTTGGATAACAGAACGCAGCAAAATTTTCAAACTCTTATTCTCTCATTTCAGAAGAAAATTGTTTAAAATACCATCTCAAAAAATCAAACTTTTTAACAAAATCACAAAATAAAAAACAATCTTTTCATATTCAAGTTTAAATTTTCAAAGTGTTGGATAACAGAACGGCGCAAAATTTTCAAACTCTTATTCTCTCATTTCAGAAGAAAATTGTTTAAAATACCATCTCAAAAATCAAAGTCCAAAAATAAAATAATACGAAGTAAAACACTCACAGAAATCCACAGGCAGAGAAATCCACAGGCAAAGAAATCCACAGGCAAAGAAATCCACGGGCAGAGTAATCCACGGGCAGAGTAATCCACGGCAGAGTAATCCACAGGCAGAGTAATCCAAAGAGCAGGCACAAGCATCGAGGTAGACGAAAGCCAAGTGAAAGAGCTAGCGAATGCACGGCCTTTTATACACCAGTTTGACCTCAATAATTTTTTTTTTTTTCAAGGTCGTAGAGGGTTGTGCAATAGGATATAGGCTTCGTATACCTTACAATGCCTTAAAAAAAAAAAAAATTTTTTTTTTCAAGGTCGTAGAGGGTTGTGCAATAGGATATAGGCTTCGTATACCTTACAATGCCTTAAAAAAAAAAAAAAATTTTTTTTTTTTTTTTTTTTTCAAGGTCGCAGAGGGTTGTGCAATAGGATATAGGCTTCGTATACCTTACAATGCCTTAAAAAAAAAAAAAAATTTTTTTTTTTTTCCAAGGTCGCAGAGGGTTGTGCAATAGGATATAGGCTTCGTATACCTTACAATGCATTAGAAAAAAAAAAAAAAAAAAAAAAATTTTTTTTTTTTTTTTTTTCTCAAGGTCGCAGAGTGTAGAAATGCAGTATAAAAGGCCGTGCATCCGCTTGCTCGTTCACTCGGCTGTCTTGTTTCACCCAGTTTTTGCCTGCCTGCCTGCCTGCCTGCTGGATGACCTCACCACCGCCGATATACAGGGCCGTTTTCCAAAGACTTGGATTCTGTGGAAGATGCAGGAGGAGACTGGTTGCTTTCCGTGAGCTTTCGGGCAGACGGGTTTAGTTTATGAAGACTGCCACTTCCCGAGACATGGATTGAATTGGGTGCCATTGGAAAAGATGGACTTGTATTTTTTCGGTGACCTTTCTACGATAAAACTCTGTTTTCTTTGATAGAGTCCAGCCGCATTTCGAAAGACATTTTTCAAAGTGTTGGAGTGGTCGAAACAGGCATCGAACTGAAAAAGATTGACTTTTTGTGACATTTCCAAGTTAAAACTTGAACCGTTTTCTTGTATGGAGCTCAGCCGCATTTCGATAGACTCTGAATTTTTTCAAAGTGTTGGAGTGGTCCAATTGAAAAAGATTGACTTTTTGTGACATTTCCAAGTTAAAACCGTTTTCTTGTATGGAGCTCAGCCGCATTTCGATAGACTCTGAATTTTTTCAAAGTGTTGGAGTGGTCCAACTGAAAAAGATTGACTTTTTGTGACATTTCCAAGTTAAAACTGTTTTCTGGCAGACGGGTTTAGTTTATGAAGACTGCCACTTCCCGAGACATGGATTGAATTGGGTGCCATTGGAAAAGATGGACTTGTATTTTTTGGATACCGTTCGACTCGTTCGCTGACAGGATGGCCAGACATTCTCGACTCTTGTGTGTGTATTGCAGCGTGCCGCAAGGAGGACTGGGTTTAATTCTAAGAGAGTGTGGTCACGGATATCATGCGGAGTGCATCGTGTATTATGTCAAAAGCTGTTGTGATAACAAAGAGCTCCCCCTGACGTGTTTCGAATGTGCCACCTCCATCCACTGGCGAGAACTGAGGGCCGTATGGACGGTCCTCTGCCATCCCCTGAGTCCCAGCCGGATCGGAAGGAGCCCCGTCGAAAGAGAATGTAGACTGTGGTTAGAAGAGGCCATTGAAAAAGAAAACAAGGCATTGGATGTGTAAAATAATGCATGGCCCATGCATTCTATCCTATAAAGAATGGATCTTGTCATTTATCCCTACATACTTTTTTTTCTATAGATGTTTAAATATATTTTATAATAAAAATATTTTATCTTTACATCTGTTGAATAAAAATATTTTACTTCATAACTTTATTATAAAATTTTAATGTTTAAAAAAAAAAAAAAAAAAAAAAAAAAAAAAAAAAAAAAATTTTTTTTTTTTTTTTTTTTTTTTTTTTTTTTTTTTTTTTTAAGCCTTCGATGCTATTTCTTTCAGACAAGCAAAAAAGTGTCGTGTCAAAAATTGTAAATCACTTTTTTGCAATTTAGTCGTAAAACAGAGACATTCGTGTAATTTTTTGCTTAAAAATGTATTTCTTTTTTCTCGGAGTATATAAAAAAGTACTTAAACTAAAGAAAAAATCCCATTTTGATGAAACGTATCACTGAAGAAGTAGCACGCGAAATTGTATCTCTTTATTATTCCACAATTCCAATGTCTCAGAGAGACATTGCTAATCATTTGGGTATTTCACAGTTTTCTGTGCATTATTATCTTAATAAACACAAGAAAAATGAACTTAGTTCATTGCATTCTAAACGGGGTCGTCCTTCTAAACGAACTGTATCGAAAAAGAAAGTTTGTAAAAAGATATAAATGTAAAGATAATATGATGTAATGATAAAATTTTTTTTTTTTTTTTTTTTTTTTAATCGGAGGCGAAATTGAATTCTGCATCGGCAGAATCTACATTCAACTTGTTTTTTTTTTTTTTTTTTTTTTTTTTTTTTTTTTTTAACATGTTTTTTTAACATGTTTTTTTTAACATGTTTTTAACATTTTTTTTTTTTTTTAACATGTATATATATTTGAATCGCATGTCCCTTAGACATTGTCTGCTTATTTTCAGTCCTAATCGAATGAAATCTCGAAAGTACACCTTCTGATTCACACAACTTTTTTTCAAATTGACGGAAAACGTTGAGGTGTATCCTCTTGTATGGGGTGTTTTAGGAATCCTCTTGGGTTGCGCAACAGGACACCTATTCCAAAAAGAGGATTGAGTGTGAAGGTGAACGACACGGTGCCTTTTCGTGATGCCGCGGACTACGACTCCCCATACACAGAAAGTGTGCCAGTGGACATGGCTTTAAAAAGTCTCTGTGTTTTCTAGCGCCTGTGCTTTTTTTTAATAGTAGCATTTATATTTTTTTCTTACATCTGTTGATATAAAATATAGTTGGAAAACTAAATTTCTTAAAATTTTTTTTTTTTTCACATCTATTCATATGAATATATGTTTAAACATTAAATATAAATATACATCATACTATTCTTCTTACCTCTATTATAACTTGATTATAAAATATAATACTACAAAAAAAAAAAAAAAAAAAAAAAAAAAAATTTTTTTTTTTTTTTTTTTTTTTTTTTTTTAACGCGGTAATATATTAGAATGTCATGTCACTGACACAGTAGCCGTCAGTCCTAATCGAATGAAATGTCACAAGTGTATTTTCTGATTCACCATCCCTTGTTTTCCAATTCCCCCTAAAAGGTCCTCTTTAAAGGGGTGGTTGCGCAACCTGTCCCCCCAAAGGGATGGAGCGGGAAGGTGAAGGGCAAGGTGTCTTTTCGAGAGGCCGCCGCGGACTCCCCATCTACAGGGAGGATGTCAGGATTTTAAAACGTGCCGTCGGGTGGGAAGATGAATGACAAGGTTCGTGGTGTCACTCTCCATGCACTGGCAGTATGCCACGGGGCACTCGATACACGGGATCCGATGCGGGGCGAAAGAATCAAGAGGAGCCCCCCCAGTAAAGAGAAGAGAAACAAGAGGTCCTCTCGACAAGGGAGGCGGCTCGTGTGTCAGTCGTCTAGAAGCCCCCTTTCAAACGGGTCTGAAACCATTTTCAGAGAAACAGGTAAGTATAAAAAAATCCAAACTGAAAAAAAAAAAAAAAAAAAAAAAAAAATTTCCAAGCTGAAAAAAAAAAAAAAAAAAATATATATATATATATATATATATATATTATAATATATATATATATATATATCCCCTTTTTTTTTTTTTTTTTTTTTACTTAAACTTTAATTTCAATTTCAATTTCAACTTTAATTTTAACTTAAACTTTAACTTAAACTTTAATTTTAATTTCAATTTCAATTTCAATTTTAACACTTAAATGCTACTCCCTGAGGTGCGGGGGCTCGCTCAATGTCTACCCGATTCCCGGACACAAGTATCCCGCTCCCAAGAGGGGTGTTGTCTCTCTTGATTCAACAGGTCCCTACCCAAGAGGGGCTCTCTGGATTCAACAGGACCCGGGGAATAGAAAAGGTGGGTGGCCTTCCACGAGAGGGATGGGAAATGGATTGAGAGAACTCTACGTCTTCAATGGACATTATACAATCCTTTGCTCTAATATATCTCATCGCTACTATGCTTCACTTGTTATAAAACTATATTAGACTACTACTACTTGTATTTTATTTTTACATCTATTGATATGAAATAAATTTAGAATATGAAATACCTTAATTATACATCATAGAATACTTTACTCTAGTATATCTTATCTCTATTATAACTTGATTATAAAATATATTATACTACTACAAAAAAAAAAAAAAAAAAAATTTTTTTTTTTTTTTTTATAGTAGTATTTATATTTTATTTTTACATCTATTGATATGAAATATATTTAGAGAATTAAATATCTTAAATATACATCATAGAATACTTTACTCTAATATATCTTATCTCATCTCTATTATAACTTGATTATAAAATATATTATAATAATACTACAAAAAAAAAAAAAAAAAATTTTTTTTTTTTTTTTTTTTTAGTAGTATTTATATTTTATTTTTACATCTATTGATATGAAATATATTTACAGAATTAAATATCTTAAATATACATCATAGAATACTTTACTCTAATATATCTTATCTCATCTCTATTATAACTTGATTATAAAATATATTATAATAATACTACCAAAAAAAAAAAAAAAAAAAAAAAAATTTTTTTTTTTTTATAGTAGTATTTATATTTTATTTTTACATCTATTGATATGAAATATATTTAGAAAATTAAATATCTTAAATATACATCATAGAATACTTTGTTCATCCTTCTGAAATTTTACAAGTCCAGTGTCTTGTCTTTATAAAGGGAAAGGATGAGTGGCCGTTTCAGAGAGGTTCCCGTGGAGAGAGGTCAGAATGGATGTCAGTTCACACCGGACGCAAAATGTAAATTAAAAAAAAAAAAAAAAAAAAAATTTTTTTTTTTTTCTAAATCTTGCGTCCGGCGTGAATCTGTCCTCCATTCTGACCCCACTGCATGGGAACCTCTCTCAAACGGCCCTTCAACTTTACCCTTTATAAAGAGAGGGTGTCTGGACTTGTGTTTCGCGTCGGACGACACCCGAAAATAAAAGTGTCCAGCAGGGATACGGAAAGGGGCCGGAATGTTCCCCTCGGTCCGAGCTTTCGTTTGCACCGGGTGGCGTGCCTCTCGTGGGTCGACCGGGGGAGAGGGGCCCGTCGGAAATTTCGGGTTCGCCTTTTCAAAAGGCCCTCCCGCACGCGGTGGGGGTCGGAAAGTTGGGAGGGGGGTCAGGCCGATGACCCTCGAGACGGCCTTTCGAGGGGCCCCTCGCATCCCGTCCCCAGACATTTCATTCACCCCTGAGGCGTGTTGGCATTTCCGCGGTAAAAGGGGAGGCAGGGGGGGACCGGAGAGGGCTTCGACCCCCTTCCAACAACTTTTCGCTTCGTTTCCCTTCCTCCTCTGCCGAGACCCCCGTTTCGAACGCGGGCGGTACCCCACTCCCTTTTGGGGGCCCTCGGAGGCTTTTGGCGGAAGTGTTTTTCGCTGGTCACGGTCCAACGCCTCGCCGGACCGCCGAAAGAACATTGGTTTCGAATGGCTTGATTTTTTTCCAACCCGTAGATAGGTGACATGACCCCTCTGCCCCGAGCGGTTCCGACCCGACCCAAACCCGCCCGAGACACGCCCCAACGGGACCGGGTCATGTGACCCCTCCAGAGGTTGGAAAAAAATCAAGCTTCTCAAAAATGTCTCGGTTTCGGTCGGCATCCGCTTTTTTCGAGGTCAAAGGGATCAAAACCGCGAATCGGGGAACCCGGAAGAGGCCCTACAGGACCCCCCGGTCGCCCCACGCCTCCCCAACTCGCTGGGAAGAAGCGGACCGACGCGTAGAGTGGGACGTTTTGAGGGGATCGTTCGGTCGACCGCCCGGGCCCCGGGCCACAAAATAGAGCGTCTGAATTTCGAGGGGCCCCGGGCCCTTTCCACACGACCGGAAACGGACCGAAGCGACACCATCGGGAAGAGGGGGAGAGAGGGGGACCGCGACAGGGTCCGCGATCCCTTCCGCCCGAGATCCGACGCGAGAGGCGTCCTCCAAGTTTCAACCCGAAAGTGGGTCAGGGCCCTCGACCCCCCCGTGGACCGCGGAGAGGGACGAAACCGCATGGGAAAGAAAGCCCTTTGAGAGAGGCAACTCCGAGTCGAAGCTCGAGGGTCGAGTCCCAAAATAAAGTTCAAGGTCGCCAATTTTTTTTTTTTTTTTTTTTTTCAAGTTTTTGAACCTACATCTTGCGTCCGGCGTAAATCTCTGATCCATTCGGACCCAGCTCCACGGGAACCTCTCTGAAACGGCCACTCAACCTTTCCCTTTATAAAGACAAGACGCTGGACTTGTAAAATTTCAGAAGGCATGAAAACGAAAGGGGCCGTAGAGAGGTCCGTGGGCCCCGGAGGACACTGGGTAGTGTCGAATATCACATTAAAAAAAAAAAAAAAAAAAAAAAATTTTTTTTTTTTTTCTACATTTTGCGTCCGGTGTGAATCTGATATCTGTTCGGACCTCTCTCCACGGAAACCTCTCTCAAACGGCCACTCAACCTTTCCCTTTATAAAGACAAGGCGCTGGACTTGTAAAATTTCAGAAGGATGAACAAAGTATTCTATGATGTATATTTAAGACATTTAATTCTCTAAATATATTTCATATCAATAGATTAGAAAAAAAAAAAAAAAATTTTTTTTTTTTTTTTTTTTTTTGTAGTAGTATAATATATTTTATAATCAAGTTATGATAGAGATGAGATATGATATATTAGAGTAAAGTATTCTATGATGTATATTTAAGATATTTAATTCTCTAAATATATTTCACATCAATAGATGTAAAAATAAAATATAAATAATACTATTAAAAAAAAAAAAAATTTTTTTTTTTTTTTTTTTTTTTTTTGTAGTAGTATAATATATTTTATAATCAAGTTATGATAGAGATGAGATATGATATATTAAAGTATTCTATGATGTATATTTAAGATATTTAATTAATTCTCTAAATATATTTCATATCAATAGATGGAAAAATAAAATATAAATACTACTATTAAAAAAAAAAAAAAATTTTTTTTTTTTTTTTTTTTTAATGTGATATTCGACACTACCCCGTGTCTTCCGGAGCCCACGGACCTCTCTACGGCTCCTTTCGTTTTCATGCCTTCTGAAATTTGAGTGGCCGTTTCAGAGAGGTTCCCGTGGAGCTGGGTCCGAATGGATGAGAGATTTACGCCGGACGCAAGATGTAGGTTCAAAAACTTGAAAAAAAAAAAAAAAAAAAAAAAATTTTGGCGACCTTGAACTTTATTTTGGGACTCGACCCTCGAGCTTCGACTCGGAGTTGCCTCTCTCAAAGGGCTTTCTTTCCCATGCGGTTTCGTCCCTCTCCGCGGTCCACGGGGGGGTCGAGGGCCCTGACCCAATTTCGGGTTGAAACTTGGAGGACGCCTCTCGCGTCGGATCTCGGGCGGAAGGGATCGCGGACCCTGTCGCGGTCCCCCTCTCTCCCCCCTCTTCCCGATGGTGTCGCTTCGGTCCGTTTCCGGTCGTGTGGAAAGGCCCCGGGGCCCCTCGAAATTCAGACGCTCTACTTTGTGGCCCGGGGCCCGGGCGGTCGACCGAACGACCCCCTCAAAACGTCCCACTCTACGCGTCGGTCCGCTTCTTCCCAGCGAGTTGGGGAGGCGTGGGGCGACCGGGGGGTCCTGTAGGGCCTCTTCCGGGTTCCCCGATTCGCGGTTTTGACCCCTTTGACCTCGAAAAAAGCGGATGCCGACCGAAACCGAGACATTTTTGAGAAGCTTGATTTTTTTCCAACCTCTGGAGGGGTCACATGACCCGGTCCCGTTGGGGCGTGTCTCGGGCGGGTTTGGGTCGGGTCGGAACCGCTCGGGGCAGAGGGGTCATGTCACCTATCTACGGGTTGGAAAAAAATCAAGCCATTCGAAACCAATGTTCTTTCGGCGGTCCGGCGAGGCGTTGGACCGTGACCAGCGAAAAACACTTCCGCCAAAAGCCTCCGAGGGCCCCCAAAAGGGAGTGGGGTACCGCCCGCGTTCGAAACGGGGGTCTCGGCAGAGGAGGAAGGGAAACGAAGCGAAAAGTCGTTGGAAGGGGGTCGAAGCCCTCTCCGGTCCCCCCCTGCCTCCCCTTTTACCGCGGAAATGCCAACACGCCTCAGGGGTGAATGAAATGTCTGGGGACGGGATGCGAGGGGCCCCTCGAAAGGCCGTCTCGAGGGTCATCGGCCTGACCCCCCCTCCCAACTTTCCGACCCCCACCGCGTGCGGGAGGGCCTTTTGAAAAGGCGAACCCGAAATTTCCGACGGGCCCCTCTCCCCCGGTCGACCCACGAGAGGCACGCCACCCGGTGCAAACGAAGGCTCGGACCGAGGGGAACATTCCGGCCCCTTTCCGTATCCCTGCTGGACACTTTTATTTTCGGGTGTCGTCCGACGCGAAACACAAGTCCAGACACCCTCTCTTTATAAAGGGTAAAGTT